>JAKKIB010000180.1:2600000-3080000 GCA_023089585.1 Melophagus ovinus
AAGATGGCCTCGATTGACCATCAAGTATTTACTTAATAATTTTTTTATTTATGTAAAATTATATATCAAATTCCATTGAAGAATTTCGAATAGTTACATTGGTACATTCAAAATTTAAGCCCATTTGAAACTGATTTTTTTAAACTCTATTTCGATTTGTATGAAACGACAAAACGATATTACAAGTAAAATAGATTATAAGAAATGATTCAAAATATTTCGATGTAGCATATTTTTAATTTTACAAAAGAAATTAACTGCATATTAAGCGATTACATCTCAGATAAATAGTGGAAAGCGAAAACGCTTTGCAAGAACCTTTGAAATTAAATTCGAAGACAACAAAAATCTGAAAATTATTATAAACCAAAAAAAAAAAAACAAAAAAAACAAAACAAAAAGAAAACAAAAGAAAAACCCATCTATTTTCAATTTCAATTAATTCTTTTTTTTTCCATAATAATTAAGCAGTTAAAATTTGCTGCTGTCAATGTTGTTGTTATTGTTGCTGTTATGGGTGGTATTTGTTTTCTTTGGATTTATTATCAAAACAAAAAAATACAAAAATTCTCTTACATTGTTGTTGTGTTGAAGAACATATTGAAATGTTTTTACGGTTACACAAAAGGAGCAACACCCAAATCCCACAATTCCACAATTCCACAATTCAACAATTCAACAATTTTAATTCAATGAACGCTCTCATTCAACACTTTATTATCATTTTCATAAACTTTATCATTCTTAGAAACGCCCTCGAAGCGTTTACTCGTCTCCATATTTTCTTTTCGTTCTTTTTTTAGTTTCAAATTTCCTCTTTCGTCTTCCTCTTCCTCTTCTTCTTCTTCTTCTTCTTCTTCTTCTTCTACTTTTACTTGTCATTATTATCGTTATTATTATTCCGCATTATTAGTGGAAATTTTTTTTGTAAATAATAATGTACATCAACATGTATTTTATATATATATATATATGTGTGTGTGTGTGTGTGTGTGTGTGTGTGTGTGTGGTCAAGCTGTAATATTAAGCAAATAGAATATGTAACAACACTAACAATTAATACCATGAAATCATTTGTGCGCAAATAATTTCAAAAAGGCAAACAACTAAGAGGAAGGAAGAAAGAAGAAGTAGAAAAAGTATAAGAAGAATAAGAAGACAAAGATGTAATAGCAAAAGAAAAAGTTGCATATAAATAGTGATAAAATTGAATTTGTATTAAAGTGCAGTCGAGCGGCTCATTAAATATTTTCTTAATAAGTACACTTCAACTTTTATTAGAGATAGATATAAACAAGAAGACACATACACTTATAAACATGCACAACCACCCACAAATATACAACAATACTTATTAAAGTTGAATGTGACATGACACTCTCGTATTAAATCATTCTACGATTACAAGCAGACGGCACAAAACAAACAAACAAACAGATAGATAGATAGACAGACCGACAGACTGACAGATCGTCAGATGGAGAGACAGAGAGATACATTGACGTACAGACAGTTAAGTTCATACTTATATAAATGTTACATAGACAGTTATGTAGAATATGAAGAAGAAGCAGAAGCAGTGGCAGTGGCAGAAGCAGAAACAGAAACAGAAACAGAAATAGAAACAGTAAAAGAAGAAGTGATAATGGTAGAAGATGAAGAAGAAGAAGATGCATTGGTTAGAATGTATCCATTTCTGTGTATGATTTTTATATCTGCAACACTTATCACTTACGATTGTAACTGACGATTGAATGCATTAAAATTTTTCTCTAAATGTTTAGATAATTTAGAATAATTTGAAATATAGATCCACTTTTGATTATACAAAACAATTTCCAATTGTATTCATCCATCTGACTGTTTGTTCATCTGAGGTATGTGTTCATGTCCAATAACGGCTTATGCATGTGAGTGTATGCCACGCCCTTAAGTTTTACTATTCTATTTCAGATTAATGATTTAATTTAATGGTGCGGCACTAACAGTTGGAATACTCCAGTTTTTAATGGTATTAGAGTTGGCTCCCATACATTGGAGGAGATTTTGCTCTTGAGCAATGTAACATAATAAATGAACAAGTGATGGATTAAATACTTAACTATGAGGTTACAGGAAGTTTCCACACTTTACCAAAATTTATATTTTACATAAAAGCTCCCAGATAATCTCTACTTTGGCAATTGATAATGACGTTACGCATGAATCTTAAATAGATCCATGTAAATGTCCATGTAAATGTTTTAAATGTCTTATCAAACTATTGAGTTTGGGACTTGGATAAAGGTCTATAGCTAGCCTATAGGAAACATTTAATATTGAACAATTTTCACAATTACTTGACTACCGGAAAGGCCTCTAGTGAAAATACAAACTATCGTGTCATGGCAAAGCAATTTATAATTTTGATTATACATTTCTTTTTTTTTTACAAGAATGCAAATTTTTAGGGCGCCCTTGTCATACTCACACACATTCTTGACAAATGTTGACTTATGGATTTTGAAATAAGTTTTTTGACTTTTCAGAAACATTCAGTCACATTAAATGATGCGTTATACGATATTTAAGATATTTAAGCGTCGACTCGCATCAACTTGAATAATTTTATTTAATTATACACACACACACACAAACACACACACACACACATAATATATATATATATATATATATATATATATATATATATATATATATATATATGTATATATATATATATGTATATGTATATGTATATATTTATATACATTTATGTACAAATAATTTAATTGACGTCAGTCAATTTTTATTTTTTTTGAAGATGACATTTGTAGTGAAGACAAGAATCATATGTTGTTGTTGTTGTTGTTGTTGTTGTTGTTGTTGTTGCTTCTGGTGGTATTGCTGTTGCTGCTGCTGTTGCTACTTTTGTTATTGTTATTCTTATTATTATTATTGTTGTTGTTCTTGCTTTTACCATTTGCTATTATCAGATGTAAATAAAAGTGTAGTGAATTCAAATAAAATGTAAGAATCCGTATTTACTTATTGTCTGCTATGAATACATGATTACATAAACATGAAAATCATTTTTGTATCTAAAGAAGGGTAAGAAAAAAAAAAGCACAAACAAAAAAAAAGCAAAATAAAATTTCTCTTTCATATAGTTCTCTTTCTGAACAAGGAATCGCATGCAAGAAGGGCGATAAGAGCAACAAAACAATAAGAAGTAAATAAGTGAGCAGTTGTCTCTAACAATATTGTTAGTATAATATTTGCATAGTACCAAATGTTAACTAAAGCAATAATAACAACAACAATAGTAAGAGCATTAACTAACAAAAAGGGTTAAATAATAATAATAACAATATTTAAACACAGGGAAATGCGCACAACCAAAACGAACAACACACACACACATACATATACATGCGTTTGCACGTAATAATTTATGTCACATACATCTAGATTCTTGTGTGTTAAGTTAAGATGTTGAAAAAATTGCTTATTAACTTGCTATGACAATCATTAAATAAATATCACGACAAGTGTAGGAATTTATATATATATATATATATATATATATATATATATGTGTATGCATGTGTGTATGTGTGTATGTATATATGTATGTCTGCATTATGGACATACATGTGGGTAACAGATAAATAGATAAAAATAAAGTTTCTCTAAGGCAGCGGTTTATAATGCTTTTTTTTTGGGTCGAGTAAATGTTGAAGAGAGACGGTGGCAGAAGGCAGAAAGAAGTGGACTGGGTGTGGCAAAGCAGTGGGCAGCAAGTTATAATGATGGTGAAATGAGAAGTGTAGAAGAAATAATGAAGACCGATTGAAGAGTACGGTATGGGAGGTGAAGTTACAAGAGTCCCATTGTTAGACCAGTCCACGTTCAAGGGACGCAGTGCGATCAAATTTTTTCTTACATTTTAAATATTTCTCTCTTTATTACTAATTTTGATTTTTTCAATATTTTTTCGAATGCACCTTCAATATATTGATATGATGGTTCAAATTTTTCCAATGGCATAAATTGCACTTAATTCTAGATGGATCAAGGGTAAATAATGCCGCACAAGGACTAGATGAAAAACAAAAAAGTTGAAGGTTTTAAAGGGTTTTGGATGCTTCAGAGAGTGGAATTACTTACTTATTAGCACTTAAAAAAGTAAGAGGATGCTAAAGGAAACGAAATCCAATTGATAAACCCTTTAAAAAACGTTTACAAGCACCAATTAGAATATCACTAGTGAAAAAAATTCGATGCTAGTGAAAAGAATCTTTATATGATGAACTTACAGTACTTTTGACTTGGCCGTCTGTTTTTTTTGAGAATATGATTTTCTAAATATTGGAGGAAAGTCTGCCTTACATTCCTTCTTACATTCGTTGTACATTTTTGGCTTTTCTTCTCTTTTCGAAGTTTTCTCAAGAAATAGATGTGGCAAACATTTAGAGCCATCTTTCTTGAAGTGTAAATTAAATCCAGTAAATACACTAGAACCATAAATTTTGGAGACCATTTTGTATTTTACCTTAAATGATAAAGATCAAAGTTTTCGTATGCCTAGAAATTAAACAGAAAGTCAAAATATTTAAATGGGATATTTATATACTTTTTGAAGGATCGTAAAATTGAATACGATTTGTGTAATATCAATCAATAAAAATCAATAACAATAAAATCACAATAATAGAAAATATAAAGCAAGTAACAACTTTATAGGTAATCGGTGCCGACCCTTATACCAATTTGCTTAATGCGATTAAAGTCAAATTAGAGAATTACAAGTTAACAAAATTGTAAAAATTGTATTCTTTTAAATTATTTCAAATGTTTGTTGTATAAGTGAAAATTCACAGAATGGATCGATTTAGAACAAATTTGGTATAATTTTTTTTTTTCGTTAAAATCTAAGGCAGTTCAAATTTTTGGTAAATTACATTCAAAATTGAACCTTTTCCCCAAATAATGAGTTTTTTTGAAAAGGACATTGTATGGGAAGGGGTCATTAAAATGGATTCATCTAGACCAAATTTGATATACGTGTGTTTTTTTTTTAAATACAATTAAGTTCAAATTTACATTGAAATTTCATTAAAATATCTCTTAAATTGTGACCTGTAGTTTACACTCTGACAGGTAGATGGACAGGTTGATGGACAGATTGATGGACAGGCAGATACACAGGCCTAAATTGATTTATGTAGTGATTCTAAGACGATCATTATAATAAAAGATGGGCCTATGTCAACTATTTTTGGATGTTACAAGCATCTGCACAAACTTATAATACCTTGTAGCAAAAATGGTCCATGCTATAAAAAAGAAATTGCCAAGTAAAAGTGTAAAAATGATCAAGAGATATAAAAACACAAAATTGAGACAGTTAAATATAATAGAATAATATATATATAGATAGATATATATATATATATAATACTGCATATATATTGTATATATATATATATATATATATTATATATATATATATATGTATACATGTATTATTTGCTATGCCTAATGTGTGATAAATTTTCAAAATGCCTGAACGCCCCGAACGTTTTAATGCTTTTGTCAAATTTCTAAAGAAAAATTTGTTCCTTTTCTCTTTCTCTCTCTCCCTCTATATATCTATCTATCTATCTATCTAACTATTTTTCTCTTTCTCTCGCATAAAAGCAAGTATGTGTTTGTTTTTGTGTGTTTTCTATTTTATCTTTTATGTGTATTATTCATCTTCATTACAAATAGACAGATTTATAGATTAGAGACGGATAATAGATGGATAATAGATGGATAATGCGATATTTCGTAGAAAGATCATACCAAAAATATCACAAATGTAGAATTTGTCAAAGATAAATCATGAAAAAAAAAAAAATGAAAAACCAAAAATTAACAAAAACCACAAAAAAAAAAGAAAAAAGAAAAAAGAAAAAAGTAGAAGAAAATTAAGAGAATTTTAAGAGAATTAAAGAATTGTGATGTGATTGAAATGTGTATAAATAGTTTGTGCGTTTGTACATGTATACAAATGTACCTGAGGGATCCTTTATATATCGATATCATATTATTGATAATGTCAAAAAAAAAAAAATACAAAATAAATAAATAACGGCTCTTGTCACATGTCACACACACACACACACTCGCACACAAACACGCACACACACACACAAAAACATTTGCATTTTTATTGTTCATTGTAATTGCTTGATAATTTAACTATCTCTCTATCTCTCTCTCTCACTTTCTCTCTCACCATCTCTCTAAATATATACGTCCGGTCTGGTTAGATTTCTTTTTTTCTTTTTTTTGTTTTTATTGCATTCTAATGCAATAAAATCATTTTTATCATTTGATCAGTTTCATTTATATTTATGATTGAAAGTTTCGAATGTAAAACAAAAGCTGGAGAAGAAATGAATGCAAAAACAATGAAAAACAAAAGGTAATTGTGAAAATTGTGAGATAGAATGGAAATAATTGAAATGGTTGATTAAAATATAAAATTTACATTTATTTATGTACACATTCACACTTACATTCACATTCACATGGGCAACCTCAAACATGCACTCATCGATTTTTTTTTTGTTTTGTTTTTTTTTTTTTTAAATTTCTATTTCTAATTTGTCTTAATGATAATTATAAATATAAATGATAAATAATAATAATAATGATCATTACATAAACTGATTATGATTATGATTGTGATTGTAATTATTGTGATTTTAGTTTTAGTTTTGAGTTTTAGTTTTATTGAAATATTTGATTATGCCTGTTTTTTTTGTATTTCAGTTTACCTTTTTTTTCAGAGATTATCAGTATTATAGGCAATTTATTTGCGTATCGTTATGTTTTGTTTTTCCTCTCCTTTTTTTCCCATTTTTTCCTGGTTTTCCTTTCCTTTTTTTTTTTGTTTTTTTGCTTTTGTTTTTTTGTTTGTGAAAAGATTTAAGGGATAATTTACCCAAGAAGCCAAATGCAACGATTGACGGCTTCTAAATCTCTAAAATCTAAAATCTCACCAAAAATAAAAAAAAAAAAAGGAAAAAGAAACCAAAAACAACGTAAACAAAAAAAAGCACTTTTCGTAGTGAATAATCGATATAGCAAAAAAAAAAAAAACAAAAAAGAAAAACAAATCAATTTATCTTATATTTTATACATACAAATATATATATTTAAACTATCTCTATCTCTTTCTTTCAGTTTTTATATTTTCTTCTTTCTATGTCTATTTATTTATTTACTTATGCCTCTCTTTCTCTCTGCCTCTACCTACGTATCAATATCTCATCTGTTTAAGGTGTAAATATTCAAAAAGAAGAAATAGATAACCGATAGAAATGGCATATGACAAAAGAATTAACAACAATAACAATAACAATAACAATAACAATAACAATAACAATAACAATAACAATAACAATAACATAAAAAATAACAATAACAATAACAATAACAATAACACCAATAACAATAACAATAACAACTAACAATAACAATAACAATAACAATAACATAACAATAACAATAACAATAACAATAACAATACAATAACAATAACAATAACAATAACAATAACAAATAACAATAACAATAACAATAACAATAACAATAACAATAACAATAACATAACAATAACATCAAACAATAACAATAACAATAACAATAACAATAACAATAACAATAACAATAACAATAACAATAACAATAACAATAATACAATAACAATACAATACAATAACAATAACATACATAACAATAACAATAACAATAACAATAACAATACACAATAACATAAATAACAATAACAATAACAATAACAATAACAATAACAATAACAATAACATAACAATAACAATAACATAACAAAATAACAATAACAATAACAATAACAATAACAATAACAATAACAAAACAATAACAATAACAAAATAACATAACAATAACACAATAACAATAACATAACTAAAATAACAAACAATAAAAAACAATAACAACAATAACAAACATAACAATAACAATAACTAACAATAACAATACAACAATAACAATAACAATACATACAATAACAATAACAAAACATAAAATACAATAACAATAACAATAACAATAACAATAACAATAACAATAACAATAACAATAACAATACATAACAATAACAATAACAATAACATACAATAACAATAACAATAACAATAACAATAACAAAACAATAACAATAACAATAACAATAACAATAACAATAACAATACAATACAATAACAAATAACAATAACAATAACAATAACAATAACTAACAATAACAATACAACATAACAATAACAATAACAATAACAATACAATAACAATAAAATAACAATACAATAACACATAAAAAACAATAACAACTAACAATAACAATAACAATAACAATAACAATAACAATAACAATAACAATAACAATACATAACAATAACAATAACAATAACAATAAAACAACTAACAATAACAATAACAATAACAATAACAATAACAATAACAATAACAATAACAATAGCAATAGCAATAATAATAACAATGGTTAATGCTGGCTTTGGCTATTCCATTTCATCGATCCATACATTGTCATATTGTTCATACAAAATTCATTCATTCATTTATTCAGCCATTCGTCCATCCATTCATCCATCCATCCATCCATCCATCCATTTCTAATATGGATAATTGTATTGTCTGTCTGTTATATTGCATTGTTTTTGGTTGTCTGTTAAGTTACTTGGTCAACTAAAACACATTAACTGTATGATGATAATGATAATGATAATGATAATGATAACAATATGCATTCTAATGCGTAACTAATACTCTCACCAATAATACACTAATACCACTATTGTCTGTCAAATGTGATTGTAAAAATGTATATACAAAATAGTAATAATAATAAGAATGCAATCTAAACGTCTATTTATCCATTTATTCATTCATTCATTCATTCATTCAATCCAACCATCCAAATAGATTCTAATTAAACACCTAAAGAGCTTTATAGATGCCAAAAAAAAATTAATCAGAAAATATCTTTATGACATAAATACATATCTAATATTACACACACACACACCACACACACACACACACACACACACACACACACACACACACACACACACACCATGTACAAATATATACATATATATATATATGTGTGTATATCTATATAATTTTTATAAAAAATTTTATAGAGAGAAAATAAAATGGTAAAAGCAAACATTAAATTTAGTCGTGTAACATTAACATGTAACATTTCCATCGTAAAAGCAGATTTTTAAATGCAATGCGCGTACATACAAACACTCATAAATGCGTAAATACAAATACACACATTCATAAAATAATAGTCACTCCTGCCAATTATTTATGGAAGTACTGAAATATTGAAGAATTGTTATAATACTCTCCAAGAAATACATTATCCATCGATCCATCGATCGATCGATTGATCGATTGATCGATCCATCGATTTGATATAAAACAGCTGCTTTCATTGCTTTCGTTATGAACACAAACAAAATTTTATGTTCCATATGGATTTTTTTAAGGGATAACTGATTGTGTGGCCGCCTGGCCATTTGTTCTCTTGGCCATTTTATCACTTAGCAATTTGTCCACTTATCCACTTGGCCATTTGTTCGCTTTGTCCGCTTCGTTAGTTGTTGGCTTGGCCGTTTGTCTGCTTGGCCATTTACCCGCTTGGCCATTTGTTCATTTGGCCGTTTGTATCAGTTTTACAAAATCATCTTATTTTACCTTCCTATTTTTTTTTTTTTGTTTAAAAAATGAAATGAAATATTTCACTGAAGAATCAATATATTTTAGACGATAAGTAGAGTACGTGATTAGCTTTGCAAATACTTCTCGCCCGTGCGATAATAATTTATAGTAATAAAGAAAAATAAAAAAGCAAAATTAATAAAATAAATAAAAAATGCCAAAAATTTTTCGTTGCAATAAAAAAGGGAATGAGAAAGCAGTAAAGCAATTTGTGCATTATCCGATTTCGAAATTTTCTTAAAATGATATAATTATTTTAATCTTTTTTTTTTTATATCAGTTCACT
Organism: Melophagus ovinus; assembly: GCA_023089585.1. Taxonomy (NCBI): domain Eukaryota; kingdom Metazoa; phylum Arthropoda; class Insecta; order Diptera; family Hippoboscidae; genus Melophagus; species Melophagus ovinus. The sequence goes on from JAKKIB010000180.1 coordinate 2,610,115, forward strand.
TTTTTTTTTTGTTTCGGAATTATCCCCAATACAAGCGCAGAATCTAATAATGTCTTCTGGGTGGAGAGTAATATCCAACTATTAGTGCCCATATGATGATGATTTTATTATTATAATTTAAAATTACAGAAAAAATTTGGACCGAAATGGTCCATAGTTTGCATTTCATATGCAATTATGATGCAATAATTTTCTACGTCGAAGTTTCTTCTTGACTATTTAATTAAAATCAAGCGGGCGTACTTAAATAATCGGTCGAATTCAGTCGGCTTTAAATGGAAGTCTGTTAAATCCTATTTAAATTTCGAATCATCAATAGAAACTCTATGTTTATGTCTTCACAAGCACTTCTTATTTAAAATCTTATTTTGACAATTATTCTGTTTATGTAATAAAGACTTTTGGGCATTTCACATCAGATCGGTAATTTTTTTTTTTGACCCTCACAAAACTTACTTTCTGATTAAAATTTAGGCCTGTCTATCCAGCAGACTATCTCGATATCTTTTCATGTAATTCTTATAGTCAAAGTACAGAACAAAATTTCCGAAGGAGCCTTAATGAACTTCTAAAAGTGAACTAATGTTTGTGACCCATCTTTTATTATACCGGTAGACTTAAAGTTACTTCCTGTAACGATTTAAATATATTTGACTGTCTGTCTGGTGTAGGGTATTTAATTGTCAGCCTCGATCGACTATAATATATTTACTTGTTGTTTATTTTCATTTTATTATATTTTTTTGTAATTCTTTATTATTTTTATATATTATTTTATTGTCAAACGATTCAATCACCGTGAGCATTAATTCTACATTCTTTTGATTTTGATTTTATTGTGTCAATGTTTGTATTAGTGTTAGTGTCAATGTCAGTCTCAGTGTCAGTGTCAGTGTCAGTGTCAGTGTCAGTGTCAGCGTCTTTACATATCTGGCTTTGTCACCATCATCAATCGAATAGAAGAATATGATGGAATAATAACAACAAAACTAAAAAACAAAACGAAAAAGCCATAAAAAGGAATTTTTATTGAAATTAAATTTCGTTGAATACGTTTAAACCGGGTTTAAATACCCTACTCAAAAATTATAGAAATTTATATATATATATATATATATATATATATATATATATATGTATATATATATTATGATATATACAAATATTTATGTACGTAAAATTAATCATATTTATTATTCATTTGTATTTAATTCATTTGTTTGAATATTTGAAATGTGTTTGATGATCATCTGACTTGATTTAAAAGATTAAGCAAACAAATCACAGATATTCAATTAGAATGTTTTATTTATATGGAACAAATTCAACAATATCAAAATCTTCACTATCTCTCACTCTGACATTCTGGCATAATAAATGGACGTGACTGATTTACATGAATATACACAGACAGATAGACAGACAGGAAAACAGACATGGATGGATGGATAGATGGAGGGATGGATGGATGGATGACTGGATGGATGAATAGATGGATGGATAAATGGATGAATACATGGATGGATGGATAGATGGATGGATAAATGGATGAATACATGGATGGATGGATAGATGGATAGATGGATAGATGGATGGATAGATGGATAGATGGATGAATGGATGGATGGATAAATGGATTGGTGGATAGATAGATATATGAATGGATAGATGGATGGATATATGAATAGATGGATGGATAGATGGAGGGATGGATGGATGGATGAATGGATGGATGAATAGATGGATGGAAAGGTGGATGGATAAATGGATGAATACATGGATGGATAGATGGATTGGTAGATGGATGGATGGATGTATAGACGGTTGATTTTAGCAAGTACTAAAGCTATTTTTATAGAATACGACAAAAACTCTATAACTTCTAATATCGGTATCTGGCGACTGCAACTAACTTGGCAGCGTTAAGTGTTTTATTTTTTTAAGAATCATTTAAATTATATAAAAATCAGTTTCGAACTTTACAATCACTTTTACATCAGTTCGCTTAATTATTTAAAAAACGGAAAAAAAAACCATAATCCCAAAAATAAAATATTTCGGCAAAATTAAAAAATCTTTTAGATGAGCGAAGTATTTAATGAATGTAATGGTTACTGAAATGGAAAAGTTTATGAGGCAGAGAATTATTTTGGAACAAATCTTTCTAAAATTGAAAGTAATCTGAGTCATTATGAAAATTATCAGATATTGTCCAGTTATTTTTGAGTTATATTGAGGAATATTGTTCTGTCATAGTAAAACAAATTAAAATGTAAATTATTGTGGGCCGAGACCTACTATTAAATTCTCTACGCCACAATTTTATAAAGGAATTTACTGAATTGTCAGTATTTTTATATAAAAACTCATTTTATAATTAATCGTTATATAGGGCATGGTTTAACGACCATGCCCTATATCTGATCTTCTCTATAATTATTCCCGAATCTGTTTAGGCAAAAAGAGGACTACAGAGTAAATTTTTTTCAATTAGCTCCAAGATTGCGCTAAGTAATTTACATGGACAATCAATAGACAGACAGACAGGCAGACTTAAATTACAAAAGTTAGTATCTAGTTGATTGGTATAATTAAAGATAAATCTATCTCAACTCCCTCTAAACCACATGTTCTTCTGAAAAATATGGTGTTTGTTTCAAAACCAGCAGCAAATAGCAAATTTGAATTCACAAAGTTTCTGAAACTATAAAATTTCCATATGGCATACAAATATATGGAATATGTGGATCAATTACATAAAAGGACAAAAACATTTAATCGTTTCACATGTAAAGCAAAATGTAAAAATAAAATTATAGACTAATCCTAAAAAAACAAATTATAAAGTGACAAATTTTGTAATATGAGTATAAAATACGAATACATATATATGAGACATATCTGTGTATATACAAATATTTAATAAATTAAAAAGCAGAGAAAAGCGTATAATATTAATTAATCTTTTTGGTTCCACCTAAAAACTGTTTTTGAAAATCTGTGCAAATGATTAAAAAAATAATAAGCAAATGTAATGCCGCCCACTATTTTTCTATTTCTTCTTCTACTTTTAATGATAACTATTACATACCCCACAAGAACTTTTCCAAAAAATAAACGAAATATCTTACAATAGAAAAAAAAATCAAAGATGAATTCAAAAAGCTAAAAGTAAGAAATTTAAAAATGCAAAGCTTGAATTTTTGATGTATTTTGAAAATTTTATCATCTAAAAAGTTAACTGGATATTCCGTAGCTTAAAACATAAATGATATAAGTGAAATTAAGTTCAAATGAAAGCTGTGTGCAATGAGGGATGACGGCCTATACTCACAATAGTTAAAAAGCCAAAAATATTGTGTCCTCCTGTTCAAAGCAGAACGTCTAGCAATATTAAATCGTAGTTAAGGTGAATTTTTTCATCATTTTACTCTATGAAAGAAAAATGGAAAAAAAATGGAGTCCAACAGACAATTAGTCAAGTGAACTGAACATAAAGAATCAAAGCCAAAGTATGGCAAGATGCAATAATTGCCGGGCAAGATTAAGATATCAGTATTCTAGAATGCCGATGGTTTTATATTCAACGGTTACCTCAAATAGGGCCAGAAATTAAGAACAACGAAGATAAAAATTATACAAATCCACCTTCGATTCGTTACTCCATTATTACTTCATAGTATTATCAAGAACGGGATCCCTCAGTAATTTTTTTTGTAGTTTACAGATCTCAAAAAAAAAAAAAAAACTTTGGTCTGTGGCATCAAGCTCTCACTTAGCTTTGTATAACATGAAATTGAGGGGAATACAAACGATTCTAATAATCTTCTTAAACAATTCCTCAAAATTTTTTAATTATTCATTGGCATGACAACAATGCCTAAATGATCGAATGATAGAATGTAATTTCAAAAAATTAACGATAAATAGTTTCATTAAAAAACTGATCATTAAACAATTGATTTCAATTTCTACCAGTGACCTAATTTTGATGTAATTTTGATACAATTTTATTGTAATTTGCAACAAAATTGATGTTATAAAAATTCTATATTAAATTCCAATTTAAATGCTATTTGATTCTGGCAATTTTACATATTTCGCAACAAATATTGCATTCTTCACATTTTCATTCTGAACAAAGTTCTTGGTGGAAAAATTTATTGATTACATTTTACTTAAAATTTTCCTCATTAAAAAATATCTATGCGCATGTAAATAATGAATACCGACGGTATTCATCTCATGCTCTTTATCTCTTTCTCACTGTCTTTCTTTCTTTCTGATATTATCATCGTGCGCTCAAGCAAAATCATAGTTTTTTGGCCTGTAAAAATTTTCATAAAATGTTTAAATGTTAAAATTAAAAAAAAAATTACAAAAAATTCTTCATTCCAATTATTAAAAAAATATATATTAAGTAATATTGTAAATGTCAATAATGTGGCAAATATGGTGTAATAGACAGAAAGGCAGACAGATAAACGGACAGACAAATGGACATGACACCGTAACAATATGAATATGTCAAAGATAAAGAATCTAAAATTGATATTGACGATAATGATATTATAGTGTGGCTATAAGTGTATGCGTGTGTGTGTATGTGTATAAGAGAGAGAGTGAGAGAGAGAGAGAGAGAGAGAAAGAAAGAGACAGAAATAGGAGAAAAATAGAAGTAAATATGATAGATATGAATTGTAATGGCTTATATATATATATACATATAAATAGTATATAAAATGTTTTTTATAACATACAATTACATATACATATATATATATATATACAAATGCACATAGGCATATATAAATACAAATGCAAAAAAGAAATAAATGCGTAAAACCACTTCCGTTTAGATTTTATTACACGTTTTCTTATATTTCGCTTTAATTCTCTATTCTCCTTTTTAGCCCTTTGCTGAACGAGTCACACAATTACATAATAGTAGCCAAAGTAGACGAAGAAGAAGCAGAAGAAGCAGAAGAAACAGAAGAAACAAAAGAAGTATAAGAAGAAGATGGTGAATATGCAAAGAAAATAAAAAAAAAAAAGAAAAACACAAAAAGCAGCAATAAAAGCCTGAACAACAACAATAATAACAATCAACTGCAAAAAAGGAAAATTTCCTCCCTTATGGAAATTTATTTATAAATTTTATTTATATACATATAGTTATCTCGCTCATACATTTATAAATAAAATACAAATACAGACAATTTTATCATTATATTAATATTAAATTTATATGTGCTTTCTGTTGCTTGTGTTATTCATGTGTATACGCTTTGCTTGTATAATGATATTACACTAAAAGGGGTGGTTCATTGACAGAACAATACAATTCCTACTTTAAATGCACTTTCACTCATTCACTTTCATTTACAATTTTTATATACATATATATATATATATATATAATATATATATATATATATGTACATATGTATATATGTATATATGTATATGTGTGTTTGTATTGGTTGCATATAACAGTAAAGTATAACTGAAAAGTATAATGACGCATATTGTGCGCATTTTCACAACTTATTTGTACGCTATTAAGCATATAGTTATTTGTTGTTCGTTATTATTATTATTATTTATTTTTATTTATTATTATTATTTTTACTATTATTTATTTATTTTATTATTATTTATTATTATTTAGATTATTATTTTTAGTTAAAATATTTCATCATCTATTCTAATAAAACAAATTTAGAACAATGCATTTTTTTCTTGCTTCTTCTTCTTCTTCTTCTTCTTTTTCTTCTTCTTTTTCTTTTAGTTAACTTACAGTTATATTTGCAGTAAAACTACATTATACATTTACAGTTACAATTACAGTAACAATTACTTTAACATTTACAGTTATACTTACAGTTAACAATTACCGTTACTCCTTTATTAAGATATTTATGTAGAAATGTTGAAGATATGTAAAAATTCAATACATGCGCATTACATTCATGTGCGCATACATTAAATTTCTGTATTTGTAGTTCTATCATTGCTATCATTGCTTTTATTGCTTTTATTGCTGTCGCTATTTTGCTGCATTTCAACTGAATACGTTATGCTGCCACTCGTTCTACTTTTTTATTTTTATTTTTTTTTTCACATAGAAGGCTAAGTTAAATGGATAGAGATAAAGAAAGAGATGTGAAGAGTGATCAAAGCACAGGAAACCAGTTATAATTGAAAATCGGTATCAATACACAACCATTTATATATATATATATATATATATATATATACATGCATTTATATCCCTACATATCTGCATACAATATGATAAAATTTGATATCGAGTAGGGATATTATTATGATATCATCATGCTCATCATCATCATCATTCTCTATGACTATGATATGCATTAACGATGACTGTGCGATAGCTATTTATATGTATATAAAATATTCACATATATACATATATATATCTATATATATTCCTATATAGTAAATGGATTTATTTTGATATATATGTTACTTTCCATTCATGTTGTGGTACTTTTTAAATAAAACTTTTTAAAATCCTTTTTTCCTCGGTTTTTTTTTTGTCTCTTCTTCTAGATAAACCCATCAACTTTTACTTCATTTAATTATGTATTATGTATAATGGATATAAAAGTTTTCTAAAATAATATTTATTTAAGTTTATTTATTTAATTTCTTCTAATTTAAATGTTTCGTGTTTTCTGCATTTTAAGTGGAATTACGTAAGAAAATGATTTAATCGCTTATCACTCATTCACAAAATTAGCATACATTAGAGCATATGAATAGCATAAAAATTGTATTCCAATAAAATTGATTGTGAATATAAATAGCATGGAATATCTAAGTCATATCTAAGTAATCAAGTACTGTTAAATTCCAAAAAATTAATTAATCAAATTTATCGTTGTAGCATTTAAAGAAATTTTTACAAAACCTGATATTTTCAGAGAATGTTACTTGGAATCAGTTTTGTGGATTTTACAATGTGTATAAATATTCTTGATCTGTATTAAATTCTGAAACGATTTGTTAATATCTATTGGTCTGTCCATTTATATCACAAAAATTAAGATATTGAATTTATATATTTCAAAACAATTGAAAGTTTTTACACACTGAATTGGCATTGAAAAGTACACGCCAAAAGTGTAATGTACATTGATAACACCTCTGCCCCTTAAAGTAAAAATTTTTTATTTTTTTACTCATAACTTTATAAATTTTAAGGCCATTAAGGCCACATAATGTCTATATAAAAATCTTCCGATTTTTAATCGGCCATGTCTACAACTTAAAATTATCTATTTGTATCACAAAATATATAATAGGATCTGGATGGTAATGAATAAGCAAAATTTGGCCCCAGCCAAAAATAATTTGTGTACATGTGTACTTTAAAAAGGGCGAAAACGTGTTGTATTCGAAAAATGGCAAACAGTTGAACTTCCCTATTTATTTTATTTCGAATTCTCACTGTTATACGCTTTGCCTAGCGTCCTAGTTTGTGACATGGCCTGCCTAATCTTACATATAAAATTTTTCATATTTAGGCGTATTTCTAGCATAACTCTTTTCAGATTTAAGAAGAACTTGCAAGAACTTTCTAGATATAAAATCCAATTTAAATTTGATGTAGAAGTTTATAAGTCAATTTTTCCTTTAAATGGAACGATACTTACCGGATAGGCTGGAGGAAGGGCATACCTACGATGATTCAATTATTCATGGATTAATTATTCAAATTTCATTTATTTAGTTGTCTGACTATTTCGATATTTCTAAACTTTATTTAACAAAACTTACCCCAAATTTTCCAGATGAAGCCGCCACAATAAATCAATTATTTTAACATTTAAAAATTTTAAGCAATTTTCGGTTTTTTCATTTTTATATATAATTTTTTTTTTGCTTGCTTGTTTTGTTTATTGCATTTTCTCCATTCGGCTACCTTCGCTTCCTTTCACTTCACTTTCTCATATTGTGCCATCTATACACGTCGAACATGGGTTTGTTTTTCGTCTTCCTTGTTTTTTTTTTTTCTTTCTTTTATGGTCCATTATTATTGAACAATGTCAGAACACATTCATAATAATGATATTGATAATAATGATAATGATTAATGATAATGATAATGATGATGATGATGACATTGTGTCATAAAATGTGAATGATCAAGTTACACAAGCACGTGGGAGTAATTTTCTTGCAATTAGGATGCGATTACGATAATTCTCCTTTTTTTGGTGTTGTTGTTTTTTGTTTTTTTTTTCTTTTTTTTCGTTTCGTAAGAGTATGAGAGAACATGAGAAAGAAGGTGGTTGAGTGAGTCAGAGATAAAAGAGAGAGAGAGAGAAGAGAGCGTTAGAAGGGGAATATTATAACACACCGAAACGGCACAACATACAACACACACTCACCACACCACACACAATTATGTGTAACTCTTTTAACTTCATTTAACCTCCCACAAAAATAATTAAAAAATGTTTTTTTTTTAACACACACATACACATATGCGACCAAAATATAATAAATAAATCTGTTACACATGATTTTACATTATACTTACACATAATATACCGCAACTATACACACTCATTCACTGTCTCCATTAAATGGTGAACTTAATATATTGTAACTTACTATTGAATTTCCATATAATGGTAACTTATGCATATCATATACAATTACTATAATTATATAATTTACATATATATAATATAATATATATATATATATATATATATATATGTGTGTGTGTGTGTGTGTGTGCGTGTGTGCGCTTATGCATGCATGTTGATTGAATGGTGTTGCCACGTGTCCTTCTCCTTCTGCTTTTTCATCTTTGTCTTCATCTACTTGACTTTGCTTTTTTCATGTCGTTTATTTGTATTGTTGTTGTATTTGCTTCTGGACGATATGATTAAAGTTAACTTAAAAAGAAAATATGTCAGAATTTACATTCCTTTTTATTTGTACTTATTATAATTCTTTTTTCTTCTTCTTCTTACTTCTTCTTTCTTCTTCTTATTTCTTCTTTCTGTTGTTTTTACTGTTCGCTACGATTTTGGGCAAGTGCATTTAACATGGCTAATACGTTGCTGTAAAGTTTAAAAAAAAAAAAATTAAATCAAATCCTGTCCAGATTTTACATCTCAATCAGTCCACAGAAGCATCAATACCAATTACCTTAAAAATTTAATTTATTATTACAACATCATCAGTTTTATTAATCGTTAATGATAATAATCTTAATTTTGATTTTCTAGAGTGATTGCTCTAGCCACAAAGGTGAGATTTTATATACAATGAAATTTCACTCTTAAAATCTTCTTGTAAAAGACTGAGAGTGAAATTTCTACAGATCAATAATAATAAACGTATTTGTAAGGTCTTGATATTAAAACAAAGCCAAAAAAGTTTTGATTATAAAGCTTGAAATTTTCTGTTACTCCCCTTCCTACCTCTTTTTTTTTTTTTCCTATTTTTATTATTATTATTATTCAGAATTGAGTCAAATGATCTAACAAACTTTATACTTCTAATAAACTCTCTCTAAACGTGTGACTTTTTCTTTTCCTTAAATATTATTTTACTTTATGGATTAATCGTAAAGTTTTTAAATGTCCTACATGATATAGAAAGGATTTCATAAATATACAAGCATATATATGTAAAATTCAGAGCAATCGACTCGTCTTAAGCATAGATTTTTTTTTTTATCAAATCAAGCACATTTATCCAATCATTTATTTACCTGATATCGACAATTTAATGTAAGATATTTAAGAGTCGCCGTTATCCATTTATTTTTATATTTTTACTTTAGGGCCGTTTTCCTTAACAATTTTATTCAAGAGACTTCTTATGACTTAACAAGAATAATAATAAAATAACAATAACAATAACAATAACAATAACAATAACAAAAAAAATGTTTCTTAAAAATTAAATGTTAAATCAATTGCATTGCTCTACATAAAAATCAGTCTCAGTGCAAATAGTGATAGTTACAGTAAGAAAGATATAGAATGAGAGAGAGAGAGAGAGAGAGAGAGATAAAGCATGATAAAATAAATGAGATTATACAAAAAGGATTGAAAGGATGGTTGATTGGATCGATTGTTTAAACAAGAATTTATAGGCTTTATAGATTTTATAGATTTTGACAATTTTCATTCATATTTGCATTTGAATAACTTTTTTGGATAAATTTAATTTCACTCTCAAAATAAAGGATAAAGGATAAAGGATATAAAGTAAAAAGTATATAAAATATTCCAACAGAAAATTGTAAAAAGAAAAGAAAAGAAAAAAAAAAGGTAACATATCAAATAAAGCGACTTCATGGATGCTTTCCATGAAGTCATCATCATGATTTTTAAAATTTTTGTACAGAGAATTTTTATTTAATTAATTTATTTAAAATGAATTAAATGAAATCATTCACATATAAAACCTTTGAATTAAACATTTGGACTTTAAAACTTGGAATTAGATATTTTGAATTTATAATTTAAAATTTATAATTTAAAATTTAGAATCGGGAATTAGGAATTTGTAATTTGTTATTAGAAATTTGAAATTGGAATATTGAATGCGAAATTGTGAATTTGGATTTTGAAATTTGCAATTTTTGTATTTTGAATTTATGAATTTTGAAATTAAAAATTATGCATTTGAAATTTTGGTAAAATGATTCAATTTCTTTAATTTTTTTTTTCTTCAATTTTTTAATGATATTTTCCATAAATCGATTATGATTCTTATTAAATTATTTTTTTTTTTTTTTTTTTTTGTAAAATTATTTATTTAGTAAAATTGCCTTTAACAATTTTGCCGCCATCTCTATCGTTTCATTTTTTAAAGTTGCATGACAAAATGACCAAATGACAACATGACAAAATGACGATGTTCAATCTATGATGGCATCTTCTAACGTACTTCATCTACACTTCTGCATTGAGTAGCTTTAAAAAATAAAAAATGCAATAAAATAAAATAAAATAAAATAAAATAATTTTTATTTATAATTTTTCATTCATTGTTCTAATGCTTCTATTGTTATTGTTATTGCTCGTTTTGTTGTTGTTATTATTGTTACTATCATTGTTATTTATTTTATATTATTTCATTTTTTTTTTTGTTAGTTACTTTTTTGTTACAGTGTCTCAATATTATTTTACAAATTATAGGGCTTGTGACTTGTTTAACGGCGTGAATAATATGCCTCGCACTTTCTTTACATGAAAGGATAGAATTCCAAGTGTTGTAACGGTAATGATGATAATAATGTATGTAATGATGATGATTATTATCATGAGAATGGATATGAGAATGAGAATGAGAATGAGAATGAGGTTGAAGTTAACGTTAAAGTTAAAGTTGAGGGATGGTTGTGTGATGGTGTTGGTGATGGCAGTTTATAATTTTTATCAAAGATTTACATACAATTGAAATAATATACTCTATTTCTATCTCTCTTTCTCTGTTCATCTATCTCTGTCACCCTCTCTCTGAATGTCTGCATCCTTCTTTTTCTGTGTAGAACATTCTGCCCAAAAAACCAGCAGCAACAATAGCAACATCAATGCCAGCTGATTGACTTCTTTCCATTTTCGTTAATACCTAAAAAAAAAACTGTGAGTGTGTGTGTGCGTGTGTGTATGTTGCGTATTTTACTTTAAAATATTTTTCTGTTCTCTTTGAGTCTTCAAATTTTTTCATTAGTATATTTTTCAGTTTTTTTTTTACTTTTTCTTTTTCTTTTTCTTTTTTTTTTAACCCTCCAACTAAGAACTGATAAGATCTTCAAAAGACGCATAATACAAAAGTCAACAACAATAAATAAGAAAATTATATTTGGCTGAGGTCGAATATTTTATATCTATCCACCAAATACTATGGACATTGTGAGACAGAGAGACTGTTTCACTTTTTGGAGTAATCGCTAGAAAAATGTAAAAATAAAATATGTGCAAAATTTGGTCTAGTATAATTCATATAGGCGTGGCCGATTTACATCATTTTCCTGCAATATTGTAAAACAATCTGCTTAATACTTTTACATAATTTCAACTTTCTATTATGTACCGTTTGCGAGTAATCAACATAAAATCGGCCAAATTTTGGTTTAAAAAATAGAGACCTTTTCAGTTTCCGTTGCACTGTGCACTGGGCGTGTCCTTTGATTGATTTAGGCCATTTTTAATATCAGCTTGCATGAAAATATCTTCAATGTTTCTGCCAAATTTAAGCACAATATCTCTAATTTTACTACCAGAAAAATATTAACAATACATGGACACTTAGACAGACTTAGACAGACGGACAGACGGACAGATAGACAAACATGTCTAAATTGTATCAGAATTTGATGCTGAACAAGAATACATATATATATATATATATATATTGTAGTATACCTGATACCTCCTTGTAGAAGTTACAAACACAATGACAAAATGAGTATACCACCAAAACTTTACATGAAGGGTATAAAAAGAACAAAATAACAATAACAAATTGAAAGATTAAGACAACACATGTTAATGATAATGATAATGATGTAGAAGAAGAACAAGAAGTTTAAGAAGAAGAAGAAGAAGAAGAAGAAGAAGAAAACGATGAAGGAGAAGCAGAAACTGTTATTTTTTTTTTTTATTGTTTGTTACTCTTGAAGCGATGGCATAATTTCGTTTTCTCAATGGACAGAAACAACCAAAAAAAACAAAAAAGAAATGTAAATGAAAACAAGTGAAAATATTACAGTTTGTATGCGGCCGACATTTTAATACCCTATAGAAAATGAAGTAAAAAAATTTGTATTATAATTTTCCTATGATTTGAAATGCTCGCTATTTGGAGAACGGCTGAGCTCAAAAAAAAAAAAAAAAAGCTCCACAGTTCAAAAGTTAAGTTTGATACACTTGTGTAACAAATTTTCACAAGTGACCAAAAAAAAAAAGGTTGACACATGAAATGTTAGTAAAGTAAATCCAAAACTAAACAATTTGCAAGAGACCTGGTCATTGACCTAAAACGTGACTGTATGGACAAACGTGGACAAACAGTAGACTTACAGAAGGTGTTGCATGGTCAGACCGATGTACAGGGGAATGGACAGAGGTATGGATAGACACGCATAATAAGAATCAGAAAGTGATTCTGAATGGATGGATATAAAAAATTTTTGGTGGCTTTATCTCAAGCCCTTTCTGAATATTACAAACATCCCCCCTGCTCATTATAATATAATCTGATAATATTCTGATAATAAATGAAGATGAAATATCTATATGATTATAAGAAGAAGAAGAATAATATATATATATATATATTCAAAGAGAATAATAGATAACTATAAATAGAAAGGAATTGAAAGGCAGTAAAATATTTCTATGAAAATTGTCGCATTTCTTTTCATAATTTCAACAATTATTAAATGGAGTTTGTTAGGTTGTATGTGTGTGTATATGTGTGTATATTTGTGTATGTAAGAAATTTAAATACGCGATAAATGTTGTTTGATTTTTTTTTTTTTTTTATTTTTATTATTCTTTACAAAGTGTGCCCATGTATTTGCCACTTGAAGAATAAGAAATCGAATGAGTTAATGATGATAATGGCAAATGGGATAAGGAAGAAGAAGAAAGACGTTAATATGTAGATGAGGTGGTAGAAATAGCAATGTAGATGGATATGATGATAGGAAAATGGGATGGCTGATGGTATATGGGGATAAGTATGTTAGAATGAATATACAGAAGTGAATGCAAATGGAATTGAGAAATTTCTTTTTGTGATTCATATGACACGTGTAAGTTGGCAAAAGTAAAGACGGATTCTATAATGAAAGTAAGAAAATTTAGAAAATTGAAAAGAATATAATTTCAATTATGCATTCGACACCTTCAATTAACCATACATACATACATACATACATACACGCATACATCCATATATATATATATATATATATATATATATATATATATATATATAACATTTATTTATCCAATCAACCATCAAACGTTCTAACAAATGTAACAAGATGCTTTAAACATTTTGTCAAAGTCAATGAGTTTTCTTTATTTTTGTCTTTCTTAAGAAAATTGTTATTTTATATTTACAGTCGAATTCGTATTATTTTCAATTTTATTGTTTTTGTTATTATTTATTGTTGTTGTTGAATAAAACACTCTATAATTATGGTATTTTAATCAGACTTGGACTTTTGAATCGTTTGTTTTATATTTTTTTGCAATTTCCTTAGAAAAATCTTCTACGTCTGTTACCAGTTGTGAATTTGATATGGAATTGACACAATCAAAAATTAACAACAACAAACAACAACAACAACAATACTATTAATTGATTATATTATGGACGTTGTTAATTTTGATAGAAACTGAGAACAATGTCATACATATAAATATATTCCAATCCAGAAATGTTTCCTTATATATCTATCTCTCTATATCTCTCTCTCTCTCTCTCTCTGTCTCTCTCTCTCTCTCTCTGTGTGTCTATCATTGTGTCTGCCATATAAATATATGTCATATAGGACGTAAGATAATGGCAGACCTGTGGAATCTAATTTGCTAAAAGTTTAATTAATTTTCGAGCAGTACACTGCGCCTCACAATTAAATTCAATAATTCTTAATTCAATTCTACAATATACAAATCCAAAAATCTTTTAACAATTCTTGTATAAAATTTTTGGATAAATTTGCATTAATTTAAATATCTACAATAACTTTCAAAGACACGCCCATTATTTGCTAATATTTACTTAATTTTCAGAGAAAGAGAGGCAGAGTTTTTAACTTCAATGCTGATTAAATTTTTCAATTGGATCCACTATTTACCTTTTTTCTATGAAAAGTGGGCGTGAAGATACTTCCTATATATTAACATTTATTTAATTAGTTTTACATTTCTGAGTTTATTGAATTTCATGAAAATCTCTTCAATATCGGTAAGCATTTTTTGATAACGAAAGAAATTGTGAACAAATTTCAGTGCAATAGGTAAACTGACAGACTTACATGGTTGTAGAATATGGGTTTAGATTAAGTAACCCTGGTAGATCCATGGTAATACATGAAAGAATTGCCAACACGAAAAACAAATCTATTTTATTGTTTTACTAAGCAGCGAAGACGCAAATATAAAAAATATTTTAAATAGCGCCATCTAGTTGTTAAAATAACATATAAGTTTCCTAATAAATTCATTTAATAAGAAAATCGTCTACAATAAATTACAGAAACGGAAATTTCTGCCATATCGACGTTTATTTCATTTTAAACAATAGAGAACAATCAAATATTTAATTTGAATCATTTCCGATAAAGTAAAGTAAATGGCCCCTCATTGTAATATCATAACTTTTCTTGAATTTAATTATAAAAATCAATTGTTTACATATACAAGAGTTACATATGTAATTAATTAATTATGACATATCCTTTTACTACTTCATTCTATGGATGAGTTGGAATGTCCATGCATATAAATATATAATTTCCTATAGTAAAGTGCCCTCTAGTTTATATTAAGACAAGTATTCAGCTAATTAATTTTATTGAAAAAACGTTAACTCTCTTTCTCACGGCCTTTTCTCTTACGTTCTTCTCTGAAAACGTTTTTATAAAATTGAGATTATTTATATAAATAAAAAATAATAATAATATCACAAACTAAAAATATATTGAGAGATAGATAAATAGAGAGAGAGAGAGAGAGAGAGAGAGAGAGAGAGAGAAATTCAGTGAAGTAGAATACAATTGTGAAAGTTTCATTCATTTATTGTAAAAGCATAAAGAAAATTAAAGAAGTTTTATATTAAAAAATATTTCATTATACGAAAAATTTACGCTGCCACATCATTAACTGAAATTGCATTTGAATAAAAATCAAAAAGCAAAACCACCACCAAAATCTATTAAAACTGAAAAGGGATGGTTTCCTTTTTGCCCTGATATTCTTTCAATTTTTCGCTATTTTTTTCCATTTATTTTTTTTCTCACAATTAAATAACTCTTACTTTTGTATCGTATCGTTATCAAAACTTATCATGTATCCTGCAACTTTACTTCAATTCAATTCAATTTAATTCAATTCAATAGAGTTGTGTTGAGTTGAGTTCGATTAGCTGAGTTGAATTGAGTTGAGTTGAGTTCATTCACTTCAGTTCAGTTCGGTTCAGCTGAGTGCAATTCAGTTTGCTTGTAACGGTTGATTCAAGTGCATGTTGTTAAGTTTATCTATAACAATCTAAGTTCGATTGTTTTTAGTTGTGTGAATAAAAAATTTGTATGCCTTAGATAGTTAAAAAGCCAAAAATTTAGCCGTTTCTATGAACAAATTTCTAATAAATAAAAAAAAAAAAATTTCTATTAGATTTGCAAAATTTTTTTCACTTTTTCATTTTTTTTTTTGGTTTTTTCCTTTTTCGATTGACTTTTCATATGTTTTGTTCATCTCGTTTTTCGAGATATTAAATTTGCTTTGCTTTACGAAAAATCTAAAGTGTTCAATTTTATTGGATTCCAAAAACAAACAAACAAGCAAATAAAAAAAAATTAATATATAAATGAAATCTAATAAAATTAACAGAATTCATAAGAAAATATTTTTGGTTATATTACACAAATAAAATCGACCAAGTTTAAACTAAAAGATTAAGTAAGAAAAAAAAAAAAAAACAAAAGGACCAAGAAAGAAAATGTGGCATATAATTTATTTGGATTTTATATAGAAAAAGGTGATTAATGAAATCATAGATTAATCATAACTTTGTTACTTTATAGAATAATAGAAATTTTTTTTTTCAAATTGCATCAACAATTAATGCCCTGAGAGAATACAAAAAAACAAAAAAAAAAAAAAAAAGGAAAAAAAGAAAGAAACTAAAAGAGGAAGAAGGAGAATAAATATAAAAAATAAGAGATATAAAATTTATGTACAATCAATAAGATTAAGGCTAAAAGTCTTATACACACCTATACATACACACACACACATACACACACATATACACACACACATATACACACATCCAGCCATAGATAAGAGAAGAAAAAGTTAAGAAGTTTTGTTGCGTGTGCGTGTGTATGTGTCTGTGTGTGTTATAGCCATCCTAACTTTTTAACTTCTCTCTCTTATTCGTCCTTCTTCTTTCATCGTTTTCGACCATTATTTCATGCCCTTTGTCGTTCTACAGAAATTATCGTATTAATACGAATTCAAAAATACTAGTTGCTGTTGCTGAAGCAACAGTATAATTTCAAGATGGTAATAAGCAACATTGAAATCTCTAATTCACATCATTTATTTATTTATTTATTTATTTATTTATTTATTTGGTTATTTTTTTTTTTTGTACCTACTTGAAATGAAAGTGCTTTCATTTGAATACTTAAATTTTTGCTACAAAAAAAAATTTTGTGATTAACAAGCAAACAATAAAAATGCATGACAGATTGACATAGAGTAAGAGTGTATGTGTGTGTGTGTGTGTGTGTGAGAGAGAGAGAGAGAGAAATATCTTTTATATGATTAAGGGTGACACCATTAAAATAAAAAAAATTTACATTGTGCCATCTAAATTTGCATTCAAATCATAATAAATATCATAATAAATGAATGAATAAAGTTGAAGATGAAAATGAAAATGAAAATGAAAATAAAAATGAAGATGATAGTGCAAACAATTTACAATTATAACAATAAATATTAACAAAGCTTAGATGGTTTTTACATAAAAAAAAAAAAATATAAAATAAATCCAAATCAAATGTCAAATCTAAACAAAATTATAGGCGATTGATTAGTATTAATAAAATGTTCGATATTTGTAATAAAGAATTTTCTAAATGATTTGACAGGAGAAAGTACGCTCTTAATTGTTTTCAATGGCATTCGCCTTTGGCGCCAATAAATAATAAATACTTTATATCAATTCATATTCAGAATATTTTCAAAAATTTACGATTTATTCTTAGAAAAATGAGCAGATGGATAGCCACGCCCATTCTGAGTCAATTGTTAAATCTCGATATCTTAAATAAAGTTTTATGTATATTCAAAAATTTTCATATAAAATTTATAAGACTCAAGTGTCTCAAGTGTCTCAAGTGCCTCAAGTGCCTCAAGTGCCTCAAGTGCCTCAAATTTGGGTACAATATAAATATTCTTTATTCAATTCATGCTGTCTCTTAAACCTCCTTTAGGGTATTATATTTACTAAGCAACTTTCAATATACGTGAGATTACATGTGCATGTGTGTATATGTGTATGTGTGTATGTGTGTATGTATGAAAATATTTACAAAGTGTCAAATAAATTGTTTTCCTCAATTATATCAATTTAGTTAAATAAATGTGCAATTACAATTCATTCATATTTGTTTATATTTTATATTCTTGGTCGACACTTACTCTTAAATTAAGTACATTGCCTAATTAGATTTTTTCAAAATCAAGTAGCTAAAACTGAAAAGAAAAAATTTCAAATTATGAAATTTTGAAATTTTGAAATTTTGAAAGATTCGCTATATGGAAGAGGGTCCGTCCAAAAAAACGTCCAAAGATCGATCGATCGATCGATCGATCATATTCGATACACCCATTTATTATGACAAAATACAAAACAAATTGAATTTTTAATAAAATCTCTTCAAAATTGCATCACATTTTCCACAAAATAAGTTTTCTTTTTTTTTTTTTTTCGCAAATACCGTTATATGAGAAGTAGCCTTACAAATGAAAATGTAATCTGAGCCGATTTTGCTATATATGTTTCATATGTTTTCATTACAATGTAAAATGTAAAATTGTTAAAAAAAAAAGTCATTACGCGAAGTGACATTGTAAAAATAATTCGATTCTGAGCATTTTCATTAGAATTTATTGGCGGGCCAAAATTTATTGGCGTTGGCATACAAAATTTCATTAAATTATAAATTAAATATGGCAAACTGTAACTGAATAAAAAAATTCTTATGGACAGACATTAGATAAAAATACGAACACAAAAAAAAAAAAGACAAAAAGAAAAAGTTTTTGGTTTTTTTTTATTTTTTTAATTTTTTTGCGCCAACTTATTGAACAACCTAAATTCATATGATGCTCTGGATGCTTTGGATTTGGAGCATTAAAATATTAAAAATTATCTTTATCATTAACTGAGAAAATTTTATAACTTATTGCAGAGAAATGCAAATAGGGCAATGTAAATAAATAATATTGAAAATTGGTGCCTGGTTACGGGCGGAAATAAAATCGGACTAGTGTTCAATGCGCTTTACACAAAATAGACAATCCAATAGACATGTTCATACACATGGATATAACAACTGATTACATATACAGATAGATCAAATAATAATAACAGCAATAACAATAGTAGCAGCAACAACATTTAGCAATAACGACTACATCAAAAGAAAATTGTAATAAGAGTAACAAAAGAAGTAAAAAAAATGGCATCATTTGAGAATTTAGCCACAAATGGATCAACCATAATAAAACGTTATAATTTTATGACGTTTATTGTTGTTATTATAACTTTAATATTTATGTATATGGTACAAATAACTGAAGCAGCTAAAGAGCAGACACAACAGTTACAAGAACAATTGCAGCAAACGCAACAAGCGCAACAACAGCAAATATGCCCTGAACAGAATGTGATTGCACCATGCATATGCACGGTAAAGAAGAATGGCCTGGATATCTTATGCGAGAGTACCGATTTGACGCATATCGCTACATCGTTAAGCTCATTAAAGAATCGCAATTCAATAATATTCTATTTGAAATTACGTCATAATAATTTACCAAAATTGCAAGGTTTCGTCTTCTCCGCTTTGGATATACGACATTTAACAATACATAACAGCAGTTTAGCCACCATCGATGAAAGTGCCCTCAATTCTTTAGGTACATTATAATTTTCATTTTCTCATTTATTTTACATATTTATTACAGAATATCGCATTCATTTACTTAATTAATAACAATTTTAAATATTATAATTTATAAGCTTCATGGCATTTGTTATACACCCATACCACCCCCAAATATGGATTAAGGGTCCACTCATTTTGTCATTATGTTTGTAATACACAAAAGGGAAATGTTGAAGACCTTTATTCAGTCCATACATTCTTGAGCAGTATTAAATTCTAAAGCCATATAGTTATGCCTATCTGTCTGTCTGTCTATCTATATGGGTGTCTGTCCGGTAAACATATGTCATATGGTAAACATTTTTCTGGTCGTCAAAAAGAACAATAAATCAAGTTTAAATTTTGCCAGCAACATTACAAATTCATGTACCTTGGTTGGCCTTGAGAATGGTTTAATTCGATGCAGGGACAAGCTCATAGTGCAACAAGAACTGAGACCCCTTTTGTTTTTTTTTTTTTTTGTTTCCTTTTTTGAGTAAACATTTATAAATTTTCGCTTATAACTTAAAAAGTGAAACAGAGTGAGAGAGAGAGAGAGAGAGAGAGAGACAGGCAGAGAGCTGAAATTTTGTACAATAAAAATATGGGCACGCCTATTTAAAATTTTATAACTTTAAATTATTTGCATGTAAAGATAAAGTAGCAATTAATGTCTGGACGGTGGTGGGGCAACCAAAATTTGGCTCCAGCCAAACATACATTTCTTGTAAAATTTCTTTTGAGTATTTTTTTTTTTTTTTTTTTTTTTTTTTTGTATAATGCATATTTTATTATTCTAGGGCGTGGCTTAACGCAATTCGATGTATCCTTGAATCAAATGAAAACTGTGCCATCTATGGCCTTAAAACATTTATATCATTTATTAATTATAAATTTAAATCATAATAAAATTACCGTATTACATAATAACGCCTTTGATGGTTTAAATACATTGGAAATATTAACATTATATGAGAATAAAATTAATACAATTGAACCGGAAGCATTTCGTGGCCTCGAAAAGTAAGTAGAGACATTAAACCATTTAACATCAAATATTTATTAAATATGCCATTCTAAATTGTATGTATGTTAGATAGAGATAAAAAATGTATGATAAAAATTGTAAGAAAAATAATGAAGAAAAAAAAAAAAAAAAAAAAAAAAAGAGAAAATAATGGAAATGATAGTAAATTGTTATTGAATTATTTTTAGGAAATTGAAACGTTTAAATTTGGGTGGTAATGAATTGGTGGCCATACCACAAAAAGCTTTATCGATTTTACAAAATTTGAAAAAACTTGAAATACAAGAAAATAAAATTAAGCATATACGTGAAGGTGATTTTGCAGGTAAGTACCAAAAATAAAATGCGTCATAATAAAAACTAATTTGATCATAAATTTAATTTTATTATTTTGGTTGATGGTTTTAGGTCTTGAAAATTTAGATTCATTAATATTGGCACATAATATGATAACAGAAGTGCCCGGTAATGTTTTCTCACATTTAACTTTATTAAATTCATTAGAATTGGAAGGTAATAAAATCGTGACCATCGAGAAAGATGCATTTAAAGGTTTAGAAGGTAAAAATATTTAAAAAAAAATGACTTACTTAAGGTCCTGACAAAAACAACATTTTTTATGTCCTATTTTTTTTTTTTTTTTTTTTTTTTGGTTTCTATTTTGGGTTGTTTTTTTTTTTTTGTGTTGTTTGATTTTTCTTCTTCATAGAAAATTTGCAATATTTACGTTTGGGTGATAATAATTTACAATCGATACCAAGCGAAGCATTACGCCCGTTACATCGTTTACGTCATTTAGATTTACGTAATAATAATATCAGTATTATTAATGATGATGCCTTTACCGGTTACGGTGATTCATTAACATTCCTCAATTTACAAAAAAATGAGTAAGTAACTAATATGAGAAAAATGAGCATACGCATATACACACATAGAGAAAGAGTGAGAATGAGAGTGAGAATGAGAGTGAGAGTGAGAGAGAGACAGTGAGAGAGAAAGAACAAGACGAAGAGTTGAATTATGATGGGAATAAATGGTAAATGCTCATATAAAGCTTCTTCTTCCTTTTTCAAAGGATCAAATAATTCCAAAGAAAATTGGTTTGTTGAAATTTTGGAATCACATCGATTCAATTTGTATAATTCTACTGAATCGATTCATGTCTCCATATCTGTTCATTTGTATGGCAGTTTCATTTTTGGTGTGAATTAATGCCATTCATTTTTCAAAATGCTTCAAATGAAAATTTGTTAATGAATCGAGCATTTATTAAGATTTTACCAAATCTTTTATAAAATCGGAATTCAATACTATAATATTGACAATGCGATTCAACATTTTAACCCTCAATTTTTCACAAAGTTATTCCACAGAAAAATCTTTAAAAGTACAAATACAAATACAAAAAAAAAAGAAAAAACAATTAACAACAATTATAGGCAGTTGGTGTCGACTTTAAATACTCTACACTATTTTGCTTAAAGTGAGTAAAGTCATAGAGTCAAATAGGAGAATTACAAGCCATTTTTTAAGTTATTTAAAAAATTCGTTACATGAAAAAAATTTCAAAAAATGGACCGATCTGGACCATATTTGGTTCACATATTTTTTCTTTTTTTTTTATTAAAATACAGGGCAGTGCCAATTTTCGCTAAAACATTTTCTAAGTTGAACTTTTTGCCCTTATAATCATTTGGCTCGAAAAATGAGTTATATGAGAAATGGTTATAAGAATGGACCGATCTGGAAAAAATTTGATGGAAGTGCCTTTTATATTAAAATGCAACTAAATGCAAATTTATATTGAAATATCTTAATTTTTTTCCACGTAACGACTACTTTTAAGAAAGGCGATATATGGGGCGTGATTGTAGTAGTTTTGCGATTTTAACCCTTTTTTTAATAGGTTTCGTCTCTGATCCCCAAAACAATCATGTATTAAATTTTTGCACAAACTTATAGTACCCTATACCACAAATGGTGTAGGGTATAAAAACTTCAAATGGATACATTTTTTCAATAATTAATTTCTTTATCAGTTTTGTTCATCGATTTTTTTCTTGGTCATTCGAAATATATAAAAAACGTAATAAGTATTTTTTTTTTTTGAATATTAAAAAGCGGATGAATCGAATTTAAAAAATATTTTTAACAGTGAACTTATTTCGCTAATTAAAAGAACTTTACAATCATCGCATATTAAAAACAAAATAAGTGAAGAATAATTATAGAAAGTATCACTTGTGATGAATCCAAATGGAAGAATTAATCGGAAGACTTTACTGAAAGAATTTACCGAAAGAATTTATCGGAATAATTTATCAGAAGAAATTCAATTTTTAACATTTTTTCAATACGTTTTTTTTTTCAATACTTTTTTCCTTTTCGTTCTCTTCTTTTTTTTTTTTTTTTCTTTTTCAGTATTAAAGTCTTACCTAGCATGATATTTGAGAATTTAAATTCATTGGAAACATTAAATATACAAAATAATAAATTGAGCCGCATACAACCGGATATTATGGAACATATTATTGATACAATGCGTATTATAGATATAACTGGTAAATATTATTTTAATTAACACTATTTATCGAGCATTAAGAGAGGTTTATAGTAGGTCGGTATGGACTCTTAAAAGCATTCTACATAATTTTGTCTAATATGATAAAATAAGAAACTTACAAGTCACTGAAGTGAAAGTTCGTTATATAGGAGATGGAGGGTTGACAAAAAAAAAAGATCTATCTGGATCAAATTTGCTACAATAATTTTACTGTCAAAATACACAACGGGGCCAACTTTCTTAAAGTATAATCAAAATTATAACTTTTGCCCATATAAAGAATATTTTTTCAAGAAAACCCGTTATTTTTTGAAAATATTTCAAAAATTGCTTCTTGTAGTTTGAAAACCATATTTACATGGACAGACGCACACACGGATACGGTTAGGCAGACAAGCAGATTTAAATTCAGAGAATTACTTTGAGTTGATAGGTACATTAAAAATATCGGTCTACCTCAATTTCTTCTGGATGTTACAAGCATCTGCGTAATCCTATAAAACTTTGTAGACACAAATTATACAGGATATAAATATGAGTTGACCTATTTTTTTTTTCCTGCTTTTCTTTCTTACTTCCCCCAAGCCATAGTGGGTTTGGGAGTATTTTTAGGTTTTCATTGTGTTCGTAACATTCAAAAGATAGCGTTAATCAGCCTACAAGGTATATTTTTGATCAACATCGTGATATGTCCGTCTGTGCTAACATTCTCTTGGTTTCAAAATAAAAGAGATCTCAAGGTCAAATTTGGTAAGAACATAAGAAGTTTTGGCAGGCATAAAGGTATTAAAAATGCGTAACATCGGTCAAAGGTTACGCCCACAGTATAACGTAAACTGGGAATACTTTAGTCTTTTTAAATTTGGGATCATTGGTCCACAATATCTTTTTAAAAATCATGTACGCTCTAAATCGTAATGTCTTGGTGTATGAGTTGGTGGTATTTAACCAAGATTTGGCCCCAGCCAAATATAATTTTCTTAGTTGGTTATTTATTTATTTATTTTTTTTTTGTCTTTCTATTCACTTATCGATTTAATTGAATCCATTAGATAATCCATTGATATGTTCATGTGAATTGACTTGGTTCCCGAAATTATTACAAGATTTAAAGAATAAAGATGATGAAATGGCTCAAAAAAAGAAGCCCATCTGTCATATGCCAATTGAGAATCGTGATTATTATGTCCAAGCTATGCCATTAGAGAAAATGCATTGTGCTGGCTTAAATGATGGCGCTAACAATTTACAATATACAATTGGTAATGGTGTATTTATGTGGCCTTTACTATTCCTACTCATTGTAGCTGTAGTAAATATCCATGTGATGTTTTTATATACTTTTTAAAGGATTCAAATTGTAATGGAAATTTGATGTTAATGATGTTAATTAATATGATGATGATATGAAATTAAATTATGCGAATATATGAAAGTAAATATATACATGCATATATATTTATATATATAAATCTATGGAACAACAACAACTGAAAGAAAAAAACGAAAAAATGAAAAAATGAAAAATTATATAAAAAAAAAATTATCAATAATTGAATTGAAATGAAATCAATTTTTTTTTTTTCGAAAATTTAAAACATATCATAGATACGGCCACTGCTAAACATATAACAACATTATGTAAGATATTAATTATTTTACGTATACAATTAATTAAAGAGAAAACAATTAAAAAAAGTTATAGTCGGGGTTTGGGGCCCAACTCTTAAATATCCCCTACACCATTTTCTTTAAATGTCTTAAAACGAAACTCAAATCAAATTTAGGATTAAGATTAAGATTAAGATGAAGATGAAGATGAAGATGAAGATACAAGATAAAAAAACTTAACGAAAGAAAAAAAATTTAAACATAATTAACAGTCGTTCAGAGTCGACTTGTAAATACCCTGCATCACATTAACCAATTTGAGTTAATAGTGCTATAAATAGTGATATAAAATATGATAAAAATGAAGAGACTCAAAAAATAGATTCATCTAGTCCACACTTTGGATGTGTGTGCCTCAAGATGAATTTTATATCAATTTTTATCAAGATATATTTACAAATTGTTTCTTCACATAAAAACTCTAATTGCAAACTATGCCATTGTAAGGGGTGTTGTCGCAATAATAATCTAAATCTCAGGCAAAATTATTTCGGTATAGCTTTGGGCCAGGGTACGCCTACATACAAAATTTCATTCAAATAGCTCTAAGATTGCGCTCTGCACTTTGTTAAGAAATTTGAGTAACCAGATAGATGGACAGACGGACAAACGGACATTAAAAAATCATTATAATAAAAGTTGAGTTGCATATATAAGCAATGTATACTGTAAAAAAAAACTGGGGGAGGGGAAGAGGGGGCGGAGGGCTCCTATCGTTTTTGCAGGAAACGTGTCAATTTCATTGCATTCTTTCCATGCCTTGACATTTTACACCGCAGAAAAACCCTTTCAAAATTTTCTTTTTTTTTTTTTTTTTTTTTTTTTGGACCAGAATACTTATATGGACTTACATGGACCGTATTAGAAAGTGCCACAAAAAAAGTTAAGTATAATAAAAAGATGAATTTCTAATGGCCTTGTGCCAATGTTAGAAATATTCAAAGAAATTTCTAATATAACATTTGGTGTGGGGTATAAATATGTATAACGGGGTATAACGATCGAAATGGATGCACATCGTAACAAATACATATCGTAACAGAAACATATCCTTATAGTTGAAATTTGATATTTGTAATTTGTAAAATTATCTAAATGTTTATTGCATTGTTAAATGTTGAAAACATAGCTGAACTAAAACAAAACAAAAAACAACCCACAAAGAGACAAAAAAAAAAAAAAAAACAAGAAGAAAAAACAACAAAAAGAAAAATCAAAGCAAAAAGAATTAACAAAGAAATGTAAAAAAGAAAAATGCAAGTTGTAAAAAAGGATAATTTAAAAAAAAAATTATTTGAAAAACAAATAAAAAAAAACTCTTCAAATATTTCATGGAAATTGTCAATTTTTTTTCCCTTCTCACATGAAATGAAATGAAAATTTTTTGAAAACTTTTACAAAACTATTTTTATTATAATTTTAACAAAAAAAAAAAAAAAAAAAAAAAATTTAAAATTTAAAATTTAAAAATTTTCTGCATTTTATGCATGCACACACCACCAGATACACTTTTCTATTTATTTATTTATTTATTTATTTATTTATTTATTTATTTATACAGATTTATATTAAGGGCTTAAAAATTTATTAATGAATAAATTATAAGTTAAGCGTGTTGCAGATTGTTATTATTATATAATTTATATTAGTAATTAACGCAAGAAGAGAAGAATGAATAAAAACTAAAAAATAAAATAGATGCGAATTACAAAAAAAATTTTAAATTTCAAATGAAAACAAAAACAAAAACAAAAACAAAATCAAAAAGTCTATAAAACTAAAACTACAAATTGTTTATCTTGTCGTTTTTGAAAATACAATCATTTTGTTAAATATTTCAAGAAAAACTATATACACACACACACCCACACACACACACACACACACACACACACACTCATCTTCATACTCATATTTATACAGAAAAATCATACTAAATGCGTGAACTTTTTGTCATTTGTTTGTAACGAGTTTTACAATGAAACCTTGAAAAATCCTACAAAATATGTGTATACTTGAAAAGCTCATACAATTCTCCGATTTATGCGATTTAGATATGTCTAACCATGTATCTGTACGTCCGTCTGTCCTTGTGTCTATGTATGGTAAATATTTTATTAAACACAAAAAAAAAAAAAAAAAAAACAAAGAGATATAGCGCTCAAATTTGGCAAAATTATTAAGTATTCATGTATATTGCATAACATTGAAAAAGAGCCAAATCGTTTCATTGCCAAGTCCATAGTGCAACGTAAACTGAGCTTAACTCGATTTTTCTTTTTTTAAAATAAAAATTTATAGTTTTTCGCTCATAACTGGAAAATTTCAATAGACAGAATATTGAAAATTTTCTACAAATATTAATACCGTTATTCGTTAGTATCTATATTGAATATCATGTAAATTGGCCACGCCTATCCACAACTGGAAATTATCTATCTATATCATAAAATGGGAAATAGTGTTTGGATGATGATGGATAAGCAAGATTTGGTCATAGCCAAGTATAATATTTTTTAAGTTTTTAAGTTGTGCTTTTGCTTGCGTATTCACTAAACACAAATACATGTACACACATGCACACACATGCACACACATACAAACAAATACAAAAATATGCAAATGCTCTAATTAACTCATACATCAGAACTGATTAATGTGTAAGTGATTTACATAGGACCCTTATTTCATATCACTATTTCTCTTTCTATCTCTCTATCTCTCTCTCTCTCTCTATCTCTATATTTTTCTATCTAACTATCTCGTATGTTTTACCATTTTTCATTATGTCTCTAGGTCTCTTTCTCTATCCAATACCTTTTATCTGTCTATCTATCTCTTTCCATCTCTATCTATCTATCTATCTATCTCTCTCTCTCTCTCTCTATATATATATATATATATATGTATAAATACTTACTTTTAAATATATTAAATCAGTTAAATAATTATCGTGTAAAAAAATTGATTATTTTTTTATAAAAATCTAAATATTACATAAATTATTATTAAAAATACCTTACTATATACATACTCATACACACACATACACACACGTACACACACATACATACACACATATATATATAAACTTGAGCTTAAAAAGAAGAACTAAACAAAAACAAAAAGAAAAGCAAAAAAGCCAACAAACAACAAATCGGTTAAATATTTTTATTGAATTGAATGGAAAAAAAATTGACCACAACACAAGGCGACGCAAACGACAAACAACAGATAACAATATCCAATAATTCTAAAAAAAATGCAAAAAAAGAAAAGCAAACACAAAACAAAATGTATCGCAAAAACATTTTAAAAATGTTACAAACTTTAAATCAATGAAATATAAAAGAATGGAAACAAAAGACCATAAGCTCTTGGGCAACTCTAAATAATGATCGATTAAAAAGATAAGAATGCAATAAAAGAGTAATCAAAGGTCAAAGGAATTTTCTGAAGAGAATCGTCTTAAATAAAAATGTTAAACGTACACATTTTTAAGAATTAAGGACTTTCTTAAAAAAAAAAAAAAAAAAAAAAATAAACGTAAATTCTTAGAAGGCTTTGTAGGGCTGTTAAAAAAATCATAAAGTTTTGTTGACATCAAAAATATTTCAAATTATGTAAAAATATAAGCACTAAAAATCCATGGAAAAGCTGAAGCTTTAAAAACACAACTTTAAGAAAATAAAAGTCGAAATATGCAAAACAATACAAAAAATGTTAGAAGAAAGAATATGAAATCAGAAATCAGAAATCAGAAATCAGAAATCAGGAATAAGAATGTTGAAAGAACATTATCTAAAATGAAATTGAAATATATAAAATCGTATAAAACTTTTAATGAAACATATCAAAACGATATAAAATAGAAATTATACACAAAAATAAGAGTGTTCTTAAGCAATTAATTTAATTAAATTAAAAAAAAAAAACCAAAAAGGAAAAATACGAGAAAAGAAAATCAAAATCTATGAAACAAAAAGAGTAAGAGAAAAGAAAGCAAAAATCAAAAATCAATAATCAAAAAACAAAAATCCGTTATAATTTATACAAATTAATCTTAAATGATTCTATAAAGTGTGTGTGACTGATAGGAAACCTTTGAGCATCCACCTTTTAAATTAAAAAAATTTACATTTACATTTACATTGAACGTCACAATTTCTGATGTTTCATCTAATCTTTGGATAATGTTTATGGCAGACAAATCGTCAAAGCAAGAAACAAAACAAAAAAAAAAAAACGAAGAAAATTAAAAAAAAAAATAATAATTTTTAAAATGTAACGTGGACACACTTCAATTGTAAAACTATAGGCACAAAGGAGAACAGAACAAAAGAAAAAATAAAAAAGACAAAAAAAAAAAAAAAAAACAAGTGAGAATTTTACAGCCGTTTGGGCTCGACTCTTTAATGGCCTTACACCATTTTGCTAAATAAAATGCAGTACAAGTCAACAAAGTTGAAAAAAAATATTGTACCTTTTAAATGATTTGAAAAGTTCGTTGTATAGAAGATGGTTCAAGGCGTCAAGCAATCTGGACCAAACATGCTATACAAATTTTTTTTATATCAAAATACAAGAAAATTAAATTCATTCATTAAATTCCATTCAAAATTGTAACTTTTGCCTCTATAATGACTTTTTTTTTAAGAAATATGTTCTACAACATGGGATCTACAAAAATACCCGTATGGACCAAATATGGTATAAATGTTTTTCAGATCTAAATACTATAACACGACCATTTTTGGTAAAATATATTTAAAATTGTAATTTTTTTCCAATATAACAACATTTTTGAAAAAAGATGTTATATGAGGCGTGGTCGAAATAGTGAACTGATTTTAATAATTTTTTTTATAGAGTTCGTCTCTGAATTTAAATCAAAAATTTCTTAATTGTAGTTTTATAAGAAATTTAGATGGACAGACGGACAGACAGTTGAGTTGGTACAATAATAAGTGGGTATATCTCAACTCTTTCAGGTTATTACAAACATCTGCATAAATTTATGATATCCTGGACAACAAGTGGTGTAGAGCATTAGACATTAGAAGTGTAAAAAAAAGAGCAAGCACAAATTCAAGTTAATAAGAAAACGGTAGAGAAAGAATAAAAAGCTCATAAATCATTTGTTTGAGCGTTTAAAAATAATTAACTTTAAAAGAAAACAGGGTCAGTTTTTTTTTTTGAAACAAATCGACAAACAAATGATTTATGTAGCTTTTTTACCAAAAAAACTTTATATTAACAATTTTTTTTTTATTATATTTTAATGTTCATTTTCATTTGAATGTTACACTTTTACTAAATACTTTATCTATTCATATAGAAATGATAAAAAAAAATGAATAAAATAAATTTTTACAATTAGGAAAATTTTGCCCGATTCCCAACTTAAAACTAAAACGAAAACTAAAATTTAAATAAAAATTTACTGAATTTAAAAAGAAAACTAATTAATAAAAATTCTTTTGATTTTATAATTTAAATCTTGTTGTTGTTACTGTTGTTGCTGTTGTTGTTGTATTTTAGAATTTTTATTGTTAGAAATTTTTATACTAATTTCTATTATTGCTTTTGGCATAAGAAATATAAAATTTTCGATTTTGGAAAACCATTGAACGTCGTTGATATTGTTAATGTATATGCGCCCATATCGGGAAAGTATAATAAATCATCACAATTAAGATCTGGCAAATAGATATCACCAATGATCTAAAAAAAAAGAGAAAAACGAATAGAAACATTTACAAATATAAATTAGATGTTCAAATTAGTAATTTTGAAAATTTTTATAAATTTTTCATAATGCCCAAATTATTTATGGATTTTTACTTTATCGAGAGAATCACAGGTCGGGCCCCATAAAGTTGTCTTGTATTTCTTCTTCTTCAGTTTGGTTTCATCCTACAAAAAATAAATAAATATTGATGAAATGACAAATAATGAAGTAACAAGAAAATTTTGAATAATTTAATTAATTAAGTAATAATATTAATTAATTATTAGATTAATTGTTGCACTAATTAATTAATATGATTAATCGATATATTAATTTAAATAGTTAATTAATTAATTTATTTATTTATTAATTTTATCCATTAATCAATTAATTCTTTTTTTTTAAATAATTTAATTGATTAATTAATTTTTTGATTGATTAACTAATTAATTAAATTATTAAATCGATTAATTAATTTTTTTTTAAATTAAATCGTTCATTTAATGAATTAAATAAACAATCATCCAATCATATAAAATTATTTTAATTAATTAATTAAATAAATTAATTAATTTAAACGATTAATATTATGCGAAATAAGTAATTTTTACTTTTTACAATTATATTAAATGTAATTAAAATAATTTATAATTAAATACAAATATTTCTAATTAAAATAAAAATTCAATGTGTAATCTGCTACACATCGATCATTAATCAATGAATTCATTGGTCGATTCAAATCCATTCTTATAATTTCTTGCATCATTGAGTCTAATATTGATTTGAAAAAAAAAAAAAAAAAACAACAAAAAAAGATGAAAATGTAAAGAAAATGAAAAATAACGATTTTCGAACATATCGCATAAAACCAAAAAAAAAAATATATCAAAAAAAGCAAAAAAAAAAAAATGACGGACCTAACTAGTTCTATTTTTGCACATATATTTTACTGAAAACTACTTATTTAATTGCATTCTAGTTTGATTGCAGTTTCGTGTAATTGTTCACTTGGCCCAAATGAATTCAAATTGAAATCGCATTAAGTTTGTTGAAAATTAATATAATTTGTATGTATATTGAAAATTGATTTTTGCAATTAGATTAGACATTTTAAAATTGTTGATACTTACTAGAAAATGTTTAACCGTAATAAAAACATGTTGTGGATGTAATAGAATCGATTTAAAGGATCCATAGCAACCATCATTTAAATAATACATGACGTGATGTCTTTTATCCATTTCAGTTTTTATTACACGTTTACCAATAATTTTACATACTAATGTGTAAGCAGCTATTACAAAGAAACTACCCGGTTCAGCTATAATTTCCAAGGCACGATCATTATCATTATTATTATCAGGAAAATTATATGCTAAAGAATTTTGAATAACTTTTGCAAACTGCAACAAATAAATTATAAAAATAAAGCGTTAATTATGAATGATGTAACCTTAAAAATAGTTAAATAGATTTTACTGATTCAAAAAGTTCATCATTATGACCAGGAAAACCGCCACCAATATCGATTAATCTCATTTTAAAACCGATTAATGAACCAAATTGATATAAATGCTTAGCAACCGTTATGGCACGATCGTAGGCATCATAGTCAAAACAATTTGAACCTACATGAAAGCTAACACCAATTATCTGTAAATGAATGTAATTAATATGTAATTAAAATTTTTTATGATATATATAAATTGGAAAAAATGCATCCAACTCACATTTAAATGTAATTTTTTTGCTAAATACATTAAAGCTGGCGCTTCTTTATATGGATCACAACCGAATTTCTCACCCAATGGTATAGCATTTTTGCCATCACAACGGAAACGTATCACTAAACTAATTCAGACATGTATATATATAAAATATATGAGAAATATAAAAATATAATAATTGAAATTTACAAAAATGGATCATCTACAACATTTCTTTTACAAGCGTTCATAACCTACAAAGTATTATAGAGTATTAAAAGTTTGTGTAAATGTATGTAACACGCAGAAAGAGTTAAGATACACCCATAGATTATTATACCGATCAACCCAGAATCACTTTCTGAATCGATTTAAGCATGTCTGCCCCTCCGTTCATCCATCCTACCATCCAATTGGCTATCCATCCAACCGTCTATCCATCCATTCGTCTGTCCATTCATCCGTCTATCCATCCATCCATCCGTCCATCCATCCAACCGCCTATCCATCCATCCGTCTATCCAGCAATCCATCCGTCCGTCCCATCTCATCCAACGTCCATCCATCCGTCCATCCATCCGTCCATCCATCCGTCTATCTACCTTATACATCGTCTATCCATCCGTCCATCCATCCGTCTATCCATCCATCCATCTATCCATCAACGTCTATCCATCCATTCGCTGTCCATTATCCGTCTATCCATCCATCCATCCGTCCATCCATCCATCCATCCATCCTCTATCCATCCAACCGCCCTATCCATCCATCGTCTTCCATCCATCCTCCGTCATCCATCCATCATCGTCCATCCAACCGCCATCCATCCATCCGTCATTCCCATCCACTCCGTCCATCCATCGTCTACTCCATCCATCCCATCAACCGTCATCCTCCATCCGTCCATCCATCCGTCTATCTACCCGTCTATACATTCGTCTATCCATCCGTCCATCCATCCGTCTATCCATCCATCCATCTATCCATCCATCCATCTATCCATCCATCCGTCTATCCATCCATATGTCTATCCAGCGATCCATCCGTCCGTCCATCCATACGTCCATCCATTCGTCCATCCATCGGTCCACCCATCCGTGTGACCATTTGGTCCGGAGACCCCCAAAAATAATTTTCAGCCAAATGAGATTATTATTATAACCAAACAAAAATCTAGTTTTGCATAAGATTGTTATGTGGAAAAACGCTTACAATATGTGGATATTTTTTTATTTAGATTGTTGTAATGTGGAGTAGAATATTTAACAGCAGAAACAATGATTATAAATGATTTTAAATATTTTCATAGTTTATTTACCTGGCATTTGGATAATATTTTTGTATTTTATACATTTCTATTTCAGTATCAACCGTCAGAACATTGACACGATTTATTTTAGCATATTTTAAATGTGTAATCATTTTATATGGTTGAGCGAATACTATACGATCGGATTGGACATTCAAATCGAGAATTTTCTGTATCTCATTTTTTGAGGCACAATCAAAACCACAACCCAAATTTGCTAGAGTTTTCAATACCAAAGGATCATTATTACATTTGACAGCTTTTTTTTAATTGTTTAGTGTAAATTGTAAGCAACAATAGAAAGAATAAAAAAAACAAGGCCAAAGAAGCAAAGAGAAAAAGGCGATAAAGGAGGAAAGAGAAAAAAGTAAAGAGATTAGAATAAAATTGTTCAAAATGATTTGGCTATTTTGTATTGTAATTATTGTTGCTGTTTACCATAATGTGGTTTAATATTTGGCATAAATTTTTGCCACAAATGATATTTGTCTTCAATTTTCTTCAAATTGCATATGTAAATCGATTCATCGATACATGAAATATCCAACGATTCAATGATCTTTTCCAAATTTAATTCATCCGTATAGTAATTAATTTTTGGCAGCGTACTCATATTTTCTTTGTCTTACTTTTCTTTTCTTTTCTTTTCTTTTCTTTTCTTTGGTTTTCGTTTTTATTTTAGTTTTTGCTTTTCCTTTTGCCTCTTTAATGATCCTTATTAACCTGTCTTACATATAAATGCAACTCAAATGATTTGGAATCGCAATATTCTTTTTGCTTTTTTTTTTTGTCCTACGCTTATATTTTTGTCTACTTTATGAAATGACTATTTAATAACTACTCAACAAATCACTATAAATTCACTAAATTTATACAAAATTCTAATGCATTTAGAATCCTTTTTTTTCGGTTGTTGTTTTTTTTTTTTTTTTTAAAAAAAACACAAATTAATGAAATCTGAATAGCACAAAAAAAAAAAACGAATAAGAAAAATTAACACTAGAAAAACAAAAGAAATAAAGAAAGAAAGAAAGAAAGAAAAAACAAATCAAAAATCTTAAATTCAAAACGAATGTATTTTCTACTTCACTTCCTTGATGAAGTACAGCAAAACCATTTCTTTTCTTTTTCTTTTACTTTTTTTTTTTTTTTTTTTTTTGATTCCTCCTCCGTATTGGATTTCCAAAGATCAATTTCGCCTGCTTTACTTTAATCTAAATGAACTTTTACATAATTTACCATAATAATCTCTGAATCTATTAAACAGTATAAATATTTTGGAAAGTTTTCACTAAAAAAAAGAAAAAAAGATCGAAGGTCTGAGTGTGGCAAATTTGTAAATAAGGTATAAATTTAATTTCTCCTTTTTCAAATCGTTTATTGAAATCATCAATATTAAAAAGAATTTCGAATTCAAGAATTCCAATTCGTATTTTGCATTCATATGGATCAATTGATTATATTATATTAATATTCGATCAGTAATACAGTAATACAGATCTGATGAATGAATAATAATACAAATTTGCCAAATACAAATATCCCATGCCTGCTTGATAAATGCATTCACTGATAAAATATGGTCTCATACATACACGCCTAATATTATCAATTCTATTCATATCAGATAAAATGTTTTAGATATTTGAAAAAGAAACAAAAGAAATAAAAGAAATAAAAGAACTTTATAATCGATCGGCAGCGACTCTTAAATATCTTTACATCATTTTATCTAATGCCTAAATGTGATTACAAAATCACATAAATAGAGTTATCAAAATCGTTACTCTTTAATAAATTTAAATGGTTCATGCCATAAAGTTAGGTTTCAAAAAACTAACTAATCTGAACCAACTTTGGTACCCAAAATACACAACAAAGGTAATATTTATTTAAAGTCAATTCGAAGGTGTAATTTTCGTCCATTTTTGTTTTTTTTTTTTTTTAAAGCATTATATTGGAAAAAGGGATCGTAAGAATGAAGCGATCTGGATTAAATTTCATACACATGTTTTTCATGTTAAAAAATTATACTGTGATAATTTTTGTTAAAATATATTTGAAAATTGTAACTTTATCGCTATATAACGATTTATTTTTAGAGGCAGACATTTCCATTTCCAATATACCCCGACTCTGGACTAAATGGCATCTACATAGCAAATTCCCTTAGAAAAATTATCTCGATAAATGGATAAATAGACAAAGAGACCAATGGGACAGACAGCCAGATAAACAGGCAGACGAATAAATAAACGGACGAACAAAGACGCTTAAATTCTTTTAGATTTGGATTTTGGT
Source organism: Melophagus ovinus (assembly GCA_023089585.1). Lineage (NCBI taxonomy): Eukaryota > Metazoa > Arthropoda > Insecta > Diptera > Hippoboscidae > Melophagus > Melophagus ovinus. The sequence goes on from JAKKIB010000180.1 coordinate 2,646,395, forward strand.
ATTACAAAAATCTACAGAACCGTATAGTACCCGATAGCCATCACAAGATGTAAGGTGTAAGGTATACAAACAAAAACAGACCTTGAACCACAAAAGGTTCTTGCGTTTTTCATTGTTTTTGTTTTCTCTTTTTCCTTTTTCTCTTTTTTGTTTTCTTTTCTTTTCTTTTCTTTCCTTTTGTTCTTTCTTTTTCTTTTATTTCTATTTTTATATTTCTTACTGGTGTATTTGAAAAGATTCCAGGTTCAATGGCATTTGCGATAACTTCGACAAATATTGCATCTCACAATTTTTATGATTTCTAATCCCAAAATTAATGACAACATTTTTATACAGATATCACATAAACAAATATTTTTTGTAGCTTATTCGATAATTTTTAATTTGACGTGATAAGATCCATTTATTCGATACTTTCCTATATAAAAATTTGTTTTGATGAGAAGGGTATCTTCAACGAGCCCGTACATTTTTAATTTTACAATTATTCTTGTTTTTTTTTTTATATTGAATTATGATTAAAATTCATAGTGACGCTAATGGATACGTTAACTTTTCATTAATAGAAGAATATTTTGGATTCAACACACAATTCTGAACCATTTCACATTTTTCAACCTACTTTTATTTTTTTTTTTTCAATATTTTATTATACTAAAGTAAATTGCCTTAATTACAGAAAATTATACAAATTTTTTATTTTATTCCAAAAAAAAAACAAAAAAAAAAAAGAAAATGAAAACTTATTATTTGTATTTTGCATTAAGAAAATAGAAAATTTTTGGTAACATGAAACCATTAAATGGACTAGCAACGGGTATAGTATAAGCCCCCATATTTGGGAAAGCCAATAAATCACCACAACATAAATCGGGTAAATCGATATTTTCAATAATCTTATCAAAGGCATCACAAGTTGGACCCCAAATGAGACTCTTGAATTTCATTAAATTCGATTTCACTTCGCTACTTTCAACATCATCATTCTCATTATGATTTTCATCATTCTTAAGATCGTTTACAAATAAGACAATAAAATCGGAATAGGGCAAAAAAAGAAAAGAAATATTTGAGTAAAAAACAACATAGGTAAGAAAATTATATTTGGCTGCGGCCAAATCTTGGATACCCGCCAAGCAAACACTATGACATTATGGCACACACAGAGATTGGTTTAATTTTTGACTAAACGATAGAAAACGTTAACAAAAAAAAAAAAAAAAAAAACAAAAAACAAAACATTATGGGAAAATGTCCTATAGTATAATTTCATGTAGGCGTGGCCATTTTACAGTTAATTGTTGTGAAAAAATTTCAGCTTTCTATCTCTTGCAGTTTGCAAATAATTAAAAAAATCTTTAAATCATTAATCATTTTTCTTGCAAAAAAAACCGAGTGTTTCTCAGTGTAGGCGTGCCATTTGACCATATTTAATACCAATCTGCCTGCAAGAACTTTCAATGTTTCTTGCAAAATCAAACTGGACAATTCAGTTTTAACGTCCACACGAACAGATGAATAGATGGACAGACAAACAAGCATATCTAAATGATCTCAGAATTTAATACTGATTAAGAATATCTTTTACTTTGTAGAGTCTCCGAAAGTTTCATTGAAGCATTACAAACATAATGACAAAATTTTTATATACTCAATCTTTGGGTGGTGGGATGGTGTAGTGGAAAAAATTTATATTTCGCTAGGCGAAAAGTAAGGCATATATCTTACAATGAAATGTTGAACCGTCACTTGTTGATGATCATACAAAATACAATTGAACGAACCATAAACACCATCATTTAGATAATACATTTTTGTAATTAATTGATTTGTTTTTGGTGAACGGATTTCACGTTTCGCATGTATTTTACATATTAATGTATAAGCAGCCGCAACAAAATAACGACCGGGTTCTGCAATTACATTTAATTGATTACGTTTGGGAAAATTATGCATCAATGATTGATTAATAATTTGGGCTACCTAAAATAAAACAATATGAATAAATGAAATAAATTAAAAAAAAAAAAAATGAAAAAAATAACATGAATTAAAAACACGCAAGCAAAACACGTTCGGCAGATATGGAGAAAAAAGTAAATAGAAAATGATATTAATTAATGTATCAATTGAATAAATTTATGCCATTTGAAAATTTTACATTTTGAAATTTATGATCATCGCTACCGGGAAAGCCACCACCTATATCAAGTAAATGCATATTAAAGCCTAATAATTGACCAAATTCAAAAAGATTCTTGGCCATAGTTATAGCGCGATCATATGCTGGAAAATCTCTACAACCGGAACCAACGTGAAAGCTAACACCAATCACCTAATAATAATATGACAAATAAATAATTATTCATCAATATCTCAAATACTCAATGAAACTATTTAGAAAATTATCTTACATTTAGATTTAAACTTTTCGCTAAGAGCATTAAAGAGCACGCATCATTTTCGGCATCACAACCGAATTTATCACCCAATGGACATTGTGCTGATTTCGATTCACTACGAAAACGTATTACTAAACTATTAAGAAGAAATGTAAAATTTAAATTATTAAACGATTAAACAAGTATATAAATGATTATAGTCGATCGAGGCCGACTATTAAATAGCATATAAAAAATTTTTATAAAATTGTTAATTTTTTTCAAAATTGTTAATTTTCTCACATAAAAATAAATTGTATACGAGGCGTGGCTGTATTAATAGATTGACCTTTCCGCATAATTATTCCCAGGCGTTTTCAGGCCAAGACAGGTCCGATTATTAAATTTCATTCAAATAGTTTCAGAAATGCGCTCTATATTTTAATAACAAATTTACATGAAAATATGGACCAACAAATGGACAGACGGCCAGACATGCATAAATCGTTTTAGAAAATGTTTCTGAGTCGATGAGTATATTAAAAGGTAGGGATCTACTTTCACTCCTTCTAGGCAATATATACATCTGAACAAACTTAGTTACAAACGTTGTAGGGTATAATGAATATCAGTGTATATTTGGATATTTTCAAAAATATGCACATCTTCATATACTCATTTACCTTGAATTTGGATATAATTGATATAATTTATAAATTTCAAATTCATTATCCACTGTACATAATCGTACATGATTCTGTTGAGCATATTTTAAATGTATTAGAGGTTTACAGGGATTAGCAAATATAATACGCTCCGGTTTAACATTCAATTCGAGAATTTGTTTAATTTCCATTTTCGATGCACAATCAAAATTACAATTCAATTTAGCTAATATTTGTAGAATGAATGGATCATCATTACATTTAACCGCTATGTAAGAATATTTGGAAACAATCAAAGAAAGAAACAATTTAGAAATAAAATAGAAATAAAAAACCAATTGAAAATATTATACTCCTTTCGAGCCGCTTCTTAAACGCACCATTTATTATGAAAGTGATTTGCTATCAATTTCTAATTCTTAAGTTTAGTTTAAGATAATTTCATGAAATTAAATGTAAAAGCGCACAATTTACGTTCACTTAAATTCATTTTTTACAAAACAGAACAAAACAGAACAAAAATTGTATGATTAGTCTTATGGAAAAGACGATTTATGTACCACGTAAATCAATTTATTGAATCAACTTATACAAAAAACAAAACGATCTCACATTCTCATAAACCATAAGGTTTTATACAAAAATTTTGTTTTTTTTTTTTTGCCAGTAAAAATGGGTCAAATTGCCAAAAAAAAAAAAAAAAAACGACATACCCATTGCCCTTGTGATACGCTTTAGAGGTCGGCTACAAGAATGGAACGACCGACCGAATCTCAGCTTTTATAACATTCTCTAACTATATTTGCTTTTCATAACCTACATCGCTTATGGCTACAAATGTTTGCCAATCAATTCTGAATTATCATCTGAAACAATTTAAGCCTATTTGTCCATATATTTATGTAAATTTGTTATCAAGCTACAGTTAGCATTTTTTTGAGATATTTTAATAAATTTTGGTATGTGGAAAAATTTTAGCTCACCCAATTGGTTAGAATTTGACTATTTTTACGGCAAAGGCTTTTTCGATAAAAAAAAAAAATTGTTATATAAAAAAAAAAAAACTTACAATTTTGTATAGATTTTAATGAAAATAGGCAAATTATTATATTTTGTGTTAGTAAATATGTACGCTAAATTTGAACTAGATCGATTCACTTTTTAGAGCTTCTACCATATAACAAATTTTTCAAATCATTCAAATAGTATAATTTTTTTCAACTTTGTTATATTTTACGGCATTTATTTAATTATTAAATTACATTAAACATTAAAGTAATGCAAGAGTATTACAGAGTCGGCTCTGATCGATTGTAAAATTCTCACTTATTTTTCTTTTTTATTTTATTTTTATTATTGCTTTAATTACATACCATAATATGGCTTAATATTTGGCATATATTTTTGCCAATTCGCATATTTCTCTTCAAGTTTTGTCAAATCACATATATAAACAGCTTCATCGATATTATCAAAATCGATGGCATTTATAATAGATGTTAAATTTAATTGATTCATTTTATAATAATTAATTGTATTTTCCTGCAAACCCATTTCTATTTCCATTTATTTGTTGCAATAGCTCAACGGTAACTGATTTGAGCTGATTTGAGTTGATTTGGTCTGTTACTGAAATCTAAGAAAATTTCCTTCGATGACCTTTCATATATGAAATTATATTTGAGTTTACATATAAAATTCACTGTGATAATGTGTCCATTTACATAGAAAGCGATAAGTCTAAAATGTACTGATAACATTTTCATATTTAATACGTAAATGAAAATTCAGCGAATATTCGAAGGGCAAACCTTTGAAAAGGAATATCTTATTTCATGTTCAACTTAGTTCAGCTCTTAAAGAACTTAAAAATGTATGACTTTAAAAGAAAACAAAAGTTCTTCTTATTAAAATGTAGAATTTTATAATCACCACCCAGAGGTTAAAGGTATACTCATGTTGTTATTATGTTTGTTAATATCTAAGAGGAATAGGTCGTAGACCTGACAAACCATATACATTTTCAAGCAGCATTAAATTTTGAAGCCATTTAAATATGTACCTATATGTCTGTCCATCTATTCGTGTGTCTATTCGTGTGTTGTAAATATTAACTTCAGATTTGACAGAAGTATTGGACGTTCTAGCATGCAGGTTGCCAATAAAAATGGATCAAATTGCCAAAAAAAAAAAAAAAAAGGACACGCCCATTAGACAACGTTCACTGAGTACACTTTAGAGAGATTGTTGAAAATTTTGTACAAATATTAATACCGTTATTCGATAGTATCTATATTGAATATCATATAAATTGGCCACGCCCATCCACAACTGGAAATTATCTATCTATATCATAAAATGCGAAATAGCATTTGGATATGGAATGATGGGTAAGCAAGCCAAATATAATTTTCTTACTTGTTAATATTGATCCATTAATAGAAACTAATTTATGATAGAAAATTAGATTCATTGTCTTGTATCATTGTTTTGGTTTATATGAAAAATTGCAATCTCAACGCAACGAGTTGAAATTTTGCTTTTATTTTTCATATAAATTTATGAATGTTAAAAAAGTTTAAAATCAAAAATCATTAAGAGATTTTTTCAAAAAAAAAAAAAAAATAAAATAAAAAATAAAAAATAAAAAATAAAAAACAAAAACAATAATAAAAAAGGAAAATTCTAGAAAGGAAAACACAAATGAAATAATAAGAAAATGAACATAAACTGAAATGATAAATGAAACTGTGTGAACCCGTTTTTCGATGTTCTTTCTGGCTGTACATAAACATGAAACTTATCCCCTCTAAATTTTTTGTATTTTTAATATCCTTGTAGGTACAGGGTATTATAAGTTTGTGTGGCTGCATGTAATAGCCAGAAAGAATTGAGATAAGTTTAGCTTTTATCATAACTATTAATATCACTTTCTGATTCGATTTATGTCTGATTCTCCGTTTGTACATATAAATTTTTTATCAAGCTACAAATCGCAAATAATGATTTGAGATATTTTAATACAATTTGGTTTGTAAATGGATCCTATACGAGATCCGATATTTTATGTATAAAATCCGAGAATGGCTCGAATCGAAACCATTTTTCCGAACCCGCTGCATATAATGTTTTTTTCGAAAATAAAGTTGTTACATGGAGAAAAGTTACACTTTTGAATATATTTTTTTAGATCGGTTAATATTTTGAATCCCCCATTATTTGAATTTTTAATCACATTAGCCATTAGAAAAAATGATGTATAGATATTTAAGAGTCGGTGCCGATCGATTGTCAAGTCCTTACTTGTGCTTCCATTAAAATAATGAGTTGAAAATTCACTTATCAACATACAAACATTCATACACACATATGTATTTTACTTTTTCTTTTGGACTCTTTTTTGTTAGTTTGTTTGTTTTTTTTTGTTTTTTTTGTTTTTTTTTTGCTTATTTTTAAATTGTAATAAATTTAAACAATTATTATAATACATAGACAAGAACAATTGATTGTGAATTGTAAAGTTGTTGTAAAGTTTGACAGATAACATGAGATAACATTGGTCACATCACTCACTCATTCGCTCACTCACTCATACACTTAATTCTTCATTCCGTTCTGTTTTAAATAATTTCATTTTTAATATATTTTGATTTTCTTCGTGATTTTTTTTTTTTTTTACGTTTACGTGTTCTATTACGTTTACATGTTGATTTCAAAATGTAACATGAAACAGCAGACAGCAAGACAACAAGAGCCTGAAATGAGCCATGAAAGTGAAACTGAAAACTTTCCAAAACAAAAAACAAAGTGCTAACCACAAATGTGGAATTTAATGGATTTTTAGAAAGGACAATCGTGGAGGAAAAACAAAAACAATTGAAAGAGAGGTAAATCAAAAAAAAAAAAAAAATACAACAGTTGGAAATAACTTGCTTCTCAAACAAATCGTTTTGAATTTGCATTTTATGATGATAATTAACAAAAATTAGAAACACTTCAATTTTAAGCGGCGAGTTAAGGTTTTTAGGCATAAACTATCGGATTGAATGTAAAAGATTAATGTAAAGGATCATTAAGGCTCACTTAATTGAATGGAAATTTTAATTCATTGGCCGTATCCTTTGAAAATTTTGTTTACTTCAAAATTGAAAGGGATTTTTAAGATCGTTCTAGCATTTTAATACTTTAATACTTTAACACTTTAACACTTTAACATTATTAGCCCGCATTATTCTAAATCATTCTAATCATCTAAAATGAAATAAGTCAAATGTTTACTGTATCATTTCTAACTGTAACCCCGCTTACGTTCCTCTTCAGCATTTTCAATTCCATTTAAGTTTGACAACTTCATCACTTTAGGATGACAATTGAATTTTTGTTTCAACTCGTCTCGTGCCTTTTCTGTCATACCCTACACCATTTTTCAAACAGGATATACTAAGTTTGTTCATATGTTTGTAACACAAAGAAGTAGTTGAGATAAATTTAGCCTTTAATTATACCGATCAACTCATTTCTACTTACCCAACCATTTACCCATCTATCTGTACGTCCGTCTATACGTCCGTCTGTAGATTCATCTATACAACCATCTATATGTCCGTCTATACATCCGTCTGTACTTCCGTTTGTACGTCCGTCTATCCATTTCTCCATATAAATTTGTTATCAAAGTGCACACAAACGCAATTTTAGAGCTGTTTGAATGAAATTTGGTATGTAGGCGTGCCTTTTCCCCAAAGCGTGGGAAAAAAGTACGTTAAGATTGAATTATTATTACAACCAAGCTCCTTATAACGAATTATTTTGCAAAGGATTATTATACGAATAAAAAAAAACTAACAATTGTGGATATTTCTTTAAACAAATTGGTTTAAAAATTGTATTTTGGACAGGCTAAATCTATGTCTTGAGTTTGGATCAGGTCAGTCCATTTTTCGAAAACTCTTCACTGTTTTATGAAAAGCTTTTTTATGGGAAAAATTTTCAATTGCAAAATAAAATTTCATACTACACTTAATCTATGGTAAAAAAATTTGGAATATATCGAAACATTTTTACGATTGCGCTTCATAAAACGTTTCATTTTGCAAAATTTTTTTATGTATAAACAAATAATACAAAATTCTGAAGAGTTTTTAAAAAAAGAAAAAAGAAAAAATAATTTTCCAACTTTATTAAACAAATTCAATAAAATGATGTAGTGTATCAAATTGTTGATCCCCATCGACTTTAATTGAATTGAATATTGTCTCCTCCATACTTCAAGTAATCGTTCAAATAACTATTTTTTTTTTATTATTATTATTTTTATCTTTATGTTTTGTTTTTTCTTTTATTTTTTAGATTGATTATTTTTGACATTTTATTATTGATGAAATGATGAATCCAAGTAACCAAAGGATAAATAAAAATAAAAAACACGAATTGTATATTCGATTGGAAAATTGAATTGAAGAAATTTTTCTATTATTCATTAATTTTTTTTTTGTTGGCTTTTGAATTTTTTTTTATATAATTTTTTTTGTTTGGTCAAACAAAAAAAAAAGAAAATTGAAAAAAATCGAAAATTGCCTGGCAACTGGATGATGATCTTGATGACAAAGCAATATTGATGATGATGATGATGATAATTGTTATTAAACGGTCCAACATCATCGATATTGTATGGTTGATTGATTGATTGATGTAACATATAACAATAACAATAACAATAACAATAACAATAACAATAACAACAACAACAACAGTGATAACTTTTAAGTGGTTATAGAATTTTCTCGCCTCTTTTCTTTTATCCTTTTTTTTTTGATTCCTTTTTGTTCTTGAATTTAAATGTTTCGATTGTTTTGTTGTTGAGGCTGCTGTTGCCTTAATTGCCTCTAGGCATAAAATGTCATCGATACTCATACACACTTACAATGAACACTTAAGATGAATACGCACACACACACACACACACACACACACACACACACACACACATACAGATACACATACACTTATAAATATATACATAAATTCACAATACACGCGCTTCCACTTAAAGCTTTTATTAGAATTATCTGCATTATTTTTATTATTATTATTATTATTGTTATGAAAATTCAGGTGCGGACAATTATTGTTGTCATATGCGTCTCATTGACATTGAACGGTACCATGCCTAAAGCCAATAACATATAACATAAATATAAGGAGAAAGCAAGACCGTGGGTAAGAGAGAGAGAGAGAGAGGAAGAGAGAGAGAGAGAGAGAGAGAGAAGAAAAGACAATTCATTTACACGCATGAAATTTGACACCCCTTTTTTTTCTGTGGTTATTTTTTTTTTTGGTCTTTTGTAGTGTTATTGTTATTGCTGCTTTTGTTGCATTTGTATATCTAAACAAAAATTGTGTTTTTAGGGTTTTATTTATTTGCCATACTTACATGTAACACATTCTTTGAAAATTGTAATTGAAATTGAAATTGAAATTGAATTTAAAATGGAAATGAAAAATGTCCATACGTCCGATTGTATAATAAATTTTTCCACATTTCCACAAAAAAAAAAATTGTTGACTTCTCGACTTTTTCAGACTTTAAAAATAATTTCAGTGAAATTTTTATTGATAATTTTACTAATTTTATTTATTTTCGTTCTTTTCGATTTGGACTCTTTCGCCCGTAATCGTTGTCAGTAGCGCCATCCCTTTGATGACATGATCAGGACGGCAATCGTACCCTCTAAATAAGATTTGGATTGCTAAAAGAAGGTAAAAAATTTTCACGACCTCGTAAAATGTCACGCTTCACAAATTAAAGATTGCTGCCATCGCTGTAATAACCTATTAAACGATCTTCATTAGCGACATTTTTGGACCAATCAATTTAGCAATATTCACAAAATCAATATTTTAAGTTTGCATCGATTTTAAAGATAAGTATAAGTATAAGTAAATATGTTGCAGTCCATCAGCGACGATTGTAAAATACTTTATAAAACATTTTTATAAAGTAGAAATCAGAACCAGTTCTTGGCAAAATAGATCACTATCAATAAGGTAGGGCATAATCGTATTAAGAGTCTAATTTTATTTATGATTATTTGCTGGCATCTTTGGCCTAAGATACCTCTGCATATCAAATTTTATTCAAACAGCACCAAAATTGCGTATCGCATACTTTGATAATAAATTTACATGGACAGACAAACGGACAATCTACAAAGAAATCAAAAAGTGATGCTGAGTGGGTCAGTTTGTAATAAAAGGTGAATGTTATATACATCGGCTCAAATGTATAATAATTTATAGTACAAGTAGTGTAAGTTATAAAAATTAATCTAGCAATTTGTATACAAAAAATGAGAAGAATAACAACAAATCTGAGAGATTCTAAATTAAGAGTTTTAGGAAATTTTTCTATATAATATATAAAATGGCCATATCAATGGCCATTAGATAGCTCCACTATTATTGATAAGAATTACATTAAGCGCATATAATTCTTATAAAAACCCAAACATTCTAAAAACTATACCATGGTATCACCCAGATCGTTTTCTAAACATTTTTAATTTTTTCTTCTTCTCTTGTGTTTTTATTTTTTTTATTTTTTTTTTGCTTCTTATTATTTTAATTTCATTATAATTTCATTTTATTATTATTTGTTGTGTATTTGTGTGTATTCCTACAGTTTTTTTTCTTATCTATTTTTGCCTACCAATTCTACATCCATTGTGATTTTAATGATTTTTCAATCATCAATGCCCTAGTTATGTTCTAACACAATCATATTCTAGAATATCCTTTATTAACATTCTCATTCATATCTTAATAATTGATTTAAATTCAATAAAATGCTTCTAACTACAACATTTTATTTCATTCATTCATTGATTTTAGACCTTTTGTTCCATTCACTTAAACATTATACGGAAAATTATACTTGTAATAAAAAATAAAAAAAAAAAAAAATCAAAATAACAAAAAAAAAAAACACACTAGAATTAAATGAAATATAGAAATCAGTAAGAATTTTATAGTTGGTTGAGGCTGACTCTTAAATACTCTGCACTCACTTTGCGAAATGTGGTGATTAAAGTCAAGTAAGAGAATGGAAAAGTTGTGGAGGGGTGGATTCAAAAAATTTATCAAATTTGGATCAAATTTGGTACATACATATATTTCATGTTAAGGCATGTTAAGGCATTGCCAATTTTCGCTAAAATATCCTTTTTCCCATATAACGACATTTTTTGCGAAAAAAGCTTTATACGAAAAGTGAAAATAGATCGATCTGGACCACATTTGGTACACATATATTCAGTGCCAATTTACATTAAAATATATTTCAAATTGGATTTTTTTTCTATATAACGGCATTTTCTTTTTTTTTTTTAGTAAAGCGTTTTATGGGGCGTGATTGTAAAAATGGTCTGTTTTTAATAATTTTTTCGCGTCTGGGTGAATATGCAAAATTTCACAAAAACAGCTCAAAAGTTACGACTTGCGATTTGTATTCTTGATAAAATAATTACATGGACAGACATCAGACGAATAGACTGACAGAGAGGCTTAAATCAATTAATGGGTTGATTAATGTTAAGTCAATCGACATTATTATAAAATATGGAGGTCTATCTCAAAACCCTTCTGGGTGTTACATACATACAGCACAAATTTATAATACCTTTTAGCCACAAATGGTGTAGGGTATAATACAAATAAAAATTCTTCGCCATAAATATTACATATGTGAGTGGTCTTTAATTAGGCAGAAAGAGAGGCGAAGAGATTGATAAAGGCAAAGAGAAAGAGATAAATTCTTCACTCCTTAGGGCTTTATAGTCCTTTTTTATATACGACACCAGTTGGATCTAGAGGGTATCATGTACTTATGGCGATGTTTGTAACAGCCAAAAAAACCAACTTTTATTAAAGAATAAAATAAATTTTGTATTTCATTTGTCTGTTCATTTGTCCGTCCTTCTGTCCATGTGAATTTGTTAAAAAAATATAGAACGCAATTCTGAAGTTATTTGAATGAAATTTAGTATGTGGACATGTGGACATGTGGACATGTGGACATGTGGACATGTGGACTTGACCTAAAAACTTAGTCTGGTAATAATTATGAGATAAGGGTCAGATTATTATCACGGCCGCTTTCCATATAACGAGCTATTTTACAAAATAATTTTACATGAGAAAATTTATAATAGCAATGAAATGAAAAGAATGTAGCGTATTTAATAGTTGGTATCGATACTTGTACTTGTCTTCCAAAATGATGCACTTTTTTTTTTTTTTTTTTTTTGGTAGATTGGTTGGTTATTGGTCATTGATTATTATTATTATTATAATTTACAATCACAAATATTATGCATCGTAAATAATTGAAATTTGACAGGAATATCTGCTGGCATTATTTGCTTCTTTTTTTTTTTTTTTATTTATTGTAGTTTTGTATTTTTGTATTTTTGCATTTTTTTTTTTTTTTTTTGGTCCAATTAAATATCGAAATGATTAACGTATATTTATCCATATGTTAGAAATGTATTTTTGGAATGGTCATTGCAAAAGTCAAAAGGAATTAATTGCTATTAAAAATTGACCTTAACAATTTTTAAATGCCACAATGTTTGCTATTGATAACAATAACAACAACAATGCTAACAATAATAGCTATAATAAATTGAGAAAAAGTTTGTCGATTTTTAATTACAAAATCGTTTCATAAACGCTTTACAATTACAATTGAAATTAACAATCACTTGAAATATTTTCAAGTTATCTAACTGAGATGTTATTCTAAATCATCAATAATAGTGACCGTATAATGATATCAGTAACAACAACAATAACAATAGCAATAACAAAATTGATGATAATAATTTTTCGATTATATAACCATTAAAATACAAACTAAATGAATTAGATTTCATACCAGATGTGCCAATAGATCCAACCACAAATAAGTTAAATGATATTTTATGTTTTCTTTCATTTTTTTTTTTTTTTTTTTTTTTGAATATTTCCTTTGTCTTTTTTTTTGTCTTCTTTTGTTTTTGTTTTTTTTCATTTCTTTTTGGTCAATGTTAAATAATGCATACGCCTTTTGGTAAATCTTTTATTATAATTTTAAAATGAAATTGTTGATAATGCTGGAGATGGAATAAAATTTCTAAAAATTGTTTGCTATCATCGGGCAATATATTAATAATAATTCATGGATTAGTAAAATTTCATTTCATTCATAAATGTATGCCATCATTATATATGAATATCATTTATAAATTTTATATGCTATATAAATTTTATTCGTTCAATGGCACAAGCAATTTCTTAAATATTCTTAATGCATTTGTATTGCATTTTGTGACAAACAAAACAAACCAATTTCTATGGAATGCTTTATTTTATGATGCACTAACGAAAAAAAAAGTTATTAACTAATAATTAGATTTTTTAGAAATAATTAGACATTTGCTTTTTGTGTTTGTAAAGAATTGTTACTAAACTGAGACCTTTAAATCTCTATCATTTAAAATGTATTAATTATAAAAAAAAAAAATATTAAATTTTTCAACATGTGTGTATCGTTTTGATGATTGATCTTATTAACAATTTATATGTGTCTGCCATCGGTTAGATTGAAGATGCATAAAACTGCTAAACTAAATATTTCAATGAATATTCTACTTCTATATAACAATCTCTCTATCTCTTTCCATCAATCACTCACTACACTCAATCACTCACTAGATGTATATAAGTCTTATTCTCTATTGGTTCTATCTGAAGTGACAACGTAAAAAGTTTGATTAGGACGTTTCATGCCAAAATAACATTTCAGAACATTTCAACGCAAAAAAACTCCCAGTTAAAAAATATGATAATTTTTTTATATCACCAAACAGAGATTAAACATTAAAGACCATACAAAGTGTAGATATTCTTGATTAGCATCAAATTCTAAATTGATTGGGCCAAATATCTTTGTTTTTTCAATTTGTCTCTTTGTCCAACTGTTCATGTTTTCTTAACATTCTCTGGCCATAAAGATTAAGATATATAGCTTAAATTTGGCAGAAATTTTAAATTTGGAAATTCTTTCACATTATTTCATATTGAAAATGGCTAAAATCGATTAAACAACACGCCCACAGTGTAACATCAACTTAGATCAACTTATTATAAGCAAATGGCAAATGCTAAAAAGCTGAAATTTTATACAACTATTATCTATCTATTATCTACATTTACTGCAGGAAGATAATATACAACGGCCACGCCTACGTAAAATTATACTATACCAAATTTACATTTACATTTTTTATTTACATTTTCTTTCTCTCAATTACTCTAAAAAATGAAACAGTCTCTATGTGTGTCATTATGTCACAGTGCTTTTTTGATGGGTATACAAAATTTCGCCCCAGCCTTATATAATTTTCTTATTTATTAAGAGTTTATTAAAAAGTCAATCAGAATACTTGCAGTCAACTAAATAATATTGCACCAATTTCCAAATAATCTAAAGCAAATGGAAACACAAGAAAAAAAACTAAAACTAAATTATTGTTATTGTTTTTATATGATTATGTGACATTACAATAATAATCATAATAATGAGAATGAGAATAAGAATGAGAATAACGTAACGTAATAATGATGTCACCCAATTTAATATCCACAATAACAAAAATATGAAATGCGTAATGTAATGTAATGCGCTTGTGCATTACATGTCACACTTTCCAATTTTTTTTTTTTTTTACACTCAAAACACTTTATACAAAGCACATGAAATACACGTGCTTCTTCCTGGCGTCTTTCCTTTTCTTCACTTACATTTCTTTTATTTACGTTAATAAAAGTAGAAACAGCAACAGCAACACCAACAGCAACAGCAACAGCAACAGCAACAGAAATAGAAATAGAAGAACAACAAAGAAAACGAGGTAACAAAAAACGAAGAAGAAGAAGAAGAAGAAGAAGACGAAGAAGAAGAAGATGTAGAGGCAAAAACAGAATGAATAATTGAAATGGAAAGTGAAAAAGGTTGAGAGGTATAATCGGATATAATTGACTTGACAGAGAACCCACTGCCATTTTCTCTCTCTTTCTGTCACTCTCTCTTCATGTGTCAAACAAATTGTAATATTCATTCTAATAATAGTCTACACGTATATGAATATTATATTCATATACAAGGACATCGTATATGCGTTTCATCAAAATGTAATAATCGTCTAAACAGAGAAAGCATGTCAAGAGTAATAAATCCTTGATAGAAGTGATAAAATTGTGAATCGGGCGAAAGGCAAAGCATGAAGTATAGTTTTACCTTTCTCTATTCACCATCATTTTATTAGTATGATTGTTACATCAAATCAATTACAACAAATAAACTATGGCATCTCTTTCATTATAACTGAAATTTCTTCGAATCATACAAAATTTATCTAATCAGTTGCTCAGATATAGTTACATTAAAAAAGGCCAATTGATTCAACTGATATGAAAAATTTTAATTAATCATATCAAAATTTTAGCATAGACATTGTAATTTTATGATTGATCGTAATATATTTGAAAGGATAATAAACATTTTTTTTTTTTTTTTGGTTTTTATTCGACCGATTTTAATATCTTTGACAAATTAAAGCAAAATTATCCCAAAAATGCACAAGTTAATTCGTATCAATAGCAATTTTTTTAAGACAATTTTGTGACAATAATATTCTTGCCTTTCTTTATAATCATTAAACGAACATGGACCTTTCTAACGTTAACAGCATTTTAATCTATTTAAATCTGATACTAAATGCTCGTATAATTTATCCATACGATCCACCTTTTGTGATATGGAGGCCAAAGCAAAAAACCCAAAAAAAAGAACACACTAAAAAAAATTTAACCGCATAAAATTAATTGAAAGTTTTTGCACCATCAACATTTTGAGTGTTAACTGTATAGAAACAAACTTGAAGATGATTTTCTAAAATCATGTGAACCGACACTTATTTATCATAGCCACTAAGTAAAATAAATAAATACGCTAACTGTAAGTCTACCTGTAACTGTAATTGTTACTCTAACTGTAACTGGAAGTGTAATTGTAATTGTAATTGTTATTGTAACTGTAACTGTAACTGTAACTGTAACTGTAACTGTAACTGTAACTGTAACTGTAACTGTAACTGTAACTGTAAGTATAATTGCAATTGTAATTGTAACTGTAACTGTAACTGTAACTGTAACTGTAATTGTAACTGTAATTGTAATTGTAATTGTTATTGTAACTGTAACTGTAACTGTAAGTGTAATTGTAATTGTAATTGTAATTATAATTGTAACTGTAAATGTAATTGTAATTGTCATTGTAATTGTAATTGTAATTGTAACTGTAATTGTAACTTTAAGTGTAATTGTAATTATAATTGTAACTGTAAATGTAATTGTAATTGTAATTGCAATTGTAATTATAACTGTAACTGTAACTTTAAGTGTAATTGTAATTGTAATTGTAACTGTAACTGTAATTGTAATTGTAATTATAATTGTAATTGTGATTGTAACTATTACTGACACTGTAATTGTAATTGTAATTGTAATTGTAATTATAATTGTAACTGTAAATGTAATTGTAATTGTAACTGTAATTGTAATTGCAATTGTAATTGTAATTGCAATTGTAATTGTAAATGTAACTGTAATTGTAACTGTAACTGTAATTGTAACTGTAACTGTTATTGTAATTGTAATTGTAACTGTAATTGTAATTGTAATTGCAATTATAATTTTAACTCTAACTGTGACTGTAACTGTTACTGTAACTGTAACTGTAACTGTAATTGTAATTGTAATTATAATTATAATTGTAATTGTAATTGTAATTGTAATTGTAATTTATTATTTGCTTCATTTCCCAATACACAATTTTTATACGTAGACTAGATATATATTTTGTACTATGTGTTTGAGTGTGTGTGTGTGTGTGTCTATATGCCTGCATATATTAGAGAGAATGTATTGTATTTTTTACTTTCTTTTTGTTGGCTTTTTTTGTTTTCGCCTAAAGCAACTCAGTATTATCCAGAGATTACTACTGAGTGCTGTGAATAGTAGTAATAATTATAATACTAATAAATTTAATAAATTAACAAAAAAAAATAACAATAACAATAATGACACAATCAAACGAAATCATAAATTGTTTCTATTTTATTAAAAAATTGACAAAAAATTTACCATAGAACTGTGAACAAGAAGAGGAAAAAAATAAAAAGAAGTTAAAATAGAATGTTAAACAAATTGAAAAGAAAATATATTTCATTATATAAAAATGCAAACGTATATATCTATATATTATATATATTTTGATAAAAATTTGATCTGATGATTATTTTTAGTTAGAAAATAATCAATCATACTTTTACTATGTCACAATTAATGAAACGTACCAAAAAATCGTGCCTTAAGGTGAGCTACTTAAATGTATACAGAATTTATAGAATTTTTAACTGTACTTAATTTATGTAATTAATTACATTACATAATTAATTACTCAATTTATTACATGATTATTTTTTGATTAATTTAATAATTAATTAAATTAATAGATTAATTAAATATTTAGTTCATTGATTAATTGATTAATTAATTATGTAATTGATTGAATTATTAATTAATTTATCGAATAATTAATTAATTAATTAATTAATTAATTAATCAATTAAATAATTATTTCATTAAATGAATGATCTATTGATTAATTAATTAATTGAATTATTAATTTACTAATTAATTAATTAATTGATTATTTGATTAATTAATTGTTTAGTTAATTAATTAATTAACTAATTGATAAATAAATAAATTAATTAATTGATGAATTAAAACTATCAATTAAACTAAAATAATTAGCCAAAAAAAAATCAATTCAATAGAAATTATGAGCGTAATTTTTTTATATAAAATTTTTTAACATACAAAACTATAATCAAAAATTTTCTATACTACATACTCACAATAACTCAAGACAGAAAATGCAACATCAACAGCATATAAATTAGTTGCTAGACTTAAAAAGCCGATACCTAAAGTAAATTCGAATTTGCCAATGTTTATAGATAAATCTCATGCAATTTCCACTTTATAAACAAGTGTACGCAGCATAAATATTTATTTCTTTCCCTTCAACATTATATTTATTTCTTAATATGCTCAGGCGTATTGTACAATGTTTTTGCACATTTATATGAACAATATAAAGTGAACAACATTAAATCATATTTAATTCATTTATTATAAACATTTTAGTATAATTTACAATTATTCTTGCAAATTTTTCCCAAAATCTAGAGCATTTCAAAATTCGCCATCTCATGGCAGGAGAATCAGGAGAGCATACGCTTTATAAGCATAACATCTATAATTCAAATTTAATTAGAAAAAATGTATAAGCGCACATATGAACTATTTTCTATATACATACTCAAATGCCCAATATGAACATATCACATCAACAAAAATGAACATTCACTTAATGAAAAGGTACATAATTCCCTTCCTCTTGGACTCTTCCATTATTTCCCTGTCATATATTTCGATACACCTTTGTTTTTTTTACAAAATTTTATCATTCTTTCTGTGTCAATGTTTTCGTACCATTTTCCACAACTATCTTTATCCATATTTTGACTACACTGTACTGTAAATTTTCTATGTGTGAGTACCGTGTAGTCCAAGGGTCGAACTCAAGAGTTGCAAAGAGTTTTGGATTTTCATTTATAAAAATGTACTAAGGGGTATTAAATAGTCGATCGATTGATCGACTGTAATGCATTTATTTGTTTTTTTTTTTTGTTTGTTCTTTTTGTTTATGAAATTTTGGAAAAAATTTTTTATATTTTTTGCTTGAAAATCGTTAACGTGTGGATGACACGATTTTTATCAAACGTTAATAATTTTGTTTGTTGTTTAATTTATTTTTTAGCTGCTGCGTAAGATCTCCAAGAAGACGCTATTTTTAAAACGTTTAGAAGAAGAAGAAGACGAAGAAGAACAGGAAGAAGAAGGAGTTGATGAAACGGCAGAAGAAGATGAAGAAGCTGAAGATGATATAAAAAATTACATTGGTCATAGCAATGAATCTGCAACGGTTGCAAATAATACAAAGAAATCTGCAGTAATTATGAATAAAGTGAAGCAGCAACCACAAAGTCAACAGCAGCAGCAGCAGCAGCAACTGCAGTTAACACATATCAAATTGCGAAATTTAAAGCAATATGATAATAATAATAATAATAATAATAATAATAATAATAATAGTAATAGAAATAATTCAAATTCAAATTTAAATTCAAATTCAAATCACAGATTTTTAGAAGCATTAACAACAAAATTCTCATTTAATACAACAACAATAACATCAGCAACGGCAGCAACAGCGTCAAACGCTTATGAATTTCAACGTTTACAAACAATTTATTATGATAATTTATCAGATAACGTTTCATCATCCTACAATTTAGATATACAACAACAAAACATTAATAACCTTTATGATCATGATCATGATTATAATGATACGGTTAACAATGGCCATAAGGATAATGATGCTAACAATAATAATGCAATAATAGAATTGAAAAATATTACATTTGCTAAAATGAATTATAAGAAAAATGTACGCTATCTCCGGCATACACCGTCAACAAGTAGTTTGGATACACAAATCAATTATCCATTAAATAATAATGATAATAATCATGGTAATAATAATAATGAAGATGATCATTATGATCATAATTGGAATGGAAGAGTTTATAAATCAGAGACCACCGTAAACGCACAGAAAATATTAAATAAAACAACAACAACAACAACAACAACAACAACAACAACAACAACAACGATTACAATGACAACAACATCTGCAATAAAAGCTGCAACATCATCAATATCATCAACATTATCACCAACAACAAACGTAATAACAATAACAACAACAACAACAGCAGCAGCAGCAGCAGCAGCAACAATGACAGCAGCAGCAGACACCACAACAACAGCAACAACTTTAACTAACTTTAATAAGACAAATAGTGGCCTTGTTGTTTTACTTCAGCCATCATCACCCACATTCAATTACACTAATCATCATAACCATCATAATCATCATCATAATCATTATAATCATCATCATCATCATCATCATCATCATTATGATTATGTTCCTAATTGGAATATAAGTAAATATAATTATTTAGGAATGCAACAGCGCCAACAGCAACAACAACAACAACAACAACAACAAAAACCACATTTACCCTTTAATGTTTGTTTAGGCTCTAAAACATTTGGTAATTATCAGCAATTCATAATAAGTGAAGAGCGTGATTATTTCTTAAAAATGACACCAGTCGTCAAATGGGATATTAATGGAAATTCTTTAGAAGATGAGATATCATGGCATGATCAACAAGAATTATATGATCATAATGATGATTATACCGAATATGATGCATCGGATAAATTTAGTTGCAATTCAAGTTCCAGTACATTATATACCTGGCTAGAGGAGGAAGATGATACAATTAAAAAAGAAGCTGCACAAAACGCCATTAAAAAAATTGTTGTAGACGATGAATGCATATGGGAATATGGCAAAAATGAAGCTCGAGTAAATGTAAAAGCAAAAATAGAAGCTAAAGTTGAAGCAGTAGTTGGAGCAGCAATAGAATCAGTAGCAGATATAGAGGAAATAACAGAAAATGGAAAATATACCAATGACTATTTGTTGTATAATCAAAACTTATCATATTCGAAACATTGCCTTGTATTAGAATAAATCTACATGAGAATTTTTTTTTTATTATTGTTGTTGTTATTGTTGTTGAGAGGGAGCACTACATTATTTATTAAACAAAATTAAATTGAAATTTGTTTTTAGATTATCTCACATTTTTAATGGCTCCTTCAAAATGCGTGATACCTTTAAAGGGTTTTCTAAAACCAAAGTATGAGCCAAGCACTAATCTAATTCATGTTTTAATCAAACTCATCATATGTGGTGTAGAGTATAACAAAAAACAATAACAAGAACAAAAATTTTAATTAAATCAAGAAAAAAAAATCACCAAAAATTAAATGCTTAAAAAATTGCAATCAATCTCAAAATGCTGAAATGAAATGAAATGAAATGAAATGAAATGAAATGAAATGAAATGCCTTTTGATAAATTTAAGATTAAAAAAAAATTAATATATATTTATATAAGAATATACACATACATATACAAATACTAAATTAAGGATATTATATATTTCGGACAGACATTTTCTCTACATAATAAGCAAATATTATGTGCGAAAAATTCATAATAAAAACATGAAAGAACTCAAAAGTGCAATTAAATTTATTTTTTTTTTTTAATTTAATTTTTTTTAAAGGCTTTGAAAGAGCTACCTCACTTTAAATGGCGCCATTCGTTTTAGCATAGTTTTTTTTTTTTGTCCTTTTTTTTCTTGTTTCAGTGTAAAAGATAAGAATGAAACATTTTATAATGAACTATCAAATTGAAATATTTAAACGATCGTATTTGCTCTGTCATACAAATTTTCGATAATTCTCGAATAACATCAATGGGAAATTATATAAAAAATCATAAGCGATTGTGACCTTAGCACTTAAAATTACTTCTGTCATGAGTTGCCTCTTTCGAGCAAAGTAAAATTTTATTTATTGCAATCCATCGACTCAGAAATCAGTTTTGAAACGTTTTAAGCCTGATTGTCTGTCTATCTGACTGAAACTTGTGACATCAATGTATCTTGGCCCAAAGATAAACCTTATCAAAAATAATTTGAATTATACCAGTTTTATGACCCGACTTCATATAACGCTTATTCAAAAAAAAAATTTTTTTTATGAACAAAAATAACAATTAAAAATATTAGCGTGTTTTTGTAGTTTGCCATGAAAAACGTATGTACCCAATTTAATCCAGATCGGTCTAATTTTACAGCTTCTTTCAATGTAACGGCATTTTCCAAAAAAAATGTTATTATATAAATAATAGTTATAATTTTGAATAGATTTTATTGAAACTTTGCTTTATCTTGTATTTTGAATTTCCGTTTTTTATGGATAACATTTGAAGCCGGTTTATAAAGTGCTTACTTTTTTCAATATGCCACTCTGGCCTTTAAGTGATACCACATAAGTTTCACTTATAATAGTTTTTACCTTTCTGAAAATAATCAATTGGCATAATATTATTAATCCTCGAATGCGCATAAATTCCAAAATCAACTTGCTGCCAGTGTCTTCCTTATTCAATTTTATTGTATTGAAATCATGTAACGTACCATAAAATTTTATCTAAATAAAAATTATTGGCAAACTAGCCAGTAAAACTCTGAATCAACATTGAGGCAATTATTCTGAATAAAATAGGAATAGAATAGGAATAGACAAGAAGGTAGAATAGAACGCCTAAAAAAAAAAAGAAGAAAAATCGCCTGGACTTGTTAAGAAGTGGGCTTGTTAAAAAGTTTTATTAAATTAGATAAATAAAGCTTTTATTAAAATACCGTTATTAATATTTTAACTGGATTTTATTAAATTTAACATTATACATTCTCGAGTGCTATGGGCAAATATGGACTAGGATGAAAATAAATATAAATTGAAAATAGTAATCAAAAATAGAAATTATTAACATTCAATTGTTCATTTGCTCATTCATTCATTCATTCTATTATTCATTTATTATATTTTATGTTGCCTTAACGTTTTTTTTTTTAATTTTTTTTTTGTTTTGTTTTAGACGGTATGAGTCTAGGCAAAAATAATGCGTATATGAAGATGAATGTGAGCCATAATGGCACGTGGATAGCTTGCTTCTTTTCCTTATGTTTTTTTTTTGTTTTTGTTTTCTTTAACTTTTCTCAATTCTTTTTTACCCCGTTTTATTTATTTGGGTTTTTTTTTTCTTGATTTTTGTATCCATTCACATATAAACAATATTTTGTTACGTCTGTATCCATCAAAATATCAAATTTTGTTTTTATATACACAATACCCAAAATATGAGGGTATACACATTTTATCATTACGTTTGTCATATACAAAATGGAGAAGCCGGAGACCCCATAAAAAACATATACATTCTTATTCACCATCAACTTTAAAAGCGATTCTAAGTTCGTCCATCTAGCTAACACTTTTCTGATCGGAAAAACTAAAATATCGAGCTTAAATTTGACAGAAATATTGAAAAGTCTCTCAGGCTATTTTGTATTAAAAAAATGGATAAAATTGGTTAAACGACACGTTGACGTTCACAGTCCAACGTCAACGTAAATCAACTCTGCTTCTTAAGGCAATATTTTATCGCTGAAAATTCAGAAAGTTGAAATTTATTATATAACGATTAAGGAGATGGGCCTACAATGCCTGCGGGCAAAGAAATATAAATCAGCCACGCCTACGTGAAATTACATTAGGCACCAAATTTTTCACTGTTCTTTATGTTAACATTTTCTATCGATTACTTCAAAAAGTGAAACAGTCTCTGTGTATGTCATTATGTTATAGTGTTTGTTTGGTGCATATTCAAAATGTGGCCCCAGCCCAATATAATTAATTATTTTATTTATTTAATGTTAGTTTGCCTTTGTTCTTCACTTTTTACTTATTCCTTATTTTTTATTTATTATTATTATTATTATTATTATTATTATTATTGTTGTTGTTGTTGTTGTTGTTGTACGCAATATCAATCGTTTTTGTTGTTTTTTTTTGTTGTTTTTGTTGTTTTTGTTAGTTTTGTTAACATTTTGTACATTGTTCGATTTGTTGGCTTTTTCGCTCTAGAAGATTTAAAAAAAACAAAAAAGAAAAATAATGAAAAAAACAACAGAAAAACAATAGAAAAATGCAAAAAACATTAACAATGGAAATTTTTGTTGATTATTTTACTTAGTGTGCATTTGGCACGTGTTGTACATGCGTGAGAAACATATATGAAATGTTTTTCCCACGAAATCATCATCATAATCAACAACAACGACAACAACGACAACAACAATAACAACAACGACAAACAACATCATTGCCGTCGTCATCGTCATCGTCATCGTCATCAACATTATTTTTTCCATACATTTTCTATGGATGTGTTTGCTTCGTCCTTCTATTCCTGTAGCTTACTTTTGGGTAGTTTTTAACATTTAATGTATTTATATATATATATATATACATATATATATATATATATATATGTGTGTGTGTGTGTGTGTGTGTGTGTGTATGTAAATGTGTATGAGCGCGTGTGTGATGCACTTACTTTAACGCTTATCTCTTGCTCTCGCTACCTCTCTAACCCTCTCAATCTCTCTCTCTCTCTCTCTCTCTCTCTTTCGCTCTTTCTCTCTCTTGTAAACCATATATTCTAAATTTGTTCCTTTACAATTATTTTTGTCCTTTGAAGTTTAGTGGTGGTAATGATTTTGTGGTACGTATGCACCTTACATTGATGTTTTACATGCATTTTTCACTCTTCTCATTTTTTCTTTATTCAAACTATTTTAATTTCTTTCTTCTTTCCTTCTTTACTTGCTTTTTTGTATTCTATCAATTTTTGTGCCACTCTTTCTGTTACATTTCATAAGTAAATTGTTAATGGAGATGAAACAAAACAGATCAAGTTTTTCTTTCAAAATCAATTTTTTTTCCTTGTTTCTTTATTGTTGTTGTTGTTGTTGTTATTGTTCGATTCAAAATAATTTTAATCTATTAATAATGAAATGTTTCAGTCGTTTTGTAGTTGACAATAATTCTCAAAAAAAGCACCAAAAAAAAAATCGAAAAACATAAAACCAATTTAAAGAAAAAAATACTTGAAGAAAAAAATCGCAAAATTAAGGGGGGGAAAAATATAGTTAATTAAAATCATTGCTGGCCACCATTTTATGATATATTTCATTCGTCAAAACGATCTCTGAAGTTGAAATTTATGTGTTAAAAAAAAGGGCTCTGAGATTTTTATCATTATACACATCACCCAGAGTTTTGCTCATTTTACTCATTTTGTCATTATGTTTGTAACACGTAATAAAAAAAAGCATCAAAGATACCCCTAAGTGTACGTATCGTTAAACAGCAATCCAATT
The DNA here is from genome assembly GCA_023089585.1 of Melophagus ovinus. Taxonomy (NCBI): domain Eukaryota; kingdom Metazoa; phylum Arthropoda; class Insecta; order Diptera; family Hippoboscidae; genus Melophagus; species Melophagus ovinus. The sequence goes on from JAKKIB010000180.1 coordinate 2,671,616, forward strand.
CTGAAACGATTTGGGCATGTCTATCCAACTGCGTATCAAACTCTAGAACCGGAAAGCTTATATTTATAACCAGTTGGGCCTTACTCCATTCTCATTTCGCAAGAATATAAATATTCATCGTATCGATGTATCTCACTCTAAATGGCCGCTATATTATGAAGCTACCCGAAATGTGGTAATACATGAATATTTAAAATAACCAAATATAAAGTTTGATCAAAGTTGAAGTCTCAATGAAAAATATTTTTATTTAGAAATGTACCACAACAGACACAAATGCTTTGAATATTTTAAAACAAAATGGTCAACTGTAGTTTGATAATAAATTTTCCTCGACAAACAGACATCAGGAAGAGTAAACGGACAGACAAGTATAAATTTAATCCAGCCCTAGGTAAAGTTAAAGGTTCTTTTTAAAAAAATGTATTAAAAAAAAATTAATAAATAATTCAAAACAAATAAGTACATTAAAATCGGTAAAGACCGACTATTAAATAGCCTACGCTATATTTTTATAAAAAAATTTCCAGTTTTTTTATTCTATAAAATAGATTGTTGAATGGGGCGTGACCGTAATTAATAGTCTTATCTTAATCATAATTATTTCCAGTTGTCTTTGGGTCAAGCTAAGCCCACTTATCAAAAAGTCAATTCAAATAGCTTCAAAATTATATCCTTACATTTTGATAACAAATTTACATGGACAGATAGACGGATAAATGAACAAACAAAAAGGCTGACAGAAATTGTAAGTAACCAGAAAGTAATTTTGATTCGATCGTTATAAAAAAAGATGCACCTATCTCAAAATACTTCTGGGTGTTACATATATCTGCACAAACTTATAATAACCTTTAGCCACAAATGATATAGAATATAAAAATATGCATACTTAATCAAAAAAAGCATCAATTATATGCTACATGTGACACTACATAATTGATCTAACTCATCTACATGTACATTTATCCAACATGTACATTTATCCATTTATCCAATATGTACATTTATCCATCTATCCATTTATCCAACATGTACATTTATCCAACAGCAAATGGCTGCACAATAAAAATAATCTCATAATGCAAATAATTTTCATAAAAAAAATTATGATCCTATTTAATAGATAAACTATACCAACAAATGATGTACATTGTAAACAACATTATTACTTTATCAATTGATAATTGATTTATATTGTATGTGATTGATAAATCTGAAATAATACATAATAAAAGTTTTAAAAAAAAATTCCAAATCGCACAATCATTATAATTTTAATGATTAATTTTTTAATTCATTAACGTATCAACTATATGTGATAATAAAATGTAAAAAATGTAAAAAATGTAAACAATGTAAACAACAATACAAATACAATTGACCTAATTTGTTAGTGTCCTAAATAAAATAGATTAGAACAGAATTGAATTGGATCGAATTAGATTGGATTGAGCTGTATGAAATGAGCAATGTGTAAACAATATGTAAACAATGTGTAAACAATGTGTTTTAATGTGTTCGTGTGTATGTATGTATGTATATGTGTATGTATGTGTACAAAGGCCCACCTACTGAAGGAAACAATACGACCTAGATGAGATGCACTTGTTTGGGGCGCACACGACCAGCATAAGACTAAAACGTGTATAATACTCTCCACAAAACTCTTCATACCATTCATCAACTATTCTATACATTCTATTCAACATTCACTCATGTCACAACGGCTGCCAACTAACTGAACATATCTAAGAATCTATGGCATTAGTTAAACGTTCAATGTTCTTGCCAATCTTGATGAAATTTTTAAAGAGTTAAAATTAATAATAGAGATAATAGCAAATATAATGCCAATATTATAATGGATCAAGTCACCAGCTGTGTGAGACCTTTCACAATAACATCAAGTGGATAAAAATGGCAATAAATGTAAAATAAGTATAAAAACAAGTAAAAAAATTATATTTGGCTGGGAGCAAATCATGGATACCCACTAACCCGATACCATGATATTCTTATTCAGAGCCTGCATGATTTTTTAAGCAGATATTGTAGACCAATGATCTTATTACTTGTACAAAATTTGTAATTTGCAAATAATTTACAAGAAATCACTATGGGCGTGTCCCTCACACGATATTGCCCTTTTTCAATAGTAACCTGTCTGCAAGGATTTTCAATAATCCTGCCAAATTTGAGCTTGATCTTTTTTTGTTTGGGATCGGGAGAACTTTAAAAAAATAGATGAACGGACGGATAGACAGTTAGACATGTAGAAATTGATTCAGAATAATATTTTGATCGAGAATATATCTATACTTTGTAAGATCTCTGAGGCTTCCTTTTGGGTGTTACAAACATAATGACCTCTGCATGGTGGGTATAAAAAAAATCTAATTTAAATCGATTGCCATTAAATGGTGAGCAACCTACATTACACTACAAAGCCGGTTGTTTATAATAAAGTTATATATATATCGCGAAACATCGAAAATTGTTGTCTAGCAAATTTTGAGTGTAATCATATAACCATTGCTATGATTTTTCTGTAAAAGAATAGTCGAAAAATATCATTCTCGCCAATTGTTTGTAATAATCAATTTACATGCCAAAATAATATTTTGTTGTAATTTTCAGTGGTAAAATTCGCGAAAAACCTTTAAAAAATTTAAAATCTTCGGTTTATCAGTGATTCGAAGGAGATATGCTTTACATAAAATTCGGCATGATCGGTATGATCCGAATGGATCGGAATGATCTACAAATACAAATACAAAACAAAAGACACCAAATTAGCTATACGAAATATTTATAGGAAATATATAATTGCTACATTAAAAATGCACTAACCATAAATAAAAGTTTGTAGGAATTTCTTATAGTTAAAGCCTACAGCACAATGTGATACAAGGTAATATAGGTTTGTACATATGTAGATAACATCCAAAAGTGTTTAAAATGGACCCATCTTTTATAATACCGATATACTTAGAATTTCATTTCTCAATTGATTTAAGCCTGCCTATCCGTCTGTCCATTAAGCTATCAAGCCACAGTTCGCAATTTTAGAACAATTTAACTGATATTTGATATGTAAACGTGTCATTGGGGAAAGACCACACGGAATAATTATAGTTAAGATCGGAATAATTATGATTATTACGACCATTCCCCATATAATGATCTATATGGCAAAGACGCTCTTATATGGACAAATTTACAATTCCAGGTATTTCTTTCAAATTATATGATGTACGGTATTTAATAGTGAGTCTTCGCCGACTAAAACGTTTGTACGTGTTTTATTTTATTTTTATTTTTTCAGTTTTCCCGGAAATGAGGAAATTTTGTGATTTTGTGATTTTTTGATTTCTGAGAAAAAATTTCTATAGTAAATCTAAAAATTTTAAAAATACAAAAATACATTTTCATTTGTAAAAATTCTACTTTAACTATTAACTCTTAAAATAAAAAAAAAATAGCTTTGATCTATGCCAGAATATATTTCGATATCTGGCATTCGGAATTGTGATATGAATATCACATAAAAGCAAAAATAAATAAATATATAGAAAAACCCTAACATCCAAAAATTATGAGCAATATTTGTTCAACAATAATCGATTTAAGTGTTACAGAAGATACAAAGGATAACAATAATAATGTAAATAAACAACAACAAGTAGAAAAAAAATTATAAAATAGAACTAAAAATATTGTTGAAGTACTAGAAACAAGCAACAAGCAAACACAGTCAGAGTTAAAAAATAAAAGACCAAAACAAGGACAAAAAACCCGGGCATCAAAAGAGATAAACAAATAAACCAATCAGCGCACACGAACAAACAAGTAAATGAACAAGTTAGAGCAAGTTAGAGAAAATCCACTTGCTCATTGCCATCGTCATCATCGTTATCATTATCGTCTCAACCATTAAACATCATCGAATACTGATCCAATCATTTCAGCTCTCTCTCTCCAAACACTGTCATATCGTACATGATACCATTAACAATTACAAAAAAGGCAATAGAAGAAGAAAACAAAACAACAAAAGTAACAACAACAACAACAATAACAACACCAGCAGTAGCGATTGAAATAGCACGAGACATATTTTCATATTTCATTCGAATTTTCAATTTTGGCACCATTTCAGTTTTCTATATCCTTTTACTCTCTCTCGCTTAATGCATCACTCTCATGCTTAACCCTACTCTCTCTCTCTCTCTATTCTCTCTCTCTACTCTCTCTCTCTCTCTCTCTGTATCTATTCCTTTCTCTATCTGTCTGTCTATCTATAGCTATCTATATATCTATCTACCTCTACCTTTCTTTTTATTTCTCTCACTCTCTCTTTCCCTCTTTCTTATTATAATGGCCTAAAAGTCTTTAGGATATTTTGTGCTCTCTTCGCATTTTGCCACTAAGTGTTTCAATCGTTTATGCTGGATCATACGGCACACTAATAATAATATTAATAATATTTGTATAGAGAAGGGCAGAGAGCAAGATAAAGAGAGATGGAGTGATGAAGAATATTAGAGAGTATGAATATGATAAAATAATGATAGTAGAAAGTAACCCTTGCTCTTCTCATCTAAAAGATTTCCAAATTTTTTTAAACTTTTTTCCAAATTTCTTTTAAACTTTTTTTTTGTTTCTACAAATAATATACCGTTAGCCATTAGCTATTGGACTGAGTTGGTACGATTCGGTTGGATTGGATTGGATTGGATTGGACTGGATTGATAGTCATATGTACGGGGTGGATTTTTCGAGAGAGGGATTTTTAAAAAAAATTATTTTTTAATGGGAGGGTGGATATGCATAAAATTTTATTGGTACAGGCCAATAAGATTTGGCCAAAAAATATAAAATAAAATGCAAAAAAAAACAACTAAAAATACAAACAATAGAAAGAAAGAACAGAAAAGAATAGAAAAGAGATGGAAAAGCGAGAAGAGCAAGAAGAACAAGATGAACAAAAGAAGAAACAATTTGAGAAATGAAAAAATTTCTATGACACATGCTGGTCATACGTTGGAAAATCAGTCGAACGTCGTTCGCGCACACGATAAGTCACGTGTTGAAGAAATATTCGAATAACAATACGAGCAACAGTGAAGAAGAATTTTCTGCAATTTTTGTATTCCAGTTTTATTTGATTTTATTTATTTATCTTTTAAAAAGTTTCTTGTCTACTTTGTTTTTGGTTTTTCGATTTTTCGGTTTTTTGGTTGGTTTTTTTTTTATTTTTATTTTTATTTTTTTTTTTTTTTTGTAAATTAATCGATATTTTTGGTATATAAAATTTATCTCGTACCAAAAACACAACAAAACAAAATAGAACAAAAGAAAGAAACGAAAATTGATAATTGAAAATGGATCATCATAATATCCATAATAATCCAGCTGCATTGCATTGGAGTTATGGTGGGCCAGGTGTAGCAACAACATCGCCAACACCATCAACACCATCAGCACAAAATCATCATCATCATCATCATTGGGGTGTACCACCACCACAAGGTCATAATGCGCAACAATTATGCCCCACAAATACGCATGGCGGTCACGGCATTAAACGTCCAATGTCCGAAAGTGATTGCGAAGATTTATATTCAGAGGAATCATCTAAAGAACAGTACGATACAATTCTTATCGCTTTTATCATTTATCATTATCTCTCTTTTTCTCTGTCTCTGATTTTTGAAATAAAATTCATTCATTTGATAGAATATCACCGAATGATGCCAGTGGCAGTTGTCAATTGATGAGTAGAAAAAAAAGGCGTGGCGTTATTGAAAAGAAACGTCGTGATCGTATTAATTCATCATTATCTGAATTGAAACGTTTAGTACCGTCCGCATATGAGAAGCAGGGTTCAGCTAAATTAGAGAAAGCAGAAATCTTACAATTAACGGTTGAACATTTGAAGAATTTACAAAGTAAAGGTAAGAAACTAAATTTTGAAATGAATGCAACAAAAATCACATTGAAAAATAACTTTAAAAAATGTAACGGCATATGGCTTGAATATTTCTATTTTACCTTTTGGTTATAGAACAGAATTTATACAATTCCTAATTAATACTTTAAAAGATATTTTCTATTAATTTAATGCGATATTCAAATACCTGACGACAAGACAATCAACTATGACTAAAAAGAGTTCAATAAATGAGAAATGGCACAAACAATTTAAACAATTATTATTTATTGATTTATTATTACAGCTATTAATTAAAGTTCTTGAAGATTTTACCAATATTGAAAAGTATGAGTTTAATCAGTTTAAAATTCTCAATCAAAATTATATCAGGCCTAGAAATGATATATATATTTTTGTCGTATCAAACATTGAGATATAATTGTCCAAATTTTGGCAGGCACTTTGAAATTCGTCTGTAAGTTGTTTGTGAAAATACGAAAATTTAGGCCAAAGACACGCCTGCAGTACAAACTGAGAGCATATCTTTGTAATTTCTTGAACTCATAACTCTCCATATTACACGGATAATTAATTTACAATTTAAAATTTGTACATAAATTGTTTGTGAAAATAGGCAAATTCGGTCCAAAAACACACCTATAATCTAAATTGAGAACGTATGCCTTTAACACGGGAAACGGACTCGTAACTTCCTATATTACAAGGGTAATTTATTCACAAGGTGAAATTCGTATGTAAATTCATTGTCAAAATAGGGAAATTCGGTCTAAGGACACACCTATAATCTAAATAATGAACGTATCCCTTTAACTCGGGGAACGGACTCTTAACTCCCTATATGACACTAGTAATTTATTCACAAGGTGAAATTCGTATGTAAATTCATTGTCAAAATACCAAATTCGGACCAAGGACACATCTATAATCTAAATTATGAACGTATCCCCGTAACTCGGGGAACGGACTCGTAACTCTCTATATTACACTGGTAATTTATTTACAAGGTGAAATTCCTATATAAATTCATTGTCAATATAAGCAAATTCGGTTCAAGGGCACGTCCCCAGTACAAACTGGGAGCATATTTTTATAACTTCTTGAACTCGTAACAACACTGATAATTTATTCATAAGTTAAAATTTTTACGTAACTTGCTTGTGCAAATAGGCGAATTCGAGTCAGAGACACGCCCACAAATTTGATGGAAATCTGTGTTATCATTGGAAAATTTGGCCCACAAATAAATTTTCTTCACACTTTGTAGGCGTGTTTGTTAAAAGATAACAACTAAACTGCTGCTACCCATACGATGTTTTTTTTGAATGGACACTATTGAAATGCATTGAAAGTGGTCAATTTTCAAAAATTTGTAACTCTGGTGACTATTTTCAAAACTCCCATAAATACTAAATGAAAATAATAATGTTTGTCTTTGAAGTTAATACAAAATTTTATTCTCGTACTTCAAAGGCAACTTGACTTTTTACAGAAATTAAACGAAAACCAAATGAAACAAAACAAAATCAAGTCTTTGATACAAATTTAGTTGTAAGACTTGGTATATGGCGTTTAGATGATTCAATTCTATATAATTTTCCAAACGAAGCTAACTCCTTTCAAATTTCGGGGGATCCGTTTAAAACTTATAAATATTTCTAAGTATTTTAATCTCAATAGAGAAATTTGTTTATTTACAGTCAGAAAGCTTCATCTTTTTTATATCGTCCTTTATGTTATAAATATTATGGATTAGGGAGTGTAGTCCTTAAATTTTGCGCTAAATCTAATTGGATTAAGGAAAAAGAAAAAGGTCAAATTTATAAAAAAAAATTTTCAAATGTCAAGAAGCGAAATCCAAATTACTAACGAAATTTCTATCGTTCTCTCTCTCTCTCTCTCTCTCTCTGTCTCTCTCGCTGTCTCTATCTCTATCTCTCTCGCGTACTATCCATTTATCTGTGTGCCATGTATGTTCTTTAATTTGTTTAGCAAACAGAAAAAAATAATAATGAAAGTTTGCTTCTTTCCTTTTTTTGATATATATCGTTCCGAATCACTTAAATCCAACATTTAACCTTAACATGTTTGTTTTTTTTTTTTGTTTGGTTTTGGTTGTACATAAATATTCACATTTAATGCTGGTGTCCTGCGAAAATAAATAATTTGTGACTTTATCAGTCAACTTTTTAGTGGGAACATTTTTATTCCCAACGATCACGCACTCATACAATAAATTCACACATACATACACACACACGCACAACTTATATAAATTTAGCATATAAATTTTTTGTGAATCACCCTTAAGTTCACAATAGTAAAATATCTAATAAGAATTTCCTTTTTTGTTATGTGTAAGAGACCAAATACATACAAAAGTATAAAAGGACATAAGGACGAAGAGAAGAGAAGGTGGCTTATTATTATGCTTTAAAAACCACTTATACGAAAAACATTAAGTAAACAAATTAGAAAATAAAAAATTTATGAGAATGAAAAACTGTGAGAAAGATTTTGTTATAATGAATATGTTTTCCTTTCTTTTTGTTATTGTTATTGTTATTGTTATTGTTATTGTTATTGTTACATATCATTGCATATTATTGTATGGCATATTGGATGCACAGGTGTTGATACATTAAGTTATGATCCGCAACGTTTCGCTATGGATTATCACATTATTGGTTTTCGGGAATGTGCCGCTGAAGTTGCCCGTTACTTAGTTACCATTGAGGGCATGGATATCCAAGATCCATTACGTTTACGTTTAATGTCACATTTACAATATTTTGTGCAACAACGTGAAATATCAGCAAAAGGTTGTGCCAGTAGTACGAGCAGCTGTTGGCCAACGAACGCTGCAGCGGCAGCGGCTGCTGCAGCTGCTGCCGGCTATCAACCCAATTGTGCTGTAGCATCTTATCAAGCATATCCAACAGCACACGGGCATGGCCATAGCCACAGTCACAGTCATGGTCACGGTCACGGTCATGGACATATTACAGGTCATGGTGCTGCTGGCGTTGCTGGTGTTGCTGGAATTGCGGGTGTAAATAATGCTACAAATAATATGGCAACATCATATCATGTAGCAAATTTATCGGCCCCAAGTGGTTTACATCAATATCCAACATTAAGTTTATCACCGAGTGCGGCCCATTTGCATCAAACGTCAACACAACCACAAACGCTGCCACAATCACAGTCCCACACGCAACCACTAGCACCATCGCAAACGCAATCGCAATCGCAAGCACATCAGCAAACACATAATCTAATACATCAGGCGGCGCATCAAAATTCCCATCAGCAGCAGCAACAACATACACAACAGAGCAATCAACAGACGCATAATGGACGTGCCACATCTGTTGGACCGGGTCCTGGCCAACAAACAAATGCAACACAACAACAACAACAGCAGCAGCAGCAACAGCATCAACAACATCAACAACATCAACAACATCAGCAACATCAACAGCAACAAAGTCAACATATAAACCATGAAACGCATCATCACCATCAACATCAGCAACAACAACAACAACAGCAGGGGCCGCCACAACACCAAACGCATTACACTCACGATCATACTGCGCAACATGGACCATCTTCATCAACATCAGCAGTAGCAGTAGCAGTAGCCGTAGCGGCACATCAAACCTCAGAACATCAATCTACATCGACAACGATTGACAGTAACGATGATATAAGAGCAAGCGATGGTAGTGGCAGTGGCGGTGGCAATGGTAATGGCAATAGCAATGTTGGTGTTGGTGGTGGCAGTGCTGGTAGTGTTCCTGGTCCTGGTTCTGGTCCTGGCAGCAACAGTGATGCCACCTACATAGAATTAACTACACAAAATCATAATCATCGTGATGGACATTTAATTTATCATACCGGAGGTATATCAACCCAATATCCATCAACCGTTGTCACTGCTGATGATTACAATGGTAACTCTGGTGTTTATGTCAGTGCAAACGGCTCTAAGCCATATCGACCATGGGGCGCTGAAATGGCATATTAAATCTCAAGTGAATAGAACAGAATCGAATAGAATTGGTTAAAATCAAATTAGAAAAATACAAGAGCTCTGCTCTTGCGAGGCTAAGGTGAATGTAGACATAGTTTGAGAGTGAGAAAGAGAGAGAAAGAAAGAGTAATAGATGTAGTATCTGATTATGATCTTAAGAAAAATTGGAGTGTACATCAAGTAAAAAAGATGAAGATACGTCAGATGAAACGTATCGAAAAACTGAATTGACTGAAAATAAAGACTATTTATTCTTTTAACTGATTTAAAGAGACAAAAAAAAGCCTACTTATGCTTAAGAGATTGTGTAATCATATTGATAATGATAATGATAATGATAATGATAATGATAATTATGTTAAATATAAACAGAGATAAGTGAGAAACGCAAAAAATTTAGAGGGGAAAATCATGAAACACCCAAAAACTCTAGTCATTTCAAAATTCTCATTTTTAGTTTTTTTCTTTTGTTTTGTTTCTTTCCATTTTCTATAAATTAAAATAGAAAGCTTTGTAAGTTAACAACAATACCAACAAACAAACAAACAAACAAACAAATTAACAATTAATTTATACGCAAAAGTATACGCAAAAGGACTTATTGAAATTAGTATAAAATGTGATAATTTTGTACATAAAATCATGAAACATAAACCCAAATAGATAGATAAATAAAAAGATAGAGAAATAGAGAGAGACAGAGAGAGAGAGAGAGAGTGAGAGGAAGAGAGAGAGAGTAAACGATAAAAGAAAACTATCATAAACGATGAAAGTAGTACAAAATATTAAAACACAAAAACAAAAACAAAAACAAAAACCAAATTAAATTCTCAATAAACAACAAAAAAAACAAACAAACAAAAGTATCAAATTTCTAAGTCATTAGTTTTTAGGCAAATTTTACCTTAATATTTATATAAATTTTTCCATATTTAGATGCAAATAATTCACTCATAAAAATCATAACAAAAACTATTTTTTTTATCTTAAAATTATTAAATAGCATAAGTATTTATAAAATCGATGATATTTTGATTAAAAAAAAAATTTTATCACAATAAATATACAAACAATAAACAACAAAAAAAAAATAGAATACGAAGCAAAATTCTCTCGACTGAAACTGAGATACAAGATTTATTTTGAATTTGCCTTTAAAAATTCAACTGAGAGCAATTGAAATGAAATGAAATGAATTGAAATGAAATAGTAAAAAAAAATACAAGTAAAAATAGATTGATTATTTGGTTATGGGCGTGTCAAGCATTTAACAAAATTTAATAAAAATCAACGTTTTGTACTCGGGCACAAATATTGCAACGGCAGCTTATTTGGAGAGAAACAGCAAATTTAATCTTTACAAGCAAATTTTTTTTTTTAAATATAACGACTGACTTCTCTGAATTGATTCAACAACCTATTGATTAATGTCTTACTTAAAAAACCTAGAAAGAGTTACTTTACCGATCGACTCAGCTTCCTTTTCTGAATCAATACAAACATGTCTGTTCGTCTGTCCGTCTGTCCGTTCGTTATTATGCTACTGAACGCATTATTTGAGATATTTTCATTGTACTTTGGTGGATTTTTCTAGAGAAACAAACGATCAACCCTACTGAAAATGTTTACCATCAGAAGGTTTTTAAAAAATATCGCCCCAAAAAACGCCTTTCTTAAAATAAATTCATTATATGTTAATGTTAAAATATATTTTCAATGAAAATAACATGGAAAATATATATGTACCAAATATGATCCAGATCAATCAATTATTAGGGCACCTTCCCATATAACGGTTTTGTTGACAGAACGTCATTGTATGAACAAAAGTTACAAATTTTAAAATTGAGTTCAGATCTTGCCATTTTTTTGAACCTCTTCCCAACATAACGAACCTTTCAAATATTATAAATATTACAATTTTTTCAAACTTTGTTGACTTAAATTTGCTATTACATTAGGCAGGATGGTGTAAAGTATTTCAAAGAAGCCTTCAACCAGCTATAAAGTTCTTACTTGTTGCCATTTGTCAAATGTCCGAATGACATTACAATGAGTCGAAGGATTTTTTCCGTGCATTAAGGTTTTGAATACAAAGATTTTATTTCTTTTTTTTTTTTTTTTTGTAGTAATGCAGCGTTCTACTCCCCACCCTTCAGCAACAACCGAAAAAAAAATTTTTTTTTTAAATATGAGAAAAAATATGATGGACTTTGGTGTAATTTAAGAGAAGTTAAAAAAGAAAGTTTTAGCTAAAAAGGAGTTCAGAAAGCTAAATCAATGTGTCTACTCTAAAAATATAAGAGAGATGGAGATGATGATAATGATGATTGTAATTGTAATCATAAGTACAGATAACGCTGATCTCTTTGGTATACGAAACTCACCTAAATGATGATATGCAAAAGTTTTTCCATTTTCCATCAGCCTCATTCATTCTGTGTATCTATCTATCTCTATTTCTATCTATCTTTCTTTATTTGCTTCTATTTTTTTTTTTTTTGGTAGTTTACATTCGGAAAAATAGTCAACCCTTTATTTATCCATATGAATATGAAACAGGTTTATTCGCTTAATTATACGAAAAAGCAAAAATTTTTACAACGAAAACAGAAACAAGAATGGCGAAAAAAGTAGCGTTAAAATGGCAAAATTAGAAAAAAATTAAAAAAAAAGCGTTAAAACAAAGCAAAACCAAAAGAATTAAACAGAAAAACCGCGTGAAAATTTTTAAAACGCAATGTAACACATCGCTCATTTTTGCATAGTCAACTGCCTCCACCTTTCCTGCTGTGCTTGAATAAACCAAACGATCATTAATAATAGATAATTGGTTCCAAAAAAAACCAAAAAAAAGAAAAAACGAAAAAAGCTTTTATATTTGGCTGGCAACAAAATTATGAGCACTCACCACACAGATGTAGTAGGAACAAAATTACTTCATGACCATGATCAATATATTTCATTTCTAAAACTCTTCGGAATCGTGAAAATTCCTACTTTATTTACCTTCCTTATCCTTACTTATCCTTCCTTATCCTTATAAACAAAAGAAACTTCAAAAGAAAACTTCCTTGATTTCGGAAGCGTAAGAATTCCTATTTTATTTACTTTCCTTATCCCTACTTATCCTTCCTTATCCTTACTTATCCTTCCTTATCCTTATAAACAAAAGAAACTTCAAAGGAAAACTTCCTAGACTTCGGAAGCGTAAGAATTCCTACCTTATTTACTTTCCTTATCCCTACTTATCCTTTCTTATCCTTCCTTATCCTTACTTATGCTTACTTATCCTTATTTATCCTTCCTTATCCTTACTTATCCTTATAAACAAAAGAAACCTCAAAAGAAAACCAGTATTTACCGTAGACTGCACTACAAATAGGTTTGTTTAGTCAATTATGGCCCTCTAAAAATTTCTAATTGTAGTCTGCAAGAACTGCCATGTAAACTTTAGGGCAACGAAAAACGGTAACGTGGCATGCCAAACATCTATACTCTATATCAATTCAAAATTTGATGCTACTAAAAATTCTAAAATATTTTATTTGTGGATGTTACAAACATGACGACAAAAAGAATTTACCCTTAAGTTTTTACATAATAGGTATAAAAATTATTTAGTGGTCTCTGGGTGGTCAAATGTTTAATATCTTTTTCCTTTTTCTTTTTTTTTTTTTTTTTTTTGTTTTGTAAATCTAAAGATAATGAACTTTGAACGAAAACATGTTTTCGTTTCGCGCTTTTTTTAAATTTATTAATTTTATACAATGTGAAGGGCAGCTGGCTGCGACTCGACTATTTTCTCTTTTTTCTTTGCATTTTTCATTAATTTTAATTAACATAAAATTTACATTTATGTAAATATTTTGTCGTTTTGCACTAATTATGGTTTATTTTCACTGTTAAAGCATTTTGTTGTTATTTTTGTAACACCCAAAAGAAAACCTCGCAGGGCCTACATAGTATATATATATATATATATATATATTATATATATATATATATATACCCTTGATCATTATCAAATTCTGAATCGATTTAGACATGTTTGTCTGTCTTATCGTGTGCTGTTAACATCCTGCTGGTCGCAAAGAAAGAGATATCGAGTTTAACTTTGGCAGGAATATTGGAAGTCCTTGCAGGCAGATTGATATGGAAGATAGGCAAAATCGATCAAAGGAGACGCCTATAGTGCAACGGAAACTGAGAAGACCTTTGTTTTTTAAAGCAAAATTTTGTGATTCTTTTTGCTGATTATTGCAAGATAGAAATCTGAAATTTTGTACAAGTATTAAGACCATTGGTCTACAACGCCCTTCAAAACAGCCATTGAAATCGTCCATGCCTGCACAAAACTATGCAATACCAAATTTTCGCTCTTTCGTGTTTACGTTTTTACGCAATAACATGGTTTGGATTGTGGATATCCAAGATTTGAACTCAGCTAAATATAATTTTCTTACTTTTCCTAATTGGTGCTGTTCTACTAAAAATATTGAACTCCAACTCAAAGTCATTGCCTTTTTTCATTCCCTCTCTTTCTCTCTCTCTCTCTCCTTATCTCTATCTAACTCAATAATTCTCTGGCTGTTCCAGCTTCATATACACTAATTACGCATATCCTTTCTATTTGAAGAATTATCTCATTCTTTCATTTTGCAATTGCTAAAATTGAAATTGAAAAAAAAATATCACACTACTCAAGATTTTTGCCAATTTTAAATTATTAAATTAAAAAGTGCATGGAATGGAAACGAATATACGAACCTGTCAACGTCCACGGAGACCGATTGCCTCTTCAGCTCTGCAATGCATTTAAGTAATTTTATAAAATCCAGAACCATTCTTCTGTATGGGCATACCCCAATACAGCACAATATGCCTAAGAGTGCCCTTTAACATTGAACACTCTAAATTATTTTTATTATAAAAATTGATCTCTTCCAATCACGCCTACAAATAATAATAAAAGGTTTCAGTTAATCCCCTTAATATTATGCATCATATACCCTACACAATCACCTCCCAACTCCTTCATCATTTGGACATCCAACAAAAAAAGATAATGCATTTAAGGTTCGTGTATGGCAGCGCATGATGCTCCCATGCCTATGGGAAACTAATTGGATAGAATCTCAAAAATTGAAAATTTTATACATATATTTTCTTATAGTTTCCACACTCTATAACATTTGCGCTGAGTAAAGGGACATATATAACATCTTGGAACGCTTGGTGGATGGATATGGATATTCGAGTTTTATTATACCGATCAAATCAGATATAACTTTCTAAAACGATTTGAACATTTTTCTCTACATGTGCCTCTCTAACTGTTTTCCTGCCTGTCTATAGATCTGTATGTCTGTCTGTATGCCCATAGAAATTTCTTATCAAATTGGCAAAGGCAAAGGGCATAATTCTGAGTAAAATTTGGCAATTTTTGACAACGCCTTAAAAAAGTCAACAAGTGAATGAAGATCATAATTGTAAATTATACCAAATATTTTATATCTTCACTTCTGATTCAATTTCTTGTTATTGGAAAATTATTTAAGAAAGTATTGCAAAGTATTTAAAACTTAGCCTAGCACAGATTGTAATATTTGTACTTGTTTTGATCATTATCTTTTTTTCAACTAATTTATCCTAATTGATTAAAAAATTTTCGATTACTTTAGCTATTTATTTCTTATAAGAAAACACATGAAAAAGTCAAACAATGAAGAGAAGTGAAAACAAAAAAGATTAGGAATATTGGACAAACAAAAAGGAATTCAAAAAAAAAAAAGAAAAAAAAAAAGAAAAAAAAAAAGAAAAAAAAAATGGGGAAAACCAAACTAGAATAATCATTACAGATCATATAAAATACAAAAGTGTGAGAGTTGAATATGAAATGACTTCCCACGCCGTATTTATATGAATTTTCTATATTTTATGCACCCTTACTATGCAACAACAACAACAGCACCAAATAATAGCAATAAGCAACAACAGAAACCAGTAGCAACAATAAAAATCTTTGTTAAGCGTACGCAGTGCTACCATAAAATTCTAAACTCTAAACTCTAAACTCTAAACTGTAACCACCACTATAAATGAATCTCATTTATCTTCATTTATCTCATTCAATTCATTCATCTAATACATTCAATATAAATTCATAGTTTAAGCAACAATTACAACAACTACAATTGCATGCAATTTATATAATTTTGAACATACAATAAAATTATTCCAATAAGAAAATTTTCCAATTGGATTATTAATATATTTCATACTTTTGTGTATATATAGGCATGGGCATTGAATTTTTCACAACAATAACAACAATAATAACAATAACCAACAACTTCATAATACATAAACAGAAGTATAAATAACACCAACAACAATCACAACAAACAATAAACAAACGCACAATATTGATTTTATTTACGTTTTTGTTTTGAAGACATCAAAAACTCAGAGCTACAAAGTCAAAAGTTTGCGTTATCAACAGGCTTTTTAACTAGTTATTATTGTGTTGTTGTGTTGTTGCTGTTTTAATAGTTACAATAAAAATAATATAAATAATTATGATAAATAGAGCCCTGTATAATATCACTTCTAATAGCTAAGTGTAGAAACTAAAATGTATTTTGATTTCACAATCATTCTTTGCAACATTTCATTTGTTTTTTTTTCTTTCTAATTTTATGGCGCCTGTCAGTCTATTCAGTCTTCTATGTGTCCATCTAGCATCATCAGTTCACCTTACCATGCATTGTTTCTTTTGCAACACATTCAGATAAAGATGCCTCATCATTTTCATAAAATTTTTTGTAACCATTTAAAGTCTGGCCATTTGTATGTCTGTCTGATCATCTATTAATTATTCATAAAATATATTTGTGATATTTTCATAAAATGTCATTGTAATTAATTAAACGTTTTCTTTCGTTGACTTCAAAATTTAGAACCATTTGTTTATACCTCTTTTTTTTTAATTCATTTTTATACATTTCAAAAATGTGAAATATATTAAATAGATTTTTTTTTAAATCTATAAGTAATATTTATTGCGTTATTGTTGTTATTGTTGGAAACCTTTGGAAAATTTTGATTATGTAGAGGCATAAACCTTTCGTAAAATTTTCATGAAAATCTATAGCATTATTTTATTAATTTTGCAATCTTGATTTGCATCAAAAATATGGATCATTTGAAGGAATTTCTTTATTATTCTTTATGAAATAGAGCCCTCTTAAAAAAAAAAAAAAAGACATGGTAGTGTAGCATATTTCAGA
The DNA here is from genome assembly GCA_023089585.1 of Melophagus ovinus. Classification (NCBI taxonomy): domain Eukaryota; kingdom Metazoa; phylum Arthropoda; class Insecta; order Diptera; family Hippoboscidae; genus Melophagus; species Melophagus ovinus. Next base: position 2,688,903 of record JAKKIB010000180.1, read on the forward strand.
GTTATACATAAACCGGTCAACATTGAAATTGTAATTGTAATTGTATATGAAATTGGTATTGCAATTGGAACTCCGAAATATGTTGAATGGAATGGTGAATATTTTTGTGTTTTTGTTTTCATTTTTGTTTTCACATATTAAATATATTCACGTGAACAATATTGTTGTAATTATGTAACTAAAATGAAGCAAGAGGGTTGACTGGTTTGGATTTGATTGCATTAGTTTCATTAAATGATTTGAGTTAGTTGGCCTGGATCATGTTAGTTGATTGGTTAATAGGTTAAATTGTTACTGGCATTTCTATTGTTATTTTTGTTTTATATTGTTATTGTTGTTGTTGTTGTTGTTGCTGCTGCTGCTGCTTTTGTTTATTGCTATTATTTTAATTTGGTTTTTATTTGCATGCTAAACAATCGTGGTTATTGCCTGAAATGAGAAAATTAAATGAAACGAAATTATTATTATTATTATAATTATTTCTATAAAAACAAAATTTATTCACATTCTGAGTGTGAATGTTTTTATGCTTGTGTTTATATAGTATTTTGGGGTGTATTTACCTTTTTGATGGACTTTTTACACAAATTCATTAATCGTGTAATTGAAATGCATTCATTGAAACTTTTACATAAAAATCATCTTAAAACTCAATTTACTTTAATTTAGATGTGAAAGTAAGAAACATTAATAAAAAGAAAGATACAATAAAATGATATAGAAATGACATTATTAGAATTTATTGTAAACTTGTTATATAATCATTGATTTAATAAAATTATGAATATTCGTACAGGTGGTTCAAATTCTTTTTATCTCTATCTCTCTTTTTGATTATCAATGTACCTTACATGTTGGCTCTATGAATGATTTGGTATGTTTAAGCTTATTATGAACAAAAAAAAAATTACTTTTATTAGTATTAAAATTATTAGTTTTCATTTTCTGTTTATTTGTTTTTTTTTTTGTTTTTGTTTGTAATTGATCATATAAACTGTGTTTAATGATGCATAACTTAATCGTCAATAAAAATTAATTTAAAATTGAGTCGTAATTCTCTTAGATGTTATTTGAGGGTTTCTTTTTATATCCATCACCCAAAGTTTGGGCTTATACTCATTTTGTTATAATGTTTGTAAAGTCTGGGGAAGAGAAACAGAAGTATATATATTCTTGATCAGCGTAAAATTCGGATATAGACATGTCTGTCCGTCTGCCTGTCTGTCCCTTCAATTGTGGTAAACATTCTGTTGGTCGCAAAAAAATACATAAACACCTCAAATTTAGCAGAAACCTTGAAAGTTTATCTACATGAGTTGGCATTGGAAATAAGCGCCAAATCGTTTAAACGACACGGGCACGCTCAGTGCAACGTAAACTTAAATAAATTCGACTTTTTTTTTTTTAATATAAATTTACAGTTTTTTGTTTTAATAATTGAATTGAAACAAATAGAAAGCTGAAATTTTTTAGAAATATTAAGGCCATTATTATGCCAATTCTTTATAAAAGTTGTGCAAATTGACTACGACTACCGGCATATATAAAATATTAAATTATCTGCTTGCACAATAAATTACCAAATCGAGAGATGGGTACCCAAGATTTTGCTCCAGCCAAACATAATATTGTCACTTGTTTTCACGGGTTTTGTGTGTGTATGTATGTATGTATGTGTGTGTGTGTGTGCAAGTTGAATGAAATATAAGGAATATTATTTTTTTATATACAAACCTTTCACAAGAAAGTGAAAGTATTCGAAATATGGTTTGATCTGGTTCAAATTTTGACATACATTAAGTGTTTGCCAAAATTGTATCAAAAAACACTTATTTCCGCATAAAAATCTTTTGCAATATAAGTCGTTGTATGGGACATGGTTGTAACAAAAGTTCGATCTTACTTATAATTAATTCCGTAGATCTTTGGTTTAAAACGTGCCAACATACCGAATATCATTCAAATAGTTTCAAAATTGCGCCTTACACATTAACAAAAAGGATTTAGGTGTATGGACAGATAGGCTTAAATCGAATTACAAAATGGCTCTGAGCCGATCGGTATAATAAAAAGTGGTTCTATTTTAAACCCTTCTAGACGAACAAATACCTAACACGCTATGTGGTGTACAAATCTAAAAACATACAAAAATCGTCCGGCAGGCGAACATTTGCCATGTCTATGTCGATTTTAAAATTAAAATTATTAACACTAAATAATCGGTGTGCTGTTAAAAAATTTTTTTAACTCTGAACTCAAAATTTCATGGCATTTCCATTGTTTTAATATTTCATTTTTGGTATTGCAAAATTTTATACCTTTACGTGTTTACTTCAATTTTCCACATTCATTTTATTTATTTATAATTTATTTTTTTTTTTGTTTGTTGTAAATAACAACACTTTTCACTTACACTTTTTATTTAACTAATATACTAATGCCATAAGACCTGACTGGGATTACTAATTGTACCCTTTTTATAATATTTTGCAGTGGCCACAGCCATCGGCGCAGTAATTGGTGGTGTCGGCTCTTGTGTTATACCACTGTTACCTTCAGCTTTCAAAACGGCTGCACATTTCCATGTACTGTTATAATTCACTATCATACCGTAAGAAAAACAAACAACAAGCAAAAAAAAATTAAATCACAGAAATTATATTCGGCTGATATTAAAATATTATATGATGAGATTAACTGATTTTTATATATTTGGACAGACAGTTCAGTAATACATGTACCTTACATTATATACAAGTAAATTTGTTAAATGTCACATTGCTCATTATCATTAATATATTTCTGTACAAACAATATAGGGAACAAACGTGGATAAATTCAGTAGACTTTGTGATGTGCAAGTTATGATTAAACAATATCGGGTCTTGTCCTTTAGAAGAAAACGAAACATGTTCCTGTGAATAACAACAGAAACTGATACAACGATCGATCGATTATTTGCTTTTGCATAATCCACTTTAAATAAATCATTTAAAGGTTGATTAAAAAAACAAAATAACCCATCTAAGTTTTTCGATGCATTTAGTATACCAAAATGAAATTTTTGCCATTTCACAAACTTTTAAGCGATGTGGTTTGAACATGTTAGTGTACAATACAAGTTTCTTGTGGATCCTGAGGTCCGTAGGATACTTTTGTTTTTCTCTTTTCCAAATAACTGCCTTCAAAACTTTTTTTCTTAATGGCACATAGCCGAAACACAAAGCAAAAATAAAAAATAAGTGATGGTTACTCGAAAATCTTCGTTGTTCTTGTACTTACTGCGCCATATTCGTACGCAGCCATCATCACCGGTAGATATAAGCATTGTGGCCAACATATTCCAGCACACTCGCCATACTGGACAATTGTGATCACTGAATTTTGTCGTTTTAATATCCAATTTGGAATTACCAGCAGAATCTACTACTCCTTTAATTTGAGCAATATATAAATCTTTACTGGCAACAGCCAACATATGATATGTCCGTCCAGCATTCGGTGCAAATGCTATATCCGTAACAGGATCCGTTATATCCGTTATTGTTTCAACTTTTAAACATTTACGAGAATTTTCACTGTAACCAAATAGAAACACTTTACCAGTAACTGTGGCCGTCTCATCACTGCCAGCCGCTAATAATTGTGATGGTAATTTATATCTGGAAGTATTCCATGATATGCAGCTTAATGGCAATTTATTAGCAATTTCATGCTGGACCGGCCATTGACTCAAATTCATTATATCGGGTGCCTCATAAATTCGTATTATACCATCTGCTGATGCTGTTGCTACCAATAATCCTAAATATTTTGGTGCGAATTCCACATCAGTTACACTAGTCCGTGAATCGACTAATGTGGTACGACGCACCCAACGGCGCATTGGTGTCATGGTGGCAGCAACTTTATCACTTAACACTTCTTCCCATATGGATGCGGTACGATCAAATGAGCATGTAGCTAAAACTTGCCCAAATTCTGGATGTGCCCATGATACACGCCATATTGAACCGGAATGTGCCTTCCAACTAGATGTCACAGACCATCTGCCATCTTCATTCTCATCCCATATCTTTACAGTTTGATCACTGGAACAGGTAGCCATGCGTTTACCATAATAATCAAAAACAACATCATGTATAACATCTCTATGATCAGCTATAATTGGCTCGACTTCAAACATTTTGTTACATATATAAAATATGTTTTTATTTAAATATAAAAATATGAAAAAAACACGTAAGAATCGAAGCACCGTAAATCTTTCCTATTTACACTTTTTGTTTCACCGGCTTGTTCAACAAAAAACGCAATGCCGGCAAAAAAATTAAAAAACATTTGCAAAGAGAACAATTACTTTCTTATTTGCCTATTTTCAATGCTTCTTCGTTTTATTTTATCCTATTCTTCTTCTTCTTAACACACATTTTCACTTTTGCAACGATAACATAATATTTACTTTCGTTTTATAATAATAACAGATTATAATGTAGAGGCGCTTACAATCACAATAAAATACAACAAAAACAAATAAGAGATATGCATTTTATTTCTATAATGTTTATATAATATTTTTTAATAAACAAAATTAAAAATTATTAAATTAATTGAAAAACTTATTATTCAATTTTGAAAGCCTTTAAAACATTTACTACAATTAGTAGTAATATTAAAATGTTAACAAAATAATTCGAATTAATTAAGGCAATTTAGATAAATGCAAAATTTATCTAATTGGCATCATTGTATTGGCAAATCATAAAAAACCAAAAAAAAGCAGTTAAAAAGAAAACCTAAAAAGAAAAAAACAGAGAGAGAAAAAACAAAGACATAAGAGAAACATAATAACAAAACAACTTAATAAATGAACGTTAGAGAGACAGAGAAAGAGAGAAGAGATTTTGTTTTGTAACTTACATAGCGGTTGGAGAAGTAATTTCAATTTATTACAAATCAATGAATAAACAAACTATCAAAAATAAATAAATAAAACAAAAAAAAAATAAAATAAAGCAAAAAAAGGAAATAAATATTAAATAAAATTAGTAATAGCAATAATAATTCGAATAAAAAGGAGAAGAAACCTACACGTGTAAAATATAAAGTAAAGAGTTAAATGGAATTACCACAAAGTAAATAAAATAAAACAAAAAAAAATTAATATATAAAAACGAAATACAAAAAAAAAACGCCTACAAATGTGTGAATAAAATTCGAAATAGTTCAACATTTTTCTCGTCATCTCAATATTACATTTCTATTTATATAAATATTACTATTTTATTATTTTCCTTCTCACGATTTTAAAAGCACTGTTCCTTGTTTCATTTTTTTTTGTTTTTCTTGTTGTTGCTTTTTTTACGTTTTTAATCATATCTTCGTCTTCCTCGAATTTTTTACAGGGTTTATATATATATACATAAAAATATAAATATATGTATATAAATAAATGCATATATATATCGGTTCAATTAAACAAATTACATTATGGAAGGTTTGTAATTAAGTTCCAAAAATTATCATATAATATCTATGTATATATAGAAATACATACATCCATACATATAATAAAATATTATTCCATATATATATATAAATTGTGCATACACATACAAGTTGCCAACAATGAAAACTAGAAGAGAAACGAAAACGAAAAGCAAAGAAACAAAAAATAGGCATCAGGTGATTCTTGTCATATACATATATATATTTATATATATATATTACGTATATATATGTATGTAAACTTACGTATATATATTTATACGTAAGCATGCTTAATTATATAAAACAGAAGCCCATTAAGCATGAGTTTTAGATGAATTTCAGTAGACATAATACAAAAAGAAGAAAGAGAAGGAAAAGAAGTGACACATTAACTCAAAATTGAGAAAAAATAATAAACTCACAAAGCAACAAAAAAAATCCCACAAAATACATAAGAAAAAGAGAACTTGCGAAAATGCGTATAAAAACATTGAACATCGAAATGCTTGAGACATAAGTTCGATAAAAAAATCTTACAAAAAGAAGAAAAGAGAGAAAGGAAAATGTAAAGTATAGATAAACTAAATTTATTTTAAATTGTAATTTTCACAATAACAATAAGAATAATAATAGTAAATAATAATAACTTTAAAGTAATAACTGTATAAGATACATAATCTTGATTTCTTACTGGTTAAAGAAAGCTCGCGCCACATTCACTTCATAAGTTCTTCTTCATAATAGACTCATTTCAAGATATACAGAGAAAAATACACAAAAAGAGAGAGAAAGAGACACATGCATGCACACACGCAAACACAGAGAGAGAAAATAACAGAAAGAGAATGAGAGAGAGTTTATGGTAAAATAACCGTAAGAGAACATATTGAAAGCCAGATAGAAAAAAAAGCAAAAAAGGAATGAGTACAAAAAGTTTTCAATTTTTTTTCTTTTTGTTTATTTTGATTTTTTCAAGCAAATCTATGCAATAAGTTCAAATAGTATTGCAATAAAAACATCGATAACGCATATACCGGTAATATAAGAACTCTCCTCAAACTCTCATTAATATCTATATAATAGTTCGTTTATTTAATGCAAATAATAATCTTTTTGCTCACTTTTTTCGCTACTTTTTTCCTTAATTTTTGTTTTTTTTTTTCGCAAATTTCTATGCTGCTATTATGATCATTTTTCTATAATAACGATTTATTGTGTGTGTGTATGTATGTATGTATGTACGTATGTGGTATCTTTTTTTTGGTAAAAATTCCCCAAACACAGATCAACTCAAATGCGCATTGCGTAATGGCGAACGTAAGAATGAGGCAGCGCTTGCTTCGTTCGTTTGAACTAAATTTGATATTTTTCATCACATTCTTAATAGATGTATATTGTTTTATTAATTTTATACACATGCATACATACATACATATATGTCACCTTGACATTGATAAAACAATATATAAATGTCATACATTAATTAGTTGTTTGTTTGTATCGATCAGATTTCTGTCGCCATGTTAGAATTGCAACTTAAAATTGTCTACCATTTCTTCTTACAGTATCACACAAACTCCTCTTCCTCTTTTATGTATGAAAGAAATTATGTTGTAATTTGTGTGTATGATTTGCACATTCGTAAAATGAAATGTAACAGAACTTGCATTATAATGATGAGAGAATGAAAATATAAGAGAGATTCAAGCAAATATTTAGATTGCTTATGCATGCAAAAAAAAACTGCGATCGGTCGATAAAACGTTATCAAAAGAAACTTTTTTTGTTGCTATTTGTTTTGTTTTGCTTTTTCTGTTGTGTCATTTTCATTCAAGCTAATCATAAAAGAAAAGAAATGCTCACACACAAAAAAAAGAGAAAAAAAACAAAAACCCGAAATGCGAAATCGGTTTGAACCAGTTTGCCGGTGATATTTAATTTGTTGATTCTACACTGGTTTCTTCTGCTTTCACGTTTTTTTTTTCATGCCATAACCATTTTTTTTGTATTTTCTTTCTCTTCTCTTTTTTTTTATATGGCAGAACGTAAACGCAAACGATAACGAAATATTTTAAATATTTATTTTATTACGTGAATGTATATAATTGTGTATATGCATATGTGTACGTATGTGTATATATATATATATATATATATATATGTTGTGTGTGTGTGTGTATGTAGGCGGGTATTGCATTTATTTGTACAACTTAGTGAGGAAACGTTGAATTTATTACACTACAACATCGTTTAAAAATTCGATTATTTCACGCCTATTGTTATTGTTGGAATTTACACTATTGATTATATTGATTTGAATTCAGTTTCAACTTCGGTATCAATTTCAGTTTCAGTTTTTAGTTTTGATTTCAGTTTCAGTTTTCTAATTTTGATATTCAGTTTCCTCCGTTTCTTGATTTCAATTTTCATTATTTATTGTTATTATTATTATTATTATTATTAATATTATTGTGTTTACATGTGTGTGTGTGTGTGCGCTTCTACTTCTTACTTCTCTTCCCTCTTTTTCTTTTTTAGTTAATTAATAATTTTTTTCATTTTGCTAAATTTTTCAAGTAATTCTTTTTTAATGCGTATTCACGTTTCAGTTTTTCACTTTTTCAACTTTTCAGTCAACAACAAAATAACTAATTAAACGAATAAATATTCCTGCACAAATATTTCCAAATTAAATGTTAAGACATAATACGGTTTAGTTTTTACTTAACGTTTGCCCTACTAAGAACTTTCATTCTTTCTTTATTTTCCTTCTTGGTTTTTTTTCGTTTTTTTCTTTCGCTTTTTTTTTTAATTTTGGTTTGCCTTTTACGCCTTTGAAATAAAGTGAAATTGCATTTCACTGGAAATAAAAACTAATTGAAATAGTTCTACATATATATTTATTTGTATAACGGTTAATTGTGTTTTTACAGTTACTTTTGATTTGTCACATTTTCACAGTCGCATACTGATTTAATTTGTCATGTAAATGTAACGGTGTTTGCATTCTCATTTTTTGCGCTGTTGTTTATTTTGATACAAGAATGTTAAATGGAAGCAACATAAAAGATCATTTTTAATACAAAATATTAATGATTCGTTGGCAAAATATTAAATGAATAAGTATATGGCAAAAAAACAAACAAAAAAAAAACCAATTAAAAACAAAATGAATCGAATTGAATTGAATTGAATTGTGAGTGAAATATGGGAAACTAGAAGAAAAAGAAAAAATCGCTAAAAAAAAAAGAAGGGGAAAAGAAATTGAATTATAACAAGAAAAAAATTTTTTATTTAATTATTGAAATTTTCTTTTACTAATATTTAAATAGATTTGCTTGTTTGTAAAAATATTGTTGCTGTTATTATTTATTTATATATGAAAATTGGCAAGAAATGAGAAGAATAAGCATGAAAACATATAACGAAATTCTTGTGCTCTATAAATTCGTTTATCATGCCTTTTAAGTCAACCACGTTTCTTAATTATTTATGCATATAAATTTAAATGACCTGCCATTGAAAAGTTCAATATTTATATTGAACGTTCAATGTTCAATTTCAATAATTACAAATTCATTATACGCTTTAAGACATGCCTTGGCATGCAATTCGAACAAACACACCAACCATAGAATTAACAAAATTTGATAGAACTGACCGAATTAATCGAACTTAAATGGTAAACTCATATTAAAGGTTACAAAAAAAATATTCTTATTAAAAATATTAACTATTCGGCCATATATCGATGCATATATAATTTTCAAAAAAAAATTTTTTTTTAAATAAAAAATGAATTTTTTTGCTTTTTTGTTTTTTGTTTTTTTTTTGAAAGAATTACGTTAAAGTTTTGCTTGTAGGTATGTGTGTGTGTGTGTGTGTGTGTGTGTGTGTGTTCAGTCAGTATATCAGTGTCAATAAAATATATTGTCAATATTATTATGCAATAATATTTCTTGTACAAAATTATATAAGAAACGAGTGATACGATTTTAGCCGATTTTCAAATACCTTATAACATTTTTTTTACTGCCTTAGAAATGTCAAGAAAATTTTTGTGAAAATTTGCAGAAATGCACAAACAAAACATAAGAAAAAAATAAAATAGGAAAAAGAAAAAAAACCCAGGTTATTAAAATCTTTCTTTATGAAAAGTCCCTTCTTCTCTCTTCACTTCTCTAAAGTGTTTATCAAGAAACATCTGAAGTTCTGACAGATATAAAGGGCAAATTTATTCAGTATGTTAAAGTTTTTTTTTTTTTTTAAATGTTGATTAAGTTTCATGGAATATTAAGATTAAAAAAAATTTATAAAATATCCTTTAAAATGGATTTTCTACAAGGCAGTGATATAAATCATAATTATTCTTGAACATTTGAAGGTCGAAGTGCACACATTTTCAAACTTTCTTTTATGATAATTAGAAAATAAATTTTATTTTTATTTTTTATTTTGTTTTATTTTTTGACTTCTATTAAATTGAATGACAAAAACAAAAGGAGAAAAAAACATTGTAGGGCATTTATTTGCCTGATCTGACAATATTACGTTTCAAATCACATAAAAAAATCTAGCAATTTAGTCGCATTTAAGTTGATGGCGTTATTTAAATGCGTCTTAATGACACTTCATTTTCATTTTATTCATTTTTGATAATGTTTTTTACACAGTTTACATTAATTTGCATTAAATTGTGTTTAATGATAATTGCTTTAAGAAAATTTTACAATTATTTCAAGCAAAGTATGAATTGCACGATCAAGAAATAAAATAGAAATAAATATTCACAAAAAAAAAAAAAGAAAAAAAGAAAAAAAATTAGAAAAAAGACAAAGAAAACGAAAGGCCATACTAACAATATAATAATAAATGAAATTATTACAGAAAAAGAGCAAGCAACAACCTCAATCAAAATTGTTGACAATAGTGGCCACACAAATGTCAGCAATATTAGCATTGGCGATCGTGAACATGGTGGTGAACGTATAAAGAGAGTGCAATTCTCTAATGAAAATATCACTTATAATACAGAACGAGAAGAAGAACAACAACAACAACAACAACAGCAGCAGCATCAGCAGCAGCAAGAAGAAGAAGAAGCGAAGGAGGAGGAGGAGAAGAAGAAGAAGAAGAAGGATAAGGATAAGAAAAAAGTTGAAAATATTTGTAACAATTTGAATGATTGTTGCTTAGAGAATAAGCACACAAGCAATCATCATAATCTCAATAATAATAATCATATTAATATAAATAATAATAATAATAATAATAATAATAATAATAATAATAATAATACAAAGCATATTTGTAACAATCTTAAAATGAGCGGTAGTGCAGCAATCGAACAAATGAATGAAAGGCCCAGTTTTATGGTAAGTACCCACTAAAAAATTTAAGAAAATCTTAAACTCTAGAATATCTCAACTTTAATTTCGATATGATTTGTGCGTTAGCATTTCTTTTAAGAAGAAAAGTCAACCCTTGTTATACAGGGTATTATAAGTTTATGAGTATGTTTGTAACATCCAAAAATTTAGATAGAGATAGATCCATCGTTTTTATTACTGTTCCAATCGAAACAGTATCGCTCTTTGCATAGATTTTAGCATGTTTGTTAGTTTTTCTGTCTGTTATCAAGCTACAAGTTACAATTTATGAGATATTTTATAAAAATTTGGTTCATATTCACATTTTAGGCCAGAAAATGACTAAAATCGAATCATTTTTACGACCAGTCTACTTAGTGTTTATGAAAAATATAAAAGTTACAATTTGAATATATTTTAAAGAAAATTAACGTTGCCTTGGATTTTAACAAAAGAAATACGTATATCAATTTTGGTATTGATCGGTCGGTCCATTTTTTGAACTCACTTCCATATAACGAATCTTTTAAATTATTTTCAATTTTGTCAAATAATTAAAATATTATAATTTTTTTAATTTTATTGATTTGAAATTCGTCTATTTGACATTTTCATCAATTAAGCAAAATGTTGTAGGGCATATAAGAGTCAGCTCCAATCAACTATAAGATCCTTATTTATTTTTATTACATTTATCGATTAAAACTAATTTTCTGAATCTATTTATATTGTTTATCTATCCGACACAATAAATTATGTCGCACGGGTTTTTAAAATAATTTATTTAAAAAAAAATGTATGTTGATCTAAGAAAAAAAGATCTTTAAGAAAAAAAAGTAATAGATTTATTTTTGGGATTATATATCATATGTCATAGGGGATTATTTTAGAAGATTCTTACATTAATAAGAAAGTCGAGAAGAAAAATGCCTACCTACCATCCATAGATTTATGGGACGGGGGGGCGGGGGGGGGGTATACTTAGCTTGTCATTACGTTTGTAATGCCTAAGCGGAAGCATCAGAGTTCCCATAGAATATAAATATTCTATGGAATCTCTGATCTATGGGATCTCTAAAATTCTGAAATGAGTTTAAGTTCTAAAAATCTCTAAAATTCCATCCATCAGTTCGCATGTGGACAACATGCTCCTGGTAACAAAAAACTAGATATCGATTTCAAATTTGTCTGATACATGGGGAGTTCATGTACATTGATTGGGCTGGAGAATGGGCTAAAACGGGCAAAGGGCATTCTCACATGAGAACATCTTCTGTTCTGTTCTGTTTATTTATTTATTTTTTTCATGATAACTTGTAAAGTGAAACAGATCGAAATCTGAGATTTCATACAAATATTAAAGCTGTCATTTTACAATGTTTATATAAAAATGGTGCAAATCGATCATGCTTACCCGATATTATACAATGTCAAATAATCTGTTTGTAACATAAGACACCAAAAAATGTCTGAGTGGTGAATATGCGAGATTTGGCCTCAGTCAAATATAATTTTTTGCACTAATTTGATATAAAATTGATGCCGCTTGAAGTTCAGCACATTTTAAAATACAACGATCCGTTTTTATTATATTTCAGTTGTGATCAATTCATGCTTTTACATGACAAACCTTTCTGATATTTCGTCTTGTAATAGATTCAAAATAAATCGTATTGAAGAAACTTAGTATTTGAAAATGCTTTGCTTCAAAAATGATTGTAGACATTTCCCATAATCTGAAATATGTTTGTGTGGCTCTTGAGGCTTATGAAAAAAATGTATGATATTCAAAGTGAACTTTTTGTAATAATTTTCTTGGATTTTATGACATTACTGTAATTTAATTATTTCAAATGAAAAATGGAAAGTTTTTAAAGTGAAATGAACACAAAAAAAATAAAAAAAGAAAAAGAAAAAAAAACATTATAATCAAATTTAATCAGATTTAATCAAATTTAATAGCTCACATTAAATTAAAATTTTCATCTCTCGCTCTTGCAAATATTTCTATAGCATTATCATTATCACTGTCTCTATCTCTCATACATTTTAGGTTGGTGAAGAAGTTGTCGATTGTTGTGTAGCAGCTAATCATCATAATGAATCGGGTGAATCGCATGACGAATTCACTCAACATGTAGATTGTAATGTACTTAATAATAAAGATTTAATGGATAAACGTAAACGTTTAAGGTAAGTTAGATAGATATCTAAAACTATTATGGATCTATATGAATTTTATTATTATCAATTATTATACGTTCAGTCCAATTTATGAGATTGAAAAAAATAAAAAAAAAAATAAATAAATAAAAAGTTAGCAAAATTACTGTTTATGGACGGAAATGATTGATCTTGTCAAATAAATAGTTCAAATTAATTTGTTATAAGTTTAGATCAGTCGCAATATAAATTATACGCTGTAATTTACGTAGAGTATAAAAAATCGTCATGAATAATCCAAACATAACCGTTACAATAACATTTTGCGTTTAATGAATTATCAATTACACGAGAGCATTTGCTCTCGTGTAATTGATAATTGCTCTCAATGTTACTGCTCTCAATGTAATTGAGAATGGCTCAAATTCCATTGAGAGCAGGTGACCACATATGATTATTAATATTTACAAGAGCAACAACAACAATCGTAACAGATATTATAATCGATTAAATTTTAGACACATAAAGACACCTTTATAAAATTGATTGATTTATGGGGCATTATGGGGGCGTAATAATCGTTCGCCCGATCTTAAGCCATAATTATAGCCATATAAGTCTTTTGAGCAAAATATATCCGCTGGGCAATTTTCATTTAAATAGCTGCGTAATTATGATTTATACTTTAATATGATAACAAATTTACATGAACAGACAGACGAAAGGACAATAGACAAACCACGTACGTAGAAAAATTTCAATCAGAAATTTCTTATGTAATAATTAAGATTCTAAACGGTATAATAAAAGGTGACTTTATCTCAAACTCATCTACACAAAGACATAATATCCAAAATCAAAAGTGGTGTGGGATGGAAAAAATTAATTTAACCAAAAAAATAAAAAAAAAATCACTTTTTTCTAGCTTTTACTTTCTTTTTTGTAAGGACCATGCCTACGAGTCATCTCTTATCAATGTTAGGAATAATGCATATATAAATATGTAAATATGTGTGCGTGTGTGTGTGTGTGCGTGTGTGTGTATGTGTGTGTTTGATTTGTATGTTACGTGTAGAAAGTGTACAGAGTTCGCAATACGATCTCGAAATGATAACATTAAAGAAACATGCATTAAATTCATGTAACATTCAAATAATTTGTTACATTTCATATGCAACCATGTAAATTTACAACAGTGATTTACATGAAAAATACAAACATCATACGATAATTAATGTAATTAATGTAATACGTTTTACAATTTGTCTAGTATAAAAAGATTGTTTCTGAAACTTTTCCCATTGTATTTCCATATCAAACATCTGTTGAGTGAGATGTTTGCCATTGGAAAATTTTGGCAAGCGCATTCAACATTTAATGCTAAAGAAAAAATAACTTATCATATGGCAAATAAATGCAATTTCGAATAATTCGAATAATATCGAAAAATTCTTATTAATTTATATAGAATTGCATATTTATGAGAAATCATTTCATAAAATGTTTAATCGCAAAAAAATTCTCGAATTATATTGGATTTTTTGTAACTTTTCACAGATTTTTACTCGATTATGGAATGAATGGGAATTTAATAATCAGAACTCTGTCCCCATTCGTTCACACAATAAAAGTTTGCATCGCTAAAAATTCTCGTTATATAAAAAATTATCATTTGGCTTTTTTTCTAACTTTTGTTTCACAGTACTAGAAGATTATGGAATAGATGGGAACTTAATAATCGGAACACTTGACTTTTTGCTTAACTTTTGTATCATAATACTAAATTATGGAATGGTTAAGGACTCAGTAATGCGAACCCAGCCGCCTGCTCCAACCAATAATTTGTACACTTTTCTTTTTTTTTTTTGGTTTTTTTTTATTTGCTTTACAAAATTTATCGACATTTTCAGAAAAATAAATCTGCACAAGATTTGCACAAGCATAGCAGTGCCCTAACTCCCCCTTTCCGTCCAATTCTCTCTCTATCAGTCTTTGTCTTTTTTCCTCTATGTCTTTCTCTCTCTCTCTCTCTCTCTCTCTCCCTCGCTTTGTCTCTTTTTTGCCTTTCTTTCTCTCTCTCTCCTATTTTTCGTTGGCCATATTCTTTATATTCCTCATATGTTTAACTTTTGGATGATAACTGAACAATTTATCAGATATTTAACCCTTTTTAAAGGTTTTTTACTACGTTCACAGTAATAGTTAACAATTTTATGAATGAAATAATATACATTAATATATATATATATATAAATATATATATATGCATACGTATGTATCGTTCATATTACCTACTGATATCATGAAATTTATGATTGTTGTAATTATTGTTGTACCGATGACGATTAACTCTTACTTTTACTGTTACTACTACTACTACTACTATTAACAATAACATTATTCTGCTTCATTATTTCTCTCTCTCTCTCTCTGCCTCTCTCTATCTCGCTGCCTTGACAATGAATTCACTTGCAAACACGACCTATAAATATTTATCAATCGGTCTCTCTAACAATTTCCATGTTTTTTTTTTTTTTTCATTTTTTCACTTTAACATATTACGCTGCGCACACTGGCTTCTAATTTTTTTTTGTTTTGTTTTCCTTACTGTTTTTCAATGAGTAATTTTTCAGCTGAAATGAAACAAAAACAAAACCAAAACAAAAAAAAAAAACGTAGAAAACACCTAAAAAAAAAAAAAGGAGAAAGCAAGCAGAAAGAAGCTTTTGCATTTACAAAAAAAAAAAGCAACTTCGAGAGCTTTAATGGGTACATATAAATGTAATAAGCATGTGCGCGCGCCCGTGTGTGTGTGTGTGTGTATGTGTGTATGTGTTTACATACAACTGGTTTTTTTATTTTATGTTATTGTTATTGCAATTGCGTTTGTTATGTTTTTAGGTAAGACTTTTCGTTTTGGTAAAATACGATTTTCACATTGTAACAGCTTTTTATTGAAACAGTTTTTACCCCTTATTTTATTTGTATATTGTTATTAATAGTTTTTGTTTTGTTAGTTGCATTTTAAAACTCGCATTAAATTGTTTAAAAGTTAACAAAATTGAACGGCACAAAGAAAAGATTTCGAATCGAATTTTAAAATTACAAATCAAATTCGTTTCTATATAAAAGTTTTATTGTTTCTCTTTTAACTTTCTATCACTTCTTTTTTTGTTTGTTTTGTTTTGTTTTGTTTTTTTTTTTTTTGGATTTTCTGATAAAAACTATTCAAACATTCAATATTCAATAAATACGGAATCAAAAAAAAAAAAATAAATAACTACATAAAAATAAATAAACAAATAGAAAAAAAACGTTGTGACCTTGACTTTTTTTCGTGTTTGTTGTTTCTTCTTCTGTAATTTTGTAATAAAATTTCTGGAACTCTGGGTAACTTGTTGAGAGTCATGTTGAAGCGGCGACATAGTAAACGTTTCGTATTAGTTGAGTCTGGTGATGAACAGCAACAGCAGCGGCAGCAGAATCAACAACAACCGCAGCAGCAACAGCAACAGCAACAGCAACAAATTGAACATGATAATAATAATTGCAATAACGATATAAATCGAAATCTGCAGAGAGCAGAAGAAATTTTAACAACAACAACTATAACAACAATAGCAGAAACAACAACAACAACCAACAACAGCGGCAGGAGCGTCAACAACAGTAAATTCAGCAAGAAAAATATGCTCGGCAATTGATGAATTAGCAATAACAACTGCGGCAATAATAACAACAGCAACAACAACAATATGTAACACTTGTAATGACCACAACAATGTAAACAATGCATTGAGGCCAACGGCAACAACATCCACTACAACAGCAACGACATCAACAGTAACAATAGCAACCTTAACAATCAAGTGAGCGAAAGTAGTAGAAAAAAAGGGGCAACACACACACACACACACACACACACACACAAAGATATTCTGAATTTAGGCAAATGTTTTCTTTTAACTTTTAATGGATTCAAGTCCATTCTTCAAATATCAACTGGCATTCACGAGTTTTCAATGTTTACTTTTCTTTTTCGCTTTTTTTTTTTTTAATATTATTTTGTTGTTTGTTTTCCTTTTTGGTTTTTGTTGTTTTTGTTTTTTAAATATAACTTTCAATTTTACATTACAAATTTTTGTTGAACAGAAAGATACATGTTTAGAGAAATGGCCAACGATATTTAATTCAGAAATTTTATATCATATTTGAAATTTTTCAATTTTAGTTTGGCTTTTTTCTTCTTCTTCTTACTTTTGCTCTTAATTTCCATTGTCTTTTCTTTTTGTAATGAAATATTTTTATTTTTACATAAGATTCACGTAACATCAAACATTGGATTATATAAATTAGAAAAATTGACATTCTTTCTTACTTATTTGTTTGTGGGAAAGTAAAAAAACAAACCAAAAAAAAAAAAATTATTAATAACAATAATAATAAAAAGAACAAGACGAAAATAATGGTATCAAAAGTGAAATTCATTTGGATGGTAAATTACACTTAGACAGACAGACAATAGAGGCATACTTATACATACATTTATATAAGCGTGTGTGTGTGTGGTGTGTGTGTGTGTTGTGTGTGTGTGTGTGTGTGTGTGTGTGTGTGTGGTGTGGTGTGTGTTGTGTGTGTGTGTGTGTGTGTGTGTGTGTGTGTGTGTGTACTTGTAAATTTTAGGCATAATATATTTCATCAGCGATTTTTTTTTGTGTCTCTCGTTTTATATTTTGCTTTTATTTTGTATTTTCTTTTTTTCTTTTTTTTTTTTTTTTTTATTATACAATTTAACATATTCAATAGTTCGACAAACAAGAAGATAATTTCACTTTTACTCTTTGTTAGTTTTCGTTGTTTCTTTCTTTTTGGATAAATGGAAAGTTTTCCAAACGAAAATCTGTTACAGTTGTAAATCGATTTCTATGTAAAAGTGATGATCACAAGTGATAACTTTCATACCTGACAATTTCATTTATCTTTTCTTCTGCTTCTTCTTCTTCAACTTCTTTCTTCTTCTTCTATTTCTTCTTCTTTATACTTAATGTCGCAATCACAGATGACTCGTGCCGCATTATCGAGTCAATGACGAGACGAATGACAATTGTTCGTGATGAAAAAAGTAAAGAGGGTGGGAAGGAAAACAAAATAATTAGAGTTCCCTGCCTAACGAAATGGCATTTATAAAAACTACAACAACTACAACGAAATTATTTATTTTCCTTTCTGTCAAACGCATTAAACGAAATTTGATATTTTTCTTTACATTTAACAATTTATAGAAGTCATTTTACGAAAACAAAGTGAAAGAATAAAAATCAAAATCAAAATCAAAATCATAAAGAAAAAAGACAAAAAGAGAAAAAGGCATAAATCTGTATTCATATTCATCAAATCGGGAAATTCTAAGCTCTACGATTTTCTATTCTTCCTTTTTTTTACGTATTATTATTATTATATATTTTTTTTCTTTTTGATATATTTTGATTGTACTTTAAGCCATGTAAGTTTATTTCAACGGAAAAAGAAAACAGAGCCATGATTTAGCAGATTATTTTTAATGGCGCTTTTTATAAGAATCGTGTTTTATCCATCATTTTTAAGTTATATAATAATATTTTATAATGTAAAACTATTCATGTTAAATGGCATATAATGTTTGTGTTAACACTTGTATGTGGAAATGTGTGTAACATATAAATGAAGTCAACTTTTATTATTTTTTTTTTTTTAGTTTGGTAACGATTTAAATCTATAATCAATCTGTACATGTTACTTTTCATCTTTCTGTCTGTCCATCTGTCCACTTGTCCATCTCTCAATTTGATCTAAGATCCTGTTACATTTGTTATATGTACATCTAGATGAAATTTTGTATGGAATTGAATACAAAGCTTGGTAAAGGTTTTACCATTTCGGAAAAATAAAAATTGAAATATATTTAAAAATGGAATAAATGAAAATTGAGCGCAATCACCCACAACATTTGAGACAATTTATATTAACATATTTAACACCAATAAAGTGAGGTAGGCAGACAAATTTGGGTATAAGATAATAGTTCGAAAGGCAAGAAGCTCAAGAATTTCAAGAAGCTAGAGCTAAAGATTGTTAAATGGAAATGATTGAGGCACATGTAATGTAAATATAAGATAATGATTATCGGGAAGGAAGGGCCAACTACATGATAGATTTTAGTGAAACAGTGATTAAATGTAATAATGTAAATAACCTGCAAGGAAATTTGATATCTGCTTGTTGCGCAGGCAAATAAAAATGGGTGAATTAAAATGTAATTATCGTAGAGGTAAAGCGAGCAAGTGTTTATTGAAATAAATGATTAAATTAATGGTTGGACAAGAAAAAGCTAAAATTTAAATACTCACCATTCAAGAGTGTGTTATAACCATAAAAGTTATAAAATCAATTTCCATTGTTGCGAAACATATAATGCACAAAAGAAATAATTAGTTGTTTGCCGTTGTTTTATAATTTTAGATCGATGTGTTAGATTCCATTTAGAAAAATTGTTCAAAAATTTATACTATTTATATTTTGTGGTTATTTAGCAATGTGCTTGCTTTTACATAAATCATGGATATACTCTGTGATCGAGAGTTTTGAGGGGGTATACTTGTCATCAATGATTTGTTATCATGTTTATAATGTCTAAAAAGAAGCATAAAATTCTAAAGCGATTTAGATATGTCTAACTGCCCATTTGTCCATTTGTTTATCTGTCCATTTGTCCATTTGCCCATCTGTTCGTGAATGGTAAGTATTCTACTGATAGCAAAAACTGACATATCAAGATCAAATTTGGCAAAAATATTAGAAATTCAAGTACGCTAATTGATATTGAAATTTTTCAAAATTACTCCAGAACATGTCCACCGTGCAGCATAAATTATTGATAACACTTTTTATTTTTTTTTTTTTGTTTTTTTACGCAAAAATTTATAGTTTTTTGTTCCTAACTTGAAAACTGGAAAGCAAATAGAAAACTAAAATTTTGTACAAATATGAAGACCGTTATTTTTCGAAATCTATATGAAAATGTTAACAAACCAGATTACTCCCCAACCGAAATTATATAACTTCAAATTATCTGTTTGTTCGTTAAAATATTAAATAGTGTCTGAGTGGTAATGGGTAACGAAGATTTAGCCCCAACCAAATATTAATTTTTTACTTGTTTCTTTCTTTTTTTTTTTAAGTTTTGAAATCTTATTGTTTCAGTTCAAAGGTCTATTAGCATTAGATATACAAAAATGTAGATGCATAAGTATATCAATTAAAAAGTCCATTTTCATTAAGTGTATATTTTTATAGTGGAAGTTTCTGACGTCCTACATTGTACGTTGCACGATTTCACGTACATACTTATTAATAATATAATAATTTTATTTATTTTGTTTTCTTTTGTTTTGTTGTTGTATAGTAATTAAACTATGCACAAATATCGTATGATCATGTCAAACCACTACTGCATTATATGAATATCTCAATAAAAATATGAATATTATTGAAAAACAAAAAACCTCCTCTCCTAGTGTTTACATGGAATACGTAAAAGTTCGAATATTAGAAAGAGATGTAAAAATTAAATATTAGCTAATACTTAATTAATAAGAGTACTGTATATTACTATTTTTATACATTTAAATTACTGTTATTATTATTATTATTATTATTATTATATTATTATTATTATTATTATTATTATTGTATCTATTTTGTAAATAATTTGAAAGACCAAGTATGTCAAAGGGCACTGGTTTGGCTCAAGAACGTTTACAAGATCGTGATTTTCATTTGGCAACAACTGAAGAGTTTGTAAAGAAATTTGGTGGCGTGCGCGTTATAAATCGTGTCCTGATTGCAAATAATGGTATTGCGGCCGTTAAATGTATGCGCTCAATACGACGTTGGTCGTATGAAATGTTTAAAAATGAGCGGGTTATACGTTTCGTTGTTATGGTTACGCCCGAAGATTTGAAAGCGAATGCTGAATATATTAAAATGGCTGATCATTATGTTCCCGTACCCGGTGGTTCCAATAATAATAACTATGCCAATGTTGAACTAATTGTGGATATTGCATTGCGCACACAAGTTCAGGTAAAGATACACTTCAATATAATGTATATACATAACTTGATTTTTATTTTAATTTTTACTACTTCCAAAATACAGCGATTATTGACTAAAATTTAATTTCTTCATTAATTTGAGCTAATCATTTATATCATTTTCTAATAAATTATTCTAGGCTGTTTGGGCTGGTTGGGGACACGCATCTGAGAATCCTAAATTACCAGAATTATTACATAAACAAAATTTGGTCTTTTTAGGACCGCCGGAACGTGCCATGTGGGCATTAGGTGATAAAGTTGCCTCTTCTATTGTAGCGCAAACCGCTGATATACCGACATTACCGTGGTCAGGATCAGAATTGAAAGCACACTATAGTGGTAAAAAAATTAAAATTTCTAGTGAATTATTTAATCGGGGTTGTGTGAATAGCGTTGAGCAAGGCCTAACAGCAGCAAGTAAAATTGGTTTCCCCGTAATGATTAAGGCATCGGAAGGTGGTGGTGGTAAAGGTATACGGCGTGTTGACACAGCTGAAGAATTTTCGGCATTATTTCGTCAAGTACAAGCTGAAGTACCCGGTTCACCTATATTTGTTATGAAATTAGCTCGTGGTGCTAGGCATTTGGAAGTACAATTATTGGCCGATCAATATGGTAATGCCATTAGTTTATTTGGTCGTGATTGTTCAATACAAAGGAGACATCAGAAAATTATTGAAGAAGCACCTGCTATTGTAGCAAAACCGGAAGTATTTGAAGACATGGAAAAGTCGGCAGTACGTTTAGCGAAAATGGTTGGATACGTTAGTGCTGGCACTGTTGAATACTTATATGATACCGAAGGGCAATACTTCTTTCTGGAATTGAACCCACGCTTACAAGTGGAACATCCCTGCACCGAAATGGTGGCTGATGTTAATTTACCTGCTTGTCAATTGCAAATCGGTATGGGTGTACCACTTTATAGACTTAAGGATATTCGCTTATTATATGGCGAATCTCCTTGGGGTACTTCCATTATTGATTTTGATAACCCCCCAAATAAACCCAGGCCTTCGGGTCATGTCATTGCCGCCCGAATAACTTCAGAAAATCCTGATGAAGGATTTAAACCAAGTTCGGGTACTGTGCAAGAATTGAATTTTCGTTCCAGTAAAAATGTATGGGGTTATTTCAGTGTAGCAGCATCGGGTGGTTTGCATGAATTCGCAGATTCTCAATTCGGTCATTGCTTTTCATGGGGTGAAAATCGTCAACAAGCTAGAGAAAATTTAGTTGTTGCTTTGAAAGAATTATCAATTCGTGGGGATTTTCGTACCACAGTTGAATATCTTGTAACATTATTAGAAACGAATAGTTTTTTAGAAAATACCATAGACACGGCATGGTTAGATGCTTTAATTGCCGAACGTGTTCAAGCAGAAAAACCAGATATTTTGTTGGGGGTTATATGTGGTGCTTTACATATAGCCGATCGTCATATAACTGAAGCTTTCACAAGTTTTCAAACATCCCTGGAGAAGGGCCAAATACAGGCGGCCAATACTCTAACAAATGTTGTGGATGTAGAGTTAATTAATGAGGGCATGCGGTATAAAGTTAATGCTGCAAAATGCGGTGCCAATTCTTACTTTTTACTCATGAATAATTCTTTTAAAGAAGTGGAAATTCATCGGCTTTCCGATGGTGGTATTTTGATATCATTTGATGGAGCTTCTTATACTACTTACATGAAGGAGGAAGTTGATCGTTACCGTATTGTAATTGGCAATCAAACGTGCGTCTTTGAAAAAGAAAATGATCCATCGCTATTGCGGAGTCCGTCAGCTGGTAAACTTATTAATTTATTGGTAGAAGATGGTGCTCATGTGAAAAAAGGTCAAGTCTATGCTGAAATTGAAGTAATGAAAATGGTAATGACTTTGACATCTCAAGAAGCTGGGACGGTTTCTTTCCTACGAAGACCTGGTGCTGTTTTAGATCCAGGTACTTTACTAGGTCACTTAGAATTAGATGATCCAACATTAGTAACGAAGGCTCAACCTTATCGTGGACAATTCCAGCAACCTGAAAATCCTCCCGTGCCAGAAAAATTAAATCGTATTCATAATACATTTAAATCGATATTAGAAAACACTTTAGATGGATATTGTTTACCGGAACCTTATAATGCACAGCGTTTACGTGACGTTATAGAAAAGTTCATGCAGAGTTTACGAGATCCCTCACTGCCATTACTTGAACTCCAAGAAGTCATTGCTTCAATTTCAGGTCGTATACCAATTTCGGTTGAAAAGAAAATCCGAAAGCTTATGACACTATATGAGCGTAACATTACCAGTGTTTTGGCGCAATTTCCATCCCAACAGATAGCTAGTGTCATAGATTCTCATGCAGCTACCCTACAAAAACGTGCTGAACGAGATGTCTTCTTTCTAACTACTCAAAGCATTGTCCAGTTAGTACAAAGGTACCGTAATGGCATACGCGGTCGAATGAAGGCAGCAGTGCATGAATTATTACGTCAATATTATGAAGTAGAATCACAGTTTCAACATGGTCATTATGATAAATGCGTTGGCTTAATACGTGAACGTAACAAAGACGATATGCAAAGAGTGGTAAATACAATTTTCTCACATTCTCAAGTGGCTAAAAAGAATCTTTTGGTTACCCTATTAATTGATCATTTGTGGGCAAATGAACCGGGCTTAACTGATGAATTGGCAAATACTTTAAGTGAATTGACTTCACTTAATCGTGCCGAACATTCTAGAGTAGCCTTACGCTCACGTCAAGTGCTAATAGCTGCTCATCAACCAGCATACGAATTAAGGCATAATCAAATGGAATCGATTTTCTTATCAGCTGTTGATATGTACGGCCATGATTTTCATCCGGAAAACTTACAACGACTTATCCTCTCAGAAACATCAATCTTTGATATACTCCATGACTTCTTTTATCACTCGAATCGAGCCGTTTGTAATGCGGCTTTGGAAGTGTATGTCCGCCGGGCCTATACTTCCTACGAGTTAACTTGTTTACAACATTTAGAATTATCAGGAAGTTTACCATTAGTCCATTTTCAGTTCCTATTACCCACTGCTCATCCGAATCGACTATTTTTACGAGCTATACAAGACGGATCAGATCAACCACCTGAGGGCTCTCCAACTACATCATATGTTCGTTGGGGTTGTATGGCTGCGTTCGATTCCTTTCAACATTTCGAAACATATTCGGACGAAATTTTAGATTTACTAGAAGACTTAGTATCTCCGGCTACAGTTAATGCTAAAGTTTTGGAGGCTGTAGAGGCAGCTGATTCAATATCTGAAGGTGGCAGCCGTTTAAGTACCTCAATTAATGTCTCATTATCAGATCCTTTATCGCGCGTCAATGCTACTTCGGAAGAAACTAAATCGACGGAACCTATACATATAGTTAGTATAGCTGTACGTGAAACTGGAGACATGGATGATGTACAAATGAGTCAACTATTTGGAAATTATTGTAAAACTCATCTGGAAGAAATGTATCAAAAACGTATACGTCGTATTACTTTTGCCGCATTAAAGAAGCGCCAATTTCCTAAATTCTTTACTTATCGTGCTCGAGATAATTTTGAGGAAGACCGTATATATCGTCACTTAGAACCAGCATGTGCCTTTCAATTAGAATTAAACCGTATGAAGACATATGACCTTGAAGCCTTGCCAACTGCCAATCAGAAAATGCATTTATATTTGGGAAAAGCCAAAGTTTCTAAGGGTCAAGAAGTCACCGATTATCGCTTCTTTATACGCTCCATTATACGACATTCAGATTTAATAACCAAAGAGGCCTCATTTGAGTATTTACAAAATGAGGGAGAGCGTGTTTTACTTGAGGCAATGGATGAATTAGAAGTGGCATTTTCCCATCCACATGCTAAACGTACAGATTGCAATCATATATTTTTAAATTTTGTACCTACAGTTATTATGGATCCAGGTAAAATTGAGGAATCCGTTACAAAAATGATAATGCGCTATGGACCACGATTGTGGAAATTGCGCGTTTTACAAGCCGAATTAAAAATGGTTATACGCCAGACTCCGCAATCAGCAACGCAAGCGATACGCCTATGTATAGCAAATGATTCAGGATACTTTCTAGATATATCCATGTACACTGAATACACTGATCCCGATTCCGGCTTGATTAAATTTAAAGCGTATGGTGATAAGCAAGGAGCATTGCATGGCTTACCTATCTCTACACCATACATAACCAAAGACTATTTACAACAGAAACGCTTTCAAGCTCAAAGCAATGGTACAACATACGTTTATGATATTCCCGACATGTTCCGTCAAATGACTGAACGTCATTGGAAAGAATTTTCTAAAGCACGGCCATCCATTGATGTTCATATACCAGAAAAAATTTTAATAGAATGTGTTGAATTGGTTTTGGAAGGTGATAACTTATTGGAAATGAAACGTTTACCAGGAGAAAATACAGTTGGTATGGTGGCATGGCGTATGGTTTTAGCCACACCTGAATATCCTAAAGGTCGTGAAATTATTGTTATAGCCAATGATTTAACGTATTTCATTGGATCATTTGGCATTCAAGAGGATTTAGTTTTTTATAAGGCATCTCAATTGGCTAGAGAGAAAAAAGTTCCAAGGATTTATATTTCCGTAAATAGTGGGGCACGTCTGGGCGTTGCCGAAGAAGTTAAGGCAATGTTTAAAGTAGCTTGGGAAGATCCTGAGGAGCCAGACAAAGGTTTCAAATATATATATTTAACAACAGAAGATTATGCCAAAGTGGCCAATCAGAATTCTGTACGTGCCATTCTTATTGAAGATGAAGATGAGCCGCGTTATAAGATCACTGATATTATTGGAAAAACTGACGGATTAGGAGTTGAAAATTTGCGTTATGCTGGCTTAATAGCTGGTGAAACATCCCAAGCATACAACGAGATTGTTACCATATCATTGGTTAGTTGCCGTAGTATTGGAATTGGCGCTTATTTGGTACGATTGGGACAGCGCGTTATACAAATTGATAACTCTCATATTATATTGACGGGTTATGCGGCCTTAAATAAATTGTTGGGTCGTAAAGTATATGCATCGAATAATCAGTTGGGTGGTGTACAAATTATGTATAATAATGGTGTATCACATAAAACGGAGACGCAAGACTTAGATGGTGTGTACACTATACTCTCATGGCTGTCATACATGCCAGCATATAACGGCTGTGATTTACCTATTTCACCAACAAATGATCGAACAGATCGAACCGTTGATTTTATACCAACAAGATCACCATACGATGCTCGATGGATGTTAGCTGGACGCGTCAATCCAGGTAAAATTTAACTAAATTTTATATTGACAAAAATAAAATAAGGGAAACTTATATTTATACCATACCCCAGTTGTGATATATTGAGTTCCTGTGAATTCCAGTAACGCACACAATTTACAATAGAAGCAATTTTTGTCGTACTGATTTGCTTAAAATCGCTTTCGATCTTTCACCTATGTTTGTCCGATTTAAAACGATTTAAGTTTTGCTGAAGTGGATGTTGTTTCGATACAACAGCATGCATTTCTTCAATAGTAAGCGTTGTTGCAAACATATGACCATTGTTCACATACAATTTTTTTCAAAGAAATTATTAAAAGACACAAATTTACAATTTGAAAATTTTTCGCTATCATATGCACAATGCAAATTATTCCAACAGAATAAATCGATGTACATTTGATGGAATAAATTGCACGTTTCCGTGAAAAATAAACTCATCTTTTTTTATTCTTTTGTTTTTCTAGTTAATTCTAGTGAATGGGAGAATGGCTTCTTTGATCGTAATAGTTGGAGTGAAATAATGGCGCCATGGGCTAAAACTGTTATAACAGGTCGTGCACGTCTGGGTGGTATACCAGTGGGTGTCATTGCTGTAGAAACGCGTACTGTTGAAGCAGAAATGCCTGCCGATCCCGCTAACTTAGATTCGGAGGCAAAGGTAAACGTCTTTTACATACTCCTTGAAATAATACAACTATTATAAAAATTGTTACTTTCCAAATATCTAAATATCTTTTATTTAATTTTTTCTGCTTTTTTCTTTGGTAATTCTTTTTTGTTAGACTTTACAACAAGCTGGTCAAGTGTGGTACCCAGATT
The DNA here is from genome assembly GCA_023089585.1 of Melophagus ovinus. Taxonomy (NCBI): domain Eukaryota; kingdom Metazoa; phylum Arthropoda; class Insecta; order Diptera; family Hippoboscidae; genus Melophagus; species Melophagus ovinus. The sequence continues at coordinate 2,716,216 of JAKKIB010000180.1, forward strand.
CATCATATAAAACGGCACAAGCTATTAAAGATTTTAATCGTGAACAATTACCATTAATTATATTCGCTAATTGGCGCGGTTTTTCTGGTGGCATGAAGGACATGTACGAACAAGTCTTGAAATTCGGAGCGTACATAGTGGATGGCCTACGTGAATATAAGCAGCCGGTCTTGATTTATTTGCCACCACATGCTGAGTTACGTGGAGGGGCTTGGGCTGTATTAGATTCGTTAATTAACACACGGTATATGGAAACATATGCCGATCCAGAAGCGAGAGCCGGCGTCTTAGAACCTGAAGGTATGGTTGAGATCAAATATAAAGAGAAAGACTTAACGAAAACAATTCAGCGATTAGATCCAACAACAATAGCGTTAAAAAAAGACGTGGATAAATTATCAGCAATGGGTGACAAAAAGGAAGCCCTTGAAATAGAAGAAAAGATGAAAGAACGAATATCATCTCTACTACATGTGTATCATACAATTGCCATACATTTCGCCGATTTGCATGATACACCGGAACGGCTATTAGAAAAGGGTTGCATTAATGAAATCGTACCTTGGCGTGATTCAAGGCGCTGGTTCTACTGGCGTCTACGCCGTTTACTTTTGGAAGATAAATTCATTAAAAAGATCATTGAGACTAAATTTATGAATTTGTCTGTGGGTCAGGCAAAACAAATGTTGAGACGTTGGCTTGTTGAAGATAAAGGAGCTACTGAATCTTATATATGGGACAAAAATGAACAAATGGTTTACTGGTATTTGGAGCAAAATAAAAATGATTCAGTTGTTACACGTAACATAAATGCAGTACGTAAAGATGCCATCATCTCATCTATATCAAAAATGCTAGAGGTACAGAGAACATACATTTAAAGTACATTCGTACATTAAAAAAATACAAGTAAAAATAAAACCCTATAGTCGATATAGAGGCCGACTATAAAGTATTCTTCATAGCACTGTATATATTATATAATGTGATAAGTAACAAGTACTGTTTTTGTATATATAAAATGGTATTTACCCGACAAGATCCATATTGTTCACAAAGTTTTTATATACCTGGTGCCAATTGTCACTAAAAAATTAACTTAAAGTTACACGTTTTTTACATACATATTAATAAAATCCTAACCTCTTTTTTTCATTTTCATTTAATTCAGGCATTACGACCCTTGGAATTAAATAAGTTACTGAGTCTACTTTAAAATTGGCACTGGCTTGATCCAGATTAGTTCATTTTTAGGACCGAGTCCCATGTAACGCCTTTTTCGAAAAAATTCATTATATAGACTAACATTTTATTTTGAATATATTTTAACGAAAATTTTCAGTTGCGTAAAACATGTGTACCAAATTTAGTCGATCCATTTTTTGAATCTCCTCTCATATAATGAACTTTTTAAATAATTGGGATATTACAATTTCTTCCATATTATTGGATTGTAATTCTCTTATTTGACTTTAATCACATTAACCAAAGTGGTGTGGCACATTTAAGAACCGGTCCCGACAAAATTGTAAAGTTCTTACTTATTTTCACTTAGGATTGTCCTGATGTTACACTTGATGCTGTAGTTAGTCTATGTCAGGGTTTGTCGCCCGTAAATCGTGGAGAAGTTGTAAGGACGTTAGCACAAATGCAACTGAACGAAGAAGCTTCGTCATCCTCATCAACATCCGCAACCGCACCCGCCAACAATAGTAATAGTAGCAGTACATTGGGATGATATTCACTTTTTAATTATGGCTTGAAATTATAGTTAACAAATGAACATTTTTCAAGCAAAATACAAAAAACATCACCAGCAGCATAATTACTATTATCATCATTATCATCATCATATCCAAAATGATCATTATTATAATGTGATGAAATACAATTTTATATTACTATTTTTTCTTAGTGTAATTGAAATTTTTTAATTTAATTGGGTAAAAAAATTTACATTGTACGTAATTTGAAATAAATTAAGTAATGGAAACATCATTCCGTTAATTGCATCTGGTATTAAATAAAAATACTTAAGCAGCTTATTATTATTAAAAATTTCTTTGATCAAAATATACAGGTAATTAACTTAATATCCAGAAGTATGATTCTATTTGTTCCGGTTTAGTTACGTCATAACGCTTATACTTGATAATCGCATAATGGTAAACTTACTTGATTTTCAAAATGTTCCACACTATTAAAGTGATGGCATGATTATCCGGACAACCTTCTCTAATCATTTATAAAGTTTTAAAGTTCGTACTTTTAATATGGATACCAATTCTACTGTTCGAGAATTGTAAGAATGTCTTATTATTGATTGAAAATAATTGTTACGAGTTCCCACTATTATTTAAATCAATATAGTAAATTAAATGTTTTTCTTACTCTTTTGAAAATAACTCTTTTGACCTTCTTTGAAATAACATGTTTTACAAAAAACAGTGTTTTGGCCCATTTTTATTAGGAACATATTTTGTTACATTATTATAAAAATTTATTGTGTGTACTCAGAGTACGCACAATAAGTACGTCAAAACCCCGACCATCTAGATAAACAGTCGTATGTTAAAGCTTAGAAAATGGGGAGGTTATAAAAAGTGCGTATATATGAAGCTCTTCTGGCTATTACGTGTTGACTTATATTTCGGAAAAAGTTGTCAAATATTTCATAAAAATACAGAAAGGTTTTAGTAATATTAAATGTTACTTTAATCATGAACTCAATTTTATTTTTATTTATTTTTTTTCTCAAAGTACAATTCAAAAAGTGTTCATATATAAATATTCAATTAATTCTGCTTGTGTTCCGAAGCAAAATTAGTTACTTCCATTCTTTCCGATTCAGTGTAAAGCTTTTACTACTATATGAACTCACTTAATTCTTAATGTTTGTATGTGACCATCTGGCTTATTGATATTCAAAATATACATTACCAAAATTATCGATGTGACCTAACAATCGTCCTTCTGTTATCATTTGTGAGGCTATATTTTTAACCTTTAAACACGGTATATCTAAGAAATACCCCAAGTCTTCAAAAGTTATGTGACTATATATTTGGCTCGCAGATAAAAGATTATGCTCAAGTATGGCCCGATCTAAAATAGAAAGGCCATCAACATTTACATTATTTTGATGTGGTTCTAGTAAAGCTTGAATTTCTTTTAAATCAGAACGGTATATCATTAGGTCTAAGTACATATTCTGTAATAGATAATAAGCTGGTAATTGTTGGCAGCGTCCATCTTTAAATAATATGGTCAACATTCCCGAACGTTTTTCACCAGCTGAAGCTAATACTGTACAGACTAAAGATTTTTTTAAGGAAGTTATACGATCACTTTCACCTAATGCTGTTAGATAGGATAACTCATAGTAATGCTGTGCTGCCTCAATAAAATCATGATGATAATCCAAAAGCCGAGCATAGCAGACTTTATATAAAATCTTTACATAAAAAATAAAAACAAAAGGAAAATGTAAAAATTTAGCTTAAGAGTAAGTTAGGGTCGATATCAATAAAACTTCTAGGAAAAGTAACGAGAGTAAAAAATACAAATTTAAAAGTCCTCTACATGGAAGGCATATATGCAAATGAACCAACATTTTGTGCTAATTTTAATCAAAAAGTATCGGAAATTTCAAATTTTTCTACGAATAATAATATTTCTTTAATATAAAGTATCACGTGGAAAGTAGTCGTACAAATTGTCCAATATCACCCATATTAGAAAAATGGACAAATAGATTTTGATCGATGCAGGCAGAGATGTTCTTAAGTGTCTCATTTAAACCATTGTGATCCCAAATAAGCTTATTAACTAAACTAAAGTTGTTGTAGAATATAAAAACTGACTAACTCAACTTACTTTAAATTCTTCATTAGCAATTTCAGCCTGTAGTACGGATGCTCTATTTATATAGAATTCTGCTCCTTCTGCATTATTGTTCTCCAAATAAAGGTGAATAATTTGCAAACAGGTTTTCAATTTGTAATCAACCGTATATTGTTCCGTAGAAGTTTCCCATAGCACACTATCTAAAACATTGGCTGCTTCAAGCCACTCTTGATTGCGCTCATATATTTGTACCAAATGTTGACGTATACCATCCACTTGCTCTCCAAATGATAACACACGTGGACGTATTTTATCAAGTGCAAAGTGTAAGACTTCTTTAGAAAGTTCATCTGGCAATTGGCTCAATTTTACAACGACATAATTTAACATTGGACGTGAAACCACCAAATTTACATGTTCGCTGATAATTGTCCCCACAAATAATTTCAAAGTATCTATTAATTCAGCACCCGTATTAGAGAGAATTGTGTGTAAGAGTTCACAATATCTCTCTGATTCTTCTTTGGGTGTACCCCGAAAATTCACCAATGTTATTAACTGATTACGCAAATCATCCATAGAAATCATTTTATTTGACTTTCGGTTTTCAGTGTTGGTACTTGACCTATTTGTAGAACGGACCGTTATTCATTTGGAACAAATGAATAATTAAAGGAAACACAATTAACTTACTTGGAATTAAAGGTTACAATACGCGATGCCCAAAGATAGCAATGTTCACACAAATTATTGGGTTTCTTGTTGTATTACAAATATTCCTATTAGGGCCCTTCCTTGATTATATGAATAATTTCTTCATATTCACTTTAATGAATGACGCCTATGTCAACCACAATGATTATTAACTCAAATGCTACTATGTTAGAATTATGAAAGTTTTTGTTGACAGTTTTTTTTTCTTACATTTTTGAAAATGTTTGCTTTGACCTTTTTTAAAATAAGACGTTATATAAAGAACAGAGTTGGTTTGGCCCACTTTTACCACGTTATCATAAAAACTACCATTTATTGTGTGAACTCAAAGATACACGAAAATGCATTGATCATCCAGATAGACGAACATATGTAAAAGCTTAGCAAATACGTTTAGAATGGCCATGAAAAGTTGGTGGAAATGAAAATTGGATTTATTTCAAACCCTTCTTGGTATTACACGTAAACTTATGTAAACTTCGAAAGGATTGTCAGAAGAGCTTTAGTGAATGTGAAAATTATTTTAATCATGACCTGAATGTTATTTTTATTTATTTATTTTTCTCAGAACTATTCAAAAAATCTTTATGTATAAAAATTCAATATATGCTGATTACATTCAAAAGCAAATTTTATCACATCCGTCCATTCTAATTCATTTACATTGTCGTGAATTCACAATAAATGTTGTTGAATATCTCATTGTTGTAAATTTTCTGGATCTTCAAAATATATAACACCCTCAGTGTAATCAATATAACCATTCAAGCGTCCCTGCGTAATCATTTGTAAGGCTACATTTTCAACCTGTAAACTTGTTATCTCTAGTAAAGCTGCCAATTCTTCGAACGTGTTTTCATAATAAAGTTTACTTCCCAAAAGTAAATTATTTTCGAGTGTGGCGCGATCTAATATGGAAAGGCCGTCGTCTGTTGTAATATTTTGGCGTGGTTCTAATAAAACCTCAATTTCTTTTAATTCAAAACGACATATCATACGATCTAAATACATATTCTCTAATACATAATAAGCTGATAAACATTGGCATCGCACATCGGAGAGTAATATGTTCAACATTTCTGAACGTTGTTCGCCAACTGAAGCTAATACTGTACAAACTAAAGCTTTTTTTAAGAAAATCATACGTTCAGTTTCACATAGTGCACTTAAATAGGATAACTCATAGTAACGCTGTGCTGCCTCAATAAAATCATGACGATAATCCAAAACTTGCGCACAATAGACTTTATATAAAATCTATACATAAAAAATTAAACGGAAAAAGAAAATTTAACACGTGAAAACTTAATATCTAGTCAGGGTCAATTTTAATATAACAATAAATAGAGTAAAAAGTTCAAATTTAAAAGTCCGCTACATAGAAGTCATATATACAAATGAACTAACATTTTGTGCTAATTTTAATCAAAATATATCGAATATTTCAAACTTTTCTACAAATAATAATATTTCTTTAATATAAAGTATCACGCGGAAAATAGTCACACAAATGGTCCAATATCACCCATTTTAGAAAAACGGACAAATAGGCTTTGATCGATTCTGGCAGAGATATTCTTAAGTATCGTACTGTAAAAAGTCAATCTCATTTAAACCATTGTGGGCCCCATAAGCTTATTATAATGTATACTGAAGGTCCCTTGGGTGCTATGAATTAACTTACTTTTAATTCATTGTTGGTAGTTTCAGCCTGTAATAAAGATGCTTTATTTACATAGAATTGTGCCCCTTCTGGATAATCATCCTCTAAATAAAGGTGAATAATTTGCAAACAGGTCTTCAATTTATAATCAACCGTAGCACTTTCCCATAGTACACCATCTAAAATATTGGCTGCTTCAAGCCACTCTTGATTGCGCACATATATTTGTACCAAATGTTGACGTATACCATCCACTTGCTCTCCAAATGATAACACACGTGGACGTACTTTATCAAGTGCAAAGTGTAAGACTTCTTTAGAAAGTTCATCTGGCAATTGGCTCAATTTTACAACGACATAATTTAACATTGGACGTGAAACCACCAAATTTACATGTTCGCTGATAATTGTCCCCACAAATAATTTCAAAGTATCTATTAATTCAGCACCCGTATTAGAGAGAATTGTGTGTAAGAGTTCACAATATCTCTCTGATTCTTCTTTGGGTGTACCCCGAAAATTCACCAATGTTATTAACTGATTACGCAAATCATCCATAGAAATCATTTTATTTGACTTTCGGTTTTCAGTGTTGGTACTTGACCTATTTGTAGAACGGACCTTTATTCATTTGGAACAAATGAATAATTAAAGGATACACAATTAACTTACTTGGAATTAAAGGTTATAATATACGATGCCCAGAGATAGCAATGTTGACACAAAATATTGATTTTCTTATGATTATATGAATAATTTCTTCATATTCACTTTAATGAATGACGCCTATGTCAACCACAATGATTATTAACTCAAATGCTACTATGTTAGAATTATGAAAGTTTTTGTTGACAGTTTTTTTTTTCTTACATTTTTGAAAATGTTTGCTTTGACCTTTTTTAAAATAAGACGTTATATAAAGAACAGAGTTGGTTTGGCCCACTTTTACCACGTTATCATAAAAACTACCATTTATTGTGTGAACTCAAAGATACACGAAAATGCATTGATCATCCAGATAGACGAACATATGTAAAAGCTTAGCAAATACGTTTAGAATGGCCATGAAAAGTTGGTGGAAATGAAAATTGGATTTATTTCAAACCCTTCTTGGTATTACACGTAAACTTATGTAAACTTCGAAAGGATTGTCAGAAGAGCTTTAGTGAATGTGAAAATTATTTTAATCATGACCTGAATGTTATTTTTATTTATTTATTTTTCTCAGAACTATTCAAAAAATCTTTATGTATAAAAATTCAATATATGCTGATTACATTCAAAAGCAAATTTTATCACATCCGTCCATTCTAATTCATTTACATTGTCGTGAATTCACAATAAATGTTGTTGAATATCTCATTGTTGTAAATTTTCTGGATCTTCAAAATATATAACACCCTCAGTGTAATCAATATAACCATTCAAGCGTCCCTGCGTAATCATTTGTAAGGCTACATTTTCAACCTGTAAACTTGTTATCTCTAGTAAAGCTGCCAATTCTTCGAACGTGTTTTCATAATAAAGTTTACTTCCCAAAAGTAAATTATTTTCGAGTGTGGCGCGATCTAATATGGAAAGGCCGTCGTCTGTTGTAATATTTTGGCGTGGTTCTAATAAAACCTCAATTTCTTTTAATTCAAAACGACATATCATACGATCTAAATACATATTCTCTAATACATAATAAGCTGATAAACATTGGCATCGCACATCGGAGAGTAATATGTTCAACATTTCTGAACGTTGTTCGCCAACTGAAGCTAATACTGTACAAACTAAAGCTTTTTTTAAGAAAATCATACGTTCAGTTTCACATAGTGCACTTAAATAGGATAACTCATAGTAACGCTGTGCTGCCTCAATAAAATCATGACGATAATCCAAAACTTGCGCACAATAGACTTTATATAAAATCTATACATAAAAAATTAAACGGAAAAAGAAAATTTAACACGTGAAAACTTAATATCTAGTCAGGGTCAATTTTAATATAACAATAAATAGAGTAAAAAGTTCAAATTTAAAAGTCCGCTACATAGAAGTCATATATACAAATGAACTAACATTTTGTGCTAATTTTAATCAAAATATATCGAATATTTCAAACTTTTCTACAAATAATAATATTTCTTTAATATAAAGTATCACGCGGAAAATAGTCACACAAATGGTCCAATATCACCCATTTTAGAAAAACGGACAAATAGGCTTTGATCGATTCTGGCAGAGATATTCTTAAGTATCGTACTGTAAAAAGTCAATCTCATTTAAACCATTGTGGGCCCCCATAAGCTTATTATAATGTATACTGAAGGTCCCTTGGGTGCTATGAATTAACTTACTTTTAATTCATTGTTGGTAGTTTCAGCCTGTAATAAAGATGCTTTATTTACATAGAATTGTGCCCCTTCTGGATAATCATCCTCTAAATAAAGGTGAATAATTTGCAAACAGGTCTTCAATTTATAATCAACCGTAGCACTTTCCCATAGTACACCATCTAAAATATTGGCTGCTTCAAGCCACTCTTGATTGCGCACATATATTTGTACCAAATGTTGACGTATACCATCCACTTGCTCTCCAAATGATAACACACGTGGACGTACTTTATCAAGTGCAAAGTGTAAGACTTCTTTAGAAAGTTCATCTGGCAATTGGCTCAATTTTACAACGACATAATTTAACATTGGACGTGAAACCACCAAATTTACATGTTCGCTGATAATTGTCCCCACAAATAATTTCAAAGTATCTATTAATTCAGCACCCGTATTAGAGAGAATTGTGTGTAAGAGTTCACAATATCTCTCTGATTCTTCTTTGGGTGTACCCCGAAAATTCACCAATGTTATTAACTGATTACGCAAATCATCCATAGAAATCATTTTATTTGACTTTCGGTTTTCAGTGTTGGTACTTGACCTATTTGTAGAACGGACCTTTATTCATTTGGAACAAATGAATAATTAAAGGATACACAATTAACTTACTTGGAATTAAAGGTTATAATATACGATGCCCAGAGATAGCAATGTTGACACAAAATATTGATTTTCTTATGATTATATGAATAATTTCTTCATATTCACTTTAATGAATGACGCCTATGTCAACCACAATGATTATTAACTCAAATGCTACTATGTTAGAATTATGAAAGTTTTTGTTGACAGTTTTTTTTTCTTACATTTTTGAAAATGTTTGCTTTGACCTTTTTTAAAATAAGACGTTATATAAAGAACAGAGTTGGTTTGGCCCACTTTTACCACGTTATCATAAAAACTACCATTTATTGTGTGAACTCAAAGATACACGAAAATGCATTGATCATCCAGATAGACGAACATATGTAAAAGCTTAGCAAATACGTTTAGAATGGCCTGAAAAGTTGGTGGAAATGAAAATTGGATTTATTTCAAACCCTTCTTGGTATTACACGTAAACTTATGTAAACTTCGAAAGGATTGTCAGAAGAGCTTTAGTGAATGTGAAAATTATTTTAATCATGACCTGAATGTTATTTTTATTTATTTATTTTTCTCAGAACTATTCAAAAAATCTTTATGTATAAAAATTCAATATATGCTGATTACATTCAAAAGCAAATTTTATCACATCCGTCCATTCTAATTCATTTACATTGTCGTGAATTCACAATAAATGTTGTTGAATATCTCATTGTTGTAAATTTTCTGGATCTTCAAAATATATAACACCCTCAGTGTAATCAATATAACCATTCAAGCGTCCCTGCGTAATCATTTGTAAGGCTACATTTTCAACCTGTAAACTTGTTATCTCTAGTAAAGCTGCCAATTCTTCGAACGTGTTTTCATAATAAAGTTTACTTCCCAAAAGTAAATTATTTTCGAGTGTGGCGCGATCTAATATGGAAAGGCCGTCGTCTGTTGTAATATTTTGGCGTGGTTCTAATAAAACCTCAATTTCTTTTAATTCAAAACGACATATCATACGATCTAAATACATATTCTCTAATACATAATAAGCTGATAAACATTGGCATCGCACATCGGAGAGTAATATGTTCAACATTTCTGAACGTTGTTCGCCAACTGAAGCTAATACTGTACAAACTAAAGCTTTTTTTAAGAAAATCATACGTTCAGTTTCACATAGTGCACTTAAATAGGATAACTCATAGTAACGCTGTGCTGCCTCAATAAAATCATGACGATAATCCAAAACTTGCGCACAGTAGACTTTATATAAAATCTATACATAAAAAATTAAACGGAAAAAGAAAATTTAACACGTGAAAACTTAATATCTAGTCAGGGTCAATTTTAATATAACAATAAATAGAGTAAAAAGTTCAAATTTAAAAGTCCGCTACATAGAAGTCATATATACAAATGAACTAACATTTTGTGCTAATTTTAATCAAAATATATCGAATATTTCAAACTTTTCTACAAATAATAATATTTCTTTAATATAAAGTATCACGCGGAAAATAGTCACACAAATGGTCCAATATCACCCATTTTAGAAAAACGGACAAATAGGCTTTGATCGATTCTGGCAGAGATATTCTTAAGTATCGTACTGTAAAAAGTCAATCTCATTTAAACCATTGTGGGCCCCCATAAGCTTATTATAATGTATACTGAAGGTCCCTTGGGTGCTATGAATTAACTTACTTTTAATTCATTGTTGGTAGTTTCAGCCTGTAATAAAGATGCTTTATTTACATAGAATTGTGCCCCTTCTGGATAATCATCCTCTAAATAAAGGTGAATAATTTGCAAACAGGTCTTCAATTTATAATCAACCGTAGCACTTTCCCATAGTACACCATCTAAAATATTGGCTGCTTCAAGCCACTCTTGATTGCGCACATATATTTGTACCAAATGTTGACGTATACCATCCACTTGCTCTCCAAATGATAACACACGTGGACGTACTTTATCAAGTGCAAAGTGTAAGACTTCTTTAGAAAGTTCATCTGGCAATTGGCTCAATTTTACAACGACATAATTTAACATTGGACGTGAAACCACCAAATTTACATGTTCGCTGATAATTGTCCCCACAAATAATTTCAAAGTATCTATTAATTCAGCACCCGTATTAGAGAGAATTGTGTGTAAGAGTTCACAATATCTCTCTGATTCTTCTTTGGGTGTACCCCGAAAATTCACCAATGTTATTAACTGATTACGCAAATCATCCATAGAAATCATTTTATTTGACTTTCGGTTTTCAGTGTTGGTACTTGACCTATTTGTAGAACGGACCTTTATTCATTTGGAACAAATGAATAATTAAAGGATACACAATTAACTTACTTGGAATTAAAGGTTATAATATACGATGCCCAGAGATAGCAATGTTGACACAAAATATTGATTTTCTTATGATTATATGAATAATTTCTTCATATTCACTTTAATGAATGACGCCTATGTCAACCACAATGATTATTAACTCAAATGCTACTATGTTAGAATTATGAAAGTTTTTGTTGACAGTTTTTTTTTCTTACATTTTTGAAAATGTTTGCTTTGACCTTTTTTAAAATAAGACGTTATATAAAGAACAGAGTTGGTTTGGCCCACTTTTACCACGTTATCATAAAAACTACCATTTATTGTGTGAACTCAAAGATACACGAAAATGCATTGATCATCCAGATAGACGAACATATGTAAAAGCTTAGCAAATACGTTTAGAATGGCCATGAAAAGTTGGTGGAAATGAAAATTGGATTTATTTCAAACCCTTCTTGGTATTACACGTAAACTTATGTAAACTTCGAAAGGATTGTCAGAAGAGCTTTAGTGAATGTGAAAATTATTTTAATCATGACCTGAATGTTATTTTTATTTATTTATTTTTCTCAGAACTATTCAAAAAATCTTTATGTATAAAAATTCAATATATGCTGATTACATTCAAAAGCAAATTTTATCACATCCGTCCATTCTAATTCATTTACATTGTCGTGAATTCACAATAAATGTTGTTGAATATCTCATTGTTGTAAATTTTCTGGATCTTCAAAATATATAACACCATCAATGTGATCAATATAACCATGATTATGGAGGGATGCTTAAGCATCTCTTCATATTCACTCATAAGGCTAAATTTTCAACCTTTGAACTTGGTGCCTTTAATAAAGCACTTAGTTCTTCAAATATTTTTTAAAATAAAATGTACTTGCTATGCACTAGATATACTAGGTTAAAATCAAGTATATGACAATATATGAAGAAAAATGGGCCATTAACTTGTATCGTACCTATCTACCAATTAAACCACTATCAATTAAGTAAGACACTTTAGGTTGACAGAGTCGGCCGTTCAAAGTACAATGTTTCTTTCAACCTTAGGTAATTTTTTTCGGTGTCGTTCCAAAACTTGCGATTAATTAGGAAAAGAAAGCATAGAATAGTTCCAATTATTTAATCAAATGTGTGTTTCATCGTAAATGCCTTTTTATTGACCTTTTTTACATAAAACGATTTAATTAAATATCTCATATATAAAATTATAACACTATTTTCGCAATACTTGGTACTTAAATGTTAAGTTTATACCTGCCACACAGATATTGAATATATATTTATTATATGTAGATATATGAACGATTTGCTCGCAGGCCCTACCGTAGTAGGGTCTGTAGTAGATGTGCTTGTATTGTGACAACAAATTAAATCTTTCATTCAGTGTCCTAGAACTCATGTCAAATCAAAAGCTAACATATAAGCCTATTCCTAGTTGAACATGTACTGGGGAACTTTTGTAAATACTTTCCTCCCAAGAGGAAAGTCGTTAAAGCAAGAACGTGTAGAAATGTTACGTAGCGTATTTATAACGCTTAATATAATAAAAGGCCGAAGTTATGAAACTTTCAGTTTGCGAGATATCCAATAATAATGAACAATTGAAATTAATTCAAAATTTATTACCAAGGAAAAATGTATACACGTTATAGATTTGTAAAGCTTATTCCTGAGTACTGCAAACGTTTTGAAAAATAAGTTATACGCCCGACGTTAAGATGATTGATAACAAAACCAAAACAAAAAAGAAGATATTGTAATTAAAAGGTGAAAAGTAAACTAAAATCACTTTAAGCCACTTATATGAAAATTACAATTTGCTCTTTTCCTTGGCTACTTTTTCCAGTTGGTCAATCACCTTAGTTAGATCCATTTCTTTGTTGATTTTTAAATACATGGTTTTGCGCACTTCATGAAAAGCTAACCATGCCGGAATTTCTTTAGCCAGTAATTGAAAATGTTGTTCAATTTCGGATGGACTAAGGTAAGTGCGATAACTATTTTGTATTTTTTTTATTATAATGTCCTGTGCGAGAACGCCACGTCGTTCAGTTATGAAAACATTGCGCAAATGGCGAGCCAATTCTGGCAACCGTGAATATTTGGTGGATTCTTGATCTTGGGAAGGTCGTCGTGTCATAGTATCTAATGCTTTGGCTGCTTGCCGAGCTCTAATCTTATCTAATAGAGCTTTCGGAACGCCTTTAAGTAATTTGGAATTAGCACTATTATCTGCATTTGCAGTTGCTTCTACTGCATTTCTGCAACCTTCTATATCTTTAGAAGTTTCACCTAAGTCGTTTTCAAACTTCAATTGAACTTCATACCGTTGCAATGATTTTTCTATAGGTGTAGCACAATTAAATAAATTACGCGCTGTTGACAAAATATCCTTTGCCGAGGAATATTTATCAACATTTGGTGGTTGCGGCAATGTAGCCATTTCTATGTCTGGACAATTTTCTAAATCAAAGTCCGGATGCCACCGTGTCAATTTCTCCTTGTTTATAGAAAGTGGTGGATCCAAACTCTTTAAAAATTTATCATGCTCTTCCTTAACGTATTCCAGTAACAAATCTTGAAGACGTTGTACACGTCGTGTCATAACATGCGGATTCATAGCATTATTTTGAGCCAGTGTCATTAGATTATCCTCATCATTCTCATTGACAATTGTTCCTTCTTTCTTCGCATTAGCCTCCACCTTCGGTGTTATAACCAATTGAAAGTAATCGGTCTTTGACGAAGAACCGTAATTACGAATTTTCATTTGAGTAAAGGTGTAAGCATCTGGATAAATATGCTTAATTTGAGCTAAATGTTTCTCAGTCAAATTTTTACGCAACATCCTCTGTACAGCTGGTTTCAACTTTTTGAATGTAATACATTCTCTGCGATTAAAAAACATGGCACATACAGAGTCCATTGCCTTGAATATATCAATAAGGTTACGAAATTTAAGAGGTAAAACAAGTTGACCTGTTTTAATCGTTTCGGCCAAATATTTGAAACGTTGGTAAGCCGGAATAGTCAACATTGTGGATGACGAGCGTTCTTTAGATGGACTAAATAGTAATATTTTAGATATCTTTGTGTGTTTCGGTGACATCAATTCATGTTTATCTGGCGTTGGGGGTGGAACTTTAGTAGGTGTTTTAAAAGTTTTCGACGGACTGTTCAAAACTTCCAATTCAATACTATCAAACTCTTTTAGTTGTAAGCCATTTACCTTATTTGAAGGCGATTCAGTTTGCTCTTTTAAACGTTTATTTTCTTCTTCCTGAGTTTTGCGAAGTTTTTCTAACTCCTGCAATCGACCCAACGACGCTTTAAGTTCTTGCAGTTTAGCACTGCGAGTTATTTTAGTTTTCACCTCATTAAAATTAAGTTCCTTTCTTACTTGAGAATTTAATTCACTTTTTTGCCGGGTTGCTGAAGCTTTAATAATTTGTTTAGTTGGTGTTTTGAGTACTTTCTCAATATTAATGGAATTGTTTTTAGGAGTATCAGTATCAGCTGTAATAATCATAGCTTCAGACTCCTTTCGCGTTTGAGATTTATCCACTTCAGTTTTAGACAATTTCTTAGGTGAAACCAAACATTCAGCCAACTGAGTGGTTCCAGGGACGCCTGTACGTTTCTTAACAGAACGCTCATAATTAGTTCGTGCACCATCAGCTTTTTGTAGTGGCACAATATCAATATTTTTCTTTTTCTCTGAAAGGTCTTGTTTGAAACGTACACTTTCATTTTTCTTCGTGAATGGTGCTGTTGTCACAATATTCTATGTACATCAAGTTCATTTTATAAATATATTCACCACAATTTCAACAAATATGTATCAGAATATTATATATTACCTTAGTCTTTTCACGAGAATCATCGTTGACATGGAAATTGCCATTTTTTCGCTTCTTAAAATATGTTGACACTGAGGGTTGAGCCATGATTATTATTATTATATTTGCACTATTTTATTCTATTAATTAGATTATTAAAAAAGGGAAACTGTCTTATATATATCAGATAATTAGATGTACACGCCGTACGTCCAACACAAAGTGCTTTCTTAATTTCCCGCCATTTCTGATATCTACCAATCATATTCTAATATATTGTTTTGATGGTTTATTACAGTTGCTTATAGAGTTGCACTTCAGGACTCTTCATCAAAATGCAACTATGTTTGTTTCATCTATAATAAATAAATAATAAAAGATGATACTAGTCAAATTAGTTAAAGTGATTAGTAGGGCCATATTAATAATAACCGGTATTGATATATTAATATCAATGGGTTATCATTAGAAAAAATATGGTTCGAAATGGTGCAATATTTAAGTACGACTCAAAAAATTAATTTTAATAGAAGTCTTATTTTACTTAAGTACTAACTAAATAATATGACGGAATAAGTACATTTCATATATAGTTTTCTTCTACTACAGCCCTCGTATATTTTGCTTTATTTAATTTTTTATGCCCTAAACACAAGTTTTCATGAATGCCCTTATCGAAATGTTTTAAAAGTATACTATAAATAATAAAATCAACACGGGTAAACCATAATACGAAAAGTTTTGAATTATATTTATTTATTAGAAAAAACAAAAAGGGAACAAGTGCGGCTTTGCAATAATTTAAAATAAGATTAAGATAATATACTTAACGTAAACGAAGTTGTGGCGGTGTTACATTTGGACAATTTTTATGAGAATTATTTTACATCTAATATCTTATGTAATATCATTTAAAAGAAATTAAGGAGTTTGTTTTTTTATTACTTAATTCTTCCTACTAGCAATATGGGTTCTCATAAACATGGTCAACCTTATACAATTCCTGATCCCTCTATATATAAGATTGAAGATATACCTCAATTGAAAGAGGTTCAGGAGGCTCTTGCGCGCCAGGGACTAAAAAATCCTTGGTTACGTAATGAAGCTTGGCGTTATGATGTTAAACAGTTTGGCACTTACAATCAACGCTTACGGGTATTTTTGGGACGAGGTTTTCTTTATGGTTTGGGTTTAACTGTTCTAACTGTAGCAGTAGAAAAACTGTTAGGTGGGGGTGACCATCATCATGGTAATGGTAGTGTTAATGGTAATGATAATGATAATGGTAATGGTAATGGTAATGTTAATAGTCAAGAAAATAATGAAAAACATGAATAATTAAATGATGGCTACAGAAGAAGCGATATTTCCCATAATTCTTCAATTTATATAGTAGAATTGTATTAATATCTGGTAAAAAAATAAAAAGAAAAACTTTTATGTGCCAGTATGTGATATGCATTTAATGGATGTTTTTTAAGAACTTCGCGGTTTTAATTCATCGTAGCATGAACGCAAAAATATTTGTGGTTTCTTTGTTGGATTGAAGTACTCATGTCCCTTCGACCAATCGTAACCAACTGCGTAAGCAAAAATTTGACCGTTTGCATTAAAGCCGCATTTAGTTATTGATTGATCCATAGTTTCCGAAGACTTTAATTTCGTTCGAGCATCTTTGTCCCAAAAACTAAATGTGCCATCAGAACCAACTGTAACCAATGTACCATGAATCGGATGGAATGCTATGTCGTTTACAGCATAAATATCTTGATAACCACCAGTACCAGATGAACGATGGCATTTGAAAGTAAAATTATCTTTAGGATTAGAAGTATTCACGTATTGGATAGCTACACGTCCCTCAATGCTGCCTAAGGCATAACCCGTAGGTGCTTTCTTTTTATCTCGAAATATGGAAATTGCTCTATGTTGATATTTCAAAGGACTTTCTTGTCGTTTGAATTCTGTAGGACTGTTGTCTAGTGAATACACAATTAAACCACGGCCCGCTGTACCTACTACAGCCATAGGAAAGTCTACATCCGCACAATAGCATCGTTCGGGCAAATTAATAGCTAACATTACATTTGGTGATCGAGTGTCCCAAAATTTTAGAGTCTTATCCCATGAACCAGTCATCAAGCAGGCATAATTTGTACCTTTAATCCAATGACAAGTTTTAACTGGACCATCATGAGCAGCCACTTGCAACACTTGATCAGAAGCCAAGTCCCAAACTTTTACTTGTTTTTCACTAGCTATAAAGACTTTTGTACCATCGTCTGACCAACAGACATCCAACACCGGTCCACCCATAGTTTTCATTGATTTAGGCACTGTTTTACCACTTTGTTCCACTTCCCAACATCGTACACTACTATCCCAGCTACCTGCTATTAAAAAATTTTGTTGCAATGTAGCCGGACTAAACTCCAAAGCTGATATAGAGTCTTCAGGTGGTGACACAACCTCGAAATCATTCATTGGATTTGTGGATGTAGTAGTAGATGTAGTGCCAAAGTTAGTACTACTTCCCAAAGATGATTGTCCAAACATAATTAGCCGATTAATAAATATACTTTCATTAATTTAGAACATACAACATTTACAAACCAATTATTTCGACGATTCGAAATCAACTTTAGCTAAGTAATTTTCTGTGTACACCAATCACCCCTTATCTATAGTGCATGTGCAAAATATAAAAAATAAACACAATGAATAGAATACAAATGCAAAATGTATAAGATTTTTAGTCTACTTTTTCTGTTAATTTTAAGCATACTTTCAATTAAACAATAACTTCAGAATATGAAATAGAAATGCTGAGGAATTAATATACAACTATATTTTACATTTGTTACTTATATGGCATTTAAAAAGAATTATAATGCCAAAAGTCAATTGAAGACGTCGCCTGTATTTGACAAAGCCAAAAATACAATGTTGATAGAAACTGTTACAGTTGATAAAAACAGTTTCAAATTGGAAGGTTGATAAAAAAAAGGATTAAATTAAGCAGTTAACAAATAAGAAAATTATAATTATAATTTCTGAAGTCAAATTTTGAATATTCACCATTGAGACGTTATTTAATATTTTATAAAATTTCGGATTGGCGTGACCGATTTGTATGACTTTTGTACAGATATTTTTGAATAACAGCCTTAATATTTGTTGTATAAAACTTCAATTTTCAAGATACACGTGAAAAACCATAAATTTTTGCTTAAAAAACAAAATGGATATCACTTTACATTGGACTATGGCCGTATCCTTTGAATGATCTTACCCATTTTAAATAGTAACCAACGTACATGAACCTTCAATGTTTCTGCAATATTTTGAATTCATTATATCTTTTTTGCGACCAGGAGAATGTCCACCACACACAGACCGATGGACAGATGCACAAGAGGACAGACGGACAGATATTCCTAAATCGATATAAAATATGATGCCAATCGAGATCATCTATATATACTTTATAGGATCTTTGACGCTGTCTTTTAGATGTTGCAATATTAAAATAAGTGTACATGAACAACATCAAGACATTATTTTCAGGTTTTTAAATCTTCGTTTATGATTAAAGTTATAAAAAATTTCTCTATAAATATTAAACTTCTTCTTATTATATAATATATTCGTTTAATTAATTTTTGTTATTACATTGAATATATTTATAAACAGTCATACATATAAGAAAATATAATTTACATAACATTTTAATGATACATTCTTCCACAATGTATTTAAATAATTCTTTAAGGTTAATGAGCAATCAAGATTATTTGATACTGCAAATATACAAAGCAAAAACGAAATAATAAACATACATGTTCATTATTTTAAAACTTTTAAAGTGATCGTAATATTTCTCTAAAAAGGTACGTCCATCACAGAAATTAAAAAAATATAAAAACAGAAAATTCATTAGAGTATTCTAAAACAATTAGAATCTCATGTTACATAGAGAGCATATTTACAAAAAAAAAAAAAAAAAAAAGAAACAATCTATATCCCACAATCAACTACTCCATTCAACACGGTACATCAGTTTTGTTGTTGTTTTCTTTGTGCATGTATGTTGATGTGTTTTTTTGTTTGTTTGGTTTTTTTTTTGTATAAATCATTTTGAAGCATAAGAATGTCTTTTAAAATTATATAACAGCCAACTAGAGAATGGACATCAACAGAATCCAATAAAATTATATAAAGAGAAAAAAAAAGCAGAAATGTATAAAAAACAATAAACAAAAAACAAACAAACGAAAAAAATATATAAATAAAAAAGTAGATGGAGTAGAGGATAACCAATATGCGCTTAGATGAAATAATAATAGACATAATAATAATGTATTAAGATTATAAAAATAGTTACACTCGCTAGAGGTACATCGCCAGCTGAATGAGTTAATTCGTAAATTTCTTCATCAGTATGCCCATCTGCGTTAATCGTTAAACTAAATTCCGCTGAGACCGGTTTGTGATCGGATAGAATATAACTCGAATGAGATTTATATGTTAATTGCTTTAATCCCAATGTAATGTAGGGATATTTAATTGCTTGTACACGATATAAAATACGATCGCACCAAGCAGGACGCCTTTTTAAATTGTATTCGGAGGTGCCCTCATTAAATTTGAATGTTGGTGGGAATGTGGGTTGTAATTCTTGCATTAATGCGAACGCATTACCTGATTCACGCACCTTTGTTAATTGATCATTTTGAAAAAGTTCATCCAATAATCCTTGTTCTATAGCATTTCTTACATCCCAAGCAGAGTCTTCGGTATCTAAACGGAAATTTAAATCACCAAACCAGAACACAAAATCATGATCGAATATTGTTCGATAATTATTCGCTTTATAATGATGGTTATCAACAATTTGATTAAAATCTACAATTCGTTCTCGTAATCCTTCGTCGTGTGCAGCCAAATGGGAAGCAACAAAAACAACGCCAGTACCATAAAGGCTTAAACGAATACTTACGGCTCCTTTATTACCCCAAAGTCCACCAAAACCTGTCATTGTCGTCTGTGTTTCTATCAGTTTCATGTGCGTCCAATGTTTTGGTAATGACCACATTGAAATCAATAAACCCTGCATATATTCCGCAGTTACTTTCACATAACCTCTATCATCTAAATGATCTTTAATTTTGAATATCCACGGATCATCTTGGAATACTTTAGCAATTTGATTATACGGTTTCGCTTTTACCTCTTGGAATGCGATAACATATATATCTGGCATTGATAAATTATTTGAACATATACTGCCATTCAATGATAAGGCATCATTCAAATTGACATTATTTGGTGAATGTGTTCCCACATTCCATGATAGTATATAAATACATAAGTCCGCTATAATTGTACCATTGAATTCCATTGTTATTTGCTTTCATTAATTTCTTGATTCATTTAAACGTCATCAAACCGGTTTTACAAATGATTACTAATTATAGTTACGTGATTTACAAATTCCTTGATATTAATTAATGATATGTATGTAACGAGATGCCATATATTATTCCATCATTACTAAATTGATAATCGAAAACGGAAAAAAATTTCTCTCTTTTTTTGTTTGGTTTATCTAATCACGGCCAAATCATAACATACGACTAGAGAACACTGATTATTTATAGTAAATATTACAATAATAACAACATTAGCCAGTGATGGTGAAATTGAAAGAAAAAATACCTAGTAGAGATAGCATAACGATATTAATTATATGACTATAGAAAATAATTTCCATTAATATGCATATACGTATATTTTATTAAATTAAATTTTTTATGTAATATAAATCGAAATGTGTAAAAATTAAAATTTTCATACGTAATGTATTTGTACTGTTAGCCACACAATAATAACAAGTTATTATATACATTACTTGTTGTTATTTCTCTCTTGTATAAAACAATAAAAACAAAGTGAATAAATATAGATGTAATAAATAAATTAAAAACAGTGAGAATTACAACAAAAGTAAAAAATATTTATTTATATGATAGAATTTCGTTTTCAATTTAGTGAACATGACTCTAGATACCAACAAAGGAGAGAAAAAAGTATTAACAACAATACAACAAGAATATAAAATATTGGCTGAATACAAAATGATTGAAGCGGAAAAAATTCGAGGCATCTATGTTATACCATCCTTTGCTAATTCGCTACGTAAATGCATTTAATTTACATTTACATTTTTTAATATTTTCGATTTTTTTGATTGTTTGATTTAAGTGTTTACGTTTACGTTGATTTTGTTTCAGTTTGGTATGGTGTTATATTTGTACGTCATGGCTTTTACGAGGAAGGTGTGTTCCGTTTTAATATATTATTGCCGGATAAGTTTCCTGATGATATAACAGTTCCAGTAAGTGAATGACAATGAAAAAAATATTTTAATTTTCGATTTAGATCTATAGATGAATGTAGCCAGCATATTAAAATTAAGCGTTTGTAGTCTGTGATATTTCAAAGTGAAATGTACCATCCCTTAATATGCCCCCTGACTGGCACATTGGATTTAAGCTATGCATTTCCGCAATGGCGTTGTGGTGAAGATCACATTTGGCAAATGCTCAAATACATTCAAGTCATATTCAATGATGTGTTGGATTGTGTGAATATTACTGAAGATACTAAATGGTTCAATAAAGAAGCAGCTGAATTGCTTATACAAAATCGTAATGAATTTGCGATTACTGCCAGACATAGTGTGTGTGTTAGTAAAGATCACATATATGATGAACCTTCGACCGATGATCCTCATTATATTGCTTTTGAGGAGTATAATGAAGATATTCATGGAACTTTTAAGCAACGAATTAAAGATGGTAAAGAACCAATATCTAACGCAACAGCCCCTGATTTGAAAGGTTTATCTTGGGTTAAAGAAGGTGAATTTATTCCCTTAAGTTTGGAATAATTCAATTTCAGTATGCAGGAGGAAATACAATGTATATACTTTTGCATTCATGTTAAATTTTATAATTTTTTTTGTACCTTACACCACTTTTGGTACGGGGTATTATAAGTTTCTGCAGATGTTTGTGATACCTAGAAAAAGTTGAGATAAACCTACTTTTTATTCTATCGATAAATTCAAAATCATTTTCGAAATCAATTTGAACCTGTCCTTCCGTTTGCAGTCTGTCCGTCTGTTATCAAGCTACTGGCTGTAATTTTTAAATATTTTAATAAAGTTTGGTACATAGATGTGTTTCGATCAAGTGGCAAACTATATAGAAAAGAGGGTTAAAATAGGACCATATTTACGACCCTTTTTCATACAATGCTTTTTTCGAAACAGAGTCATTATACGAATGTAACAATCTTGCAGACATTTTGAAGAAAATTAGTTTTGTCTTGTATATTAATATAAGAAATATGTGGACCAAAGTTGATCCAAATCGGTGCAAGTGGGTTCAAAACCCTTTCATATAACGAACTTCTCATGTAATTTAAAGATTACAATTTTTACGAATTGTGTTGACTTGTAATTTATTTCTTTGGGTTTTCAATCACATTAGGCAAAGTGGCGTAGGATATTTAAAAGTCGGTGTCGACCGACTATACAGTGCTTACTTGTTAAAAATTTATTTCCATTCATTCTCTAAATACATGAACAAAAGAAAAAGGAATATCGTTATGATTATTTGATTTCTTTGTTTGAGTGTATGCCACAACGTTGCGTTCCGTTCACCCAATCGTTATCCAGTTTTAAGATTTTTCCTTTCCATTGGATGTGCGATGGACCATTTTCTTCACCATGATCAAATTGAAAATACTTACTCAACTCTATGGATAATTTTGATCTAATTAATCCTATATTACCAACTTTAGGCCAAGCAGGATGATATACTCTCCCTGTATTTGGATTCATATAGATTTTTTGTGGTTGAAAATCAATAACTAAAGAATCACCGCCGTGATTATACGCCAATTTTTCTTCTTTACCTTGACATTGGTTTATTATATGCGTAAAAACTATGGGTGTATCATCACATCTAATAAAGTTACGCTCACGTCCACATAAGGATAAATATGGAAAATCTTTAGTATAACGCGTTGTATTATTCAGTTTAACACGATTAAAGAAAAATTTCAGAAATTGTAATTCTTTAAAGCATGACGTGAAATTCTTCATTTTGGCATCATCTAAAAAAAGCTACATGAAATGCAATTTGTACGTATTGTTGCTACATATTCATTCATGGTATTTCCCAATTATTGTTTTTTTTGTTGGTTTTGTTTTCTTTTATTTCGGTTTTTTTGTTTTTGCTTTACCATGCCTTGATGATCTATGTAATAGAAATATTCTCGTATTTTCGGTTCTGACTCCTGCCCTTGCACATAACTAATGGAGCATTTCGTCAAATTATTTAAGTACCGTACTTTTGTAGAGAACGTACTTTGGTTCATCCTAAGCGTGGCCATTTATATGAGAATTGGCTGTTTAATAAATTTTCGTACAATATACTAATAAAAAACAGCTGTTTCTAAGTAGTGTGGAATTAAAAAAAAACAATATACATATATTATTCAGTAAAATGTTTGCAAAATTTAAAAGAAAATTTTAGCTACTTATTTATCACTAATTATACATAGATGCGTCAGTTCCATAGAATTTGTCTGCATTAGCGTTAATAAGCACAATGCAAATACACTCGGAAAATATTACGTCAAAAATATCAATATGAAATGCATTGCAAAAAAAGAAGCATTGCTTATAGAGAATGCTTTAAGTAATACCAAATATTAATTAAAATTCATATAAAAAAGACGAGAAAACGTATTAAAAATTTATTTTACGATTATTATATTATAGTAGTTGGAGATTTATTGTAATTCGCATCATGTAAGCCCAAAGAATATTAAATATTATATAAAATGAACGCTATCATCTGATCTGAATTGTTAATGGTAATAAGAAGTAGGAGCAGCTGTTTTTAAAAATGGCAGTATATGAGAGGTGTATCGGATCCTTACAAATTAGTCTATATTATTTACCAAAAGAATACTTATTTAAATGTATATATATTTTTTTTTGTTTTTTTTTTTTTTTTTGGTTAGATCTAATCGTTGCCTTCCAATTTTCTACGTCTTCTCTGCCTTTGGAATGTACAGTATAATGCTTAGATGTTGGGCACTAGACAATATTTTAATCCTCCCTGTTTTCTACAAAAAAAAAATTACAGAAAAGCAAAGAACAAATATATATGACAAGTTTTACATATCGTCAAATCATATACATAAATTTCAAATATTAGGCGATTAAGTCAAATTAAATGAAATTTAATTAACTTAAATAAAATTGAATTTTGTTAGCTTTTGGTTCAGACATCTTGCGGTTATTGATTCGAAATATAGCGCTATAATGGGTGATGATATTATTGAGACGCCATTATTTCCCGTTAAATCGTCAGGTAAACATCCTGATTATGGAACAAATAGCACATTGGAACTTTTAGAAGCTATACCGAGTGAAATAGTTGAAAAAAAATTGGATGATGTCCTTGCTGCTGTCAAAGTTGTTGATAACTTGTGTGACTATGTACGTTGTAAAACAAAAACAAATTTAATGGGGCATAATTGCGGATACTGTAAAAAGCGTTTTTGTTTTAAGCATGGTTTACCCGAAATTCATGGCTGTGGCGAGGCAGCCAAAAAATGCGAACGTAAAGAGTTTTTGAATCATAAACCCACAAAGACAGTACGTCAAGAAGAAGAACTGGCTTCAGCTAAAAAAAAATTGCATGCTAAATTAAAAGATATGCAAGTTGGTCGTACGCAAAAGACAGGAGATGTAACAGCAAGCAATGCGGATATCAAAAATTGCATGAAGAAGAAGGGTAAATGAATAAACAAAATTTTATATATCATGTTGAAATTAGATAAATTACATAATTTTTATAATTGCAATGCGATATTTCGCTTGAAAACAAGATAACAATAACCAAAAACACATTTTACTAATAAATCAATAAATATAATAATAAATCATTTAGAAAATATTATGCATTGGTATTTGTTATTAGGCATTCAATGACTTGCTTTAACAGAAATAAGATGTACATAAATATATTTATATATGTATATATATAAATCTCCATAGGAATATATGCCGTGCGATATGCCATTCTTAAGTTGTAACGCTATCAACAGCTACCTATTTATTACAAAAATTATTTATTTATATTTATTATTATTATTATTATATGGATAACGTATAGATGACTATTGGAACAGTTTATTTTGCAAGTATTATAATTCTTCATCTTTACGGTTATCATAATGCTCAGTTGGTGTTTTATTAGCTGTGTGACATTCATAGTTAATTACACATATTACATATATATATATATATATATATAATATATATATATATATATATATATATATATATATATAAAGATGATTATTTAATTCAAAGAACTTTATACATATAAATAAAAATTTAAAGTTATACATAAATAAGTTTGAAAACATTCTCCTATAAAAAAAAATTTAATTAACCGCTAGAGAAATACTTTATTACTTAAAGAAATTTAGATTCTTTAATCTTAAGGCTAATGGCTTAAGTATGCGTTGTGTCAAGTAAGAAGAATACCAAAATTGTCATCTTTATATTTTTATTAAGCAGGATGTCTTACAGTATTTCTAGATCACAATGACGAATCTCCGGGAATTTTTTCCGTAATTTCATTTCTATACGGTCAATTTCACCACCCATTAAATCAACAATATTTTCGCCATGGTTTAATAGAAATTGCTCCAATTCGTCAACGGTTTGGAATGATTTCGCCACCTTCAATAATTCATTTAGATCTTGTTTATCCAAATAAAAGCGCGTCAATTCACGTCCATCAAAATCCATTTCAGCTTTGTAACGTACAAGATTATTACCCATATCAATACCTTTGACATCATGTATTGCACGTATCATAACATCTGCTTCCAATTCAGCATTTATACGATCTAAATGCTCTTTAGGTATCGATTTTCCCACTAGAGCCGCAACATTAGTATAAATGATGAATGAAGCGACGGCGCCTAGTAAACTGCCTACTAATAAAGAACCAATAGAATCATAAACAGGTGAACCAGTCCATATTGACAAACCCATACAAGCTGCTGCTACTGCTACACTAGCAACTGCTGCAGCATCTTCAGTTAAAACTACATTCACACAGGGATCTTTACCACTTACCACATATTCTCTAAAGGAAATGTCCTTCAATTTAGCAGACCGTTTAATCTCATTTACTGCTACTAAAAGTGTAGCACCTTCAGATACCAAAGAGCCACCCAAAATAAATAAAGCCCAAAAGAAATTCTCCATTGGTTCTGGATACATAAGACCGGTTATACCGTGATACATAGACAAGCCAGTGCCAACACAAAAGATACCCACTCCTGATATTAAAGAAGACACATATTTCATATTCGAATAACCATAGGGATGATCTGGATCAGCTGATTGGGTGGATTTATGTATACCATAAGCTAATATCAATTGATTAATTGTATCAGCTAAAGAATGTATTGCTTCCGCAAACATACTATGTGATCCCGAATATAACCAACCACCCACTTTGAATACGAAATTTAAGCCATTAATGCCAATAGCAATTAACACCACTTTACCGGATTTACCCTTTAAACCAGTGTCATTAGAATATGTGGTAGCACGTGAACCTATCTCTCTGCGATAATCTCGCAGTCTTCTTTTCACCGTAAATATATTTTGCTGGTGAGTTTTTCGTTCAATA
Organism: Melophagus ovinus; assembly: GCA_023089585.1. Taxonomy (NCBI): domain Eukaryota; kingdom Metazoa; phylum Arthropoda; class Insecta; order Diptera; family Hippoboscidae; genus Melophagus; species Melophagus ovinus. Next base: position 2,743,394 of record JAKKIB010000180.1, read on the forward strand.
TCACGTTTAAGGCATTCTCGTAATAGCGCTTCTTTGGAACCCCAAACCTCGATCGCTTTAGCTTCTACATCTTTACGCCAAAAGACTGTTATCGGTGGTTCTTGTTCATATGGTGAACGTCGCTTTATTTTAGGTAATTCATCCAAATCAGATACCTTTAAAAGGAAATCACTCATTGCTCGTGTCGGAGTTATGAAATTACGTTCCAACGACGAACGATTAAAATCGACTTTGATGCGTTTCGGTTTAGTTTTAATTTCTGTTGCATCTGCTGTTGTTGGTGTTGCGACTATTGTTGTTGTGATCTGCGATGTACCCAATTCCAAGGGTGCCATTTTACTTGCGGCCACCACTGCTTTATTAACCTGTTTCATAACTCTATTAAGTGGTTTTTCACTCGTTTGCGTTTCTGTTTGTTGCGAAGCATTTTCTAATAATGGCACCTCCCTTTTTTCATTAGTTGTCGTTTTTACTGTTGGGGTTGCTAATGTTTTAGTTTTCTCAAATACAATATCATTAATTTTAGAATCTTCTATGGTTGTGGTAATGGATAAAATTCCTTTAGACGTTTCCACATCAAATTTATGCGTTTGTATTGGCTTCTCAGTAGCTATTATTGATCCCATAGCTTTGGATTCTGTTGACGTTTTCTGGGTAGTTTTCGTTTGTGTAGCAACATCAGCACTCTCACTTTGATTAGATGTTGGTATAGATGCGGCAGAACTTATAACTGGTGCTGTTATATTCTACAAATTTTCCAGTTGTAAATTCATTGTTAATAAGACAAAAAAAAGCACGAAAAAAAAGAAAAAACAAGGAAAAAAGCATTAAAGTAACATTAAAGTGAAAATGAATTATTTGATGGATTTAGATGATGCACCTTGTTGTTTGTAGTGAACGGTCTCCACATAAATATTTTGCCATTTGCAAAATAATTTTCTTTAATTTCAATACAACCAGAATTAACTACATATTTATAAATACTTCTAATAACTTGTTGTTGACCTGTAATACATTGTTTCATGTGTAAGTTTCTTATCAGGTCTACACTGCGTGGCAACATATTGAAATGTAATTTAATAATTAACAATTATGTTCATATAAAATGTTTGCTTTTTCTAGTATTTACTATAAAAAATGAAAATCACATCTAACACAACAAAATTACCAAAAAAAAAAGAAAAAAGACCACAACTACTAACTACAATTTTTTTTTGCACAACTTTACTAGTACTAATTACAACGGCTGATTGATTGGTTGAAAGAATGTTTACGAAAATTGTTCAATAAAGGAAATTAAAGAGAAGAATAGTAAGGCAAAGCAAAGGAAAGCAATAAAAAAGTGGAAACAAAATAATGACGGCAATTAAATGGAACAATTTCCCAGGGATGATTTTAAAAATATAGAAATGTAAATAAAAAAGTGAGTTGCTCATAAATATGGTTATCATTTAAAAGATTATTTTTCAAAACATTTACATTAATCAATTATTTGCCAGAAACATTTGATATTTTTATAAATATGCCGTTTTTTTCTTCATTTTTCTTTTATTTAAATCGATTTGAATTAATCTAATTATCTATTGCCTCTCTATAAATTCTTATATTCAAATAATGGATAGAAATTTCCGAAATGTATTTTGACAAAATTTGTTAATAAGGCGTAAATTAAATTTAAAGGCAAGCGATATTACAAAATGGATGATTTTCAAAAATTTTTACGTATTTTGAGGAAAATTGTTCTTTTAAACAAAATGAAGTATATAAAACTTATGACACCACTTGTGACTACAGGGTATTAGAACTTTTGCATACGTCTTTGTAATACTCAAAACAAATTGAAATAGGCTCCATCTTCTGTTATACAAATCGACTCAGTATCATTCAGTAAAACGATTTAAGTCTTCCTGTACGTCCGTCTATAAATTTTTTTTTATCAAAGTACAGGGTATAATTTAAAAACCAATTGAATGAAATTTGGTCTCCAGGTGTGTCTTGGCCCAAAGAATCGTGATAAGTTTAGATTATGATTACGACAACGTCTCTTAAAAGAATCTACTTTGGAAAGAGGTTTCTATATGGAAAAACTTATAATTTTCTATATACGTTTCAAGAAATGTATTGTAAGGTACTTAATAACCGGTCTTGATAGATTATAAAATATATACATGTACCATTACTGGCCCCATTTACTACGTTAAGTAAATAGGCCAATGCACTCAGATAGAATTATTTTTTAGAGCCTTAACAGCAAATTTTTCATTAAAGTAGAAAAATTAATGACATTGAATTAATTAAATGCCCTTAAGATGGCAAACTATGCAAATTATTAAAGTGTAAGAATATATTTTATTCAAATCGATTTTATATGATTTCCTTCTTCTGGTTTCTTTAGCTGCTTTGAAAAACTTTATCATTTTACATTTTTGATTAATTCCGTAAATTAAGCGCGTGCACGGTTTCTTAAAATGTAAAATGTTTGCTTGCTTGCTTATGTTTTCAGTTTAATTATTATTATTAATATTATTTTTTGGTTTTTTTTTTTGTTTATTCCAAATATATATAGATATATATTTACCATTAATTAATTAATATTCATTTAACACATTTGAAATAACGACAGTGACAATAAAAACAAAAAGCAACAAATAACCAAACTAGAAACAAAAAAAAAACAAACAACTAAATTATATGAAGATTCAAGTTCAATGATCACACAATTAAAATGTTCTTCCCAATGCATCAGAATAATTTGGTAGTGTACACGCACAGCACACACACACACACACACACACACGTGCACGTGCACGTATCAAATAAATTTAAAGTTAAATTTTATATTGTATAAAAACAAAAAACAAAGAAAACAGACTAAAAAAAACCAAAAAGAAGCAACAGAAAGTGAGACAGAAAGAGATAGATATAGACATAGACATAGAAAGAGATAGAGTTATAAAATGAAGTAGAGAGAGAATAGAGAGTAAAGATTAAAAAATAAGGATATGAAAGAAAAATTGTAGATGAAGTGCTTTTTTTTTTCTCAAAGTCACGCATATCCATCCATTTGTGTGTGTGTATATGTGTGACATCATAATCTGACAAATTTGTTTTTTATTTCAAATATAATATAATAACATATAATTTTTGTTTAATACGGCGTATAAATAAATTTTTATATTAAAGTGATATTTTGCCGATGACATATCAACACGTTTATCTACAAAAATATATTCGTACGCACGAACACACATACATACATACATACATACACATACATACCTGTATATGTGCGAATACTCATATACAGACACATAATGCGAATTAGCTTTGCGGTAACAAACATAAAAATTATTATTATTATTATTATTATTATTATTATTATTATTATTATTATTATTATTATGTAAATGTGTGTTTGTTTATGTTTATATATAAAATCATGTTCAAAAAACGTGCTACTTATTTGTTGTGCTTTTTTCGTTTTGCTTTATTCTGTTTTGCGAAATAATGATTATCTATGTTGCAATCTCCTTTATGTTGATCAGAAAATTACATTAAAAAAATGTTTGATATGCCCTTATTTTTTTTACATGTAATGTTACTTGATCAAGGATTTTTCCGGTTTTTTTTTTTTTTGATACATTTTTGAACAGACGGAAGTCGTCATTGTGATGTTGAAAATCAATTTTTACTCAATGCATCTTAATGATATATTTGTAAGGTTTTTAGGCAGCTTCATAATTCCATTAGCGTAAAATTTCATTTTTATACCATACACGCATCCTTTGCGGGCTTAAGCCTGCTTGTTCATTCGTCCGTCTGTCCGTCTGTCCCTCTGTTCATGGGGGCTACCAGTCCCGAGAAGCACTTGCTCAACTGGGAGTGGCTCATGAGATGGTCGTTGGTGATGCCGGCCATCAGGGTGCATCATGAGTTCACGAGATCAGATCCAAAGATTTAATTTGGTACCACGGGATCGCCTGTTTTAATATGCCCACTGTGGTAAAATTGACGTTGGCTTCGTGGGGGCTGTGGTGCCCACAACGCGGGCGCCGCTCGTTCAAACATATATATGCTTGTCGTGCAGGGTGCCATTTCCCGAATAAAATGGCTAGCTAGGTAGGCTTATTGGGCTAAGCTAATCTAAGCCAAGTAGTAATTAGAAGGCTCCGAATCTTTATATCAAATATTAAGCCATGTATATAAGGTGCGGTAAAGGCTTTAAATTGGGAGTTAGTCGTGACGGTAGCTTGCACCCTGTGTGACGTGTTTACCAACGCTAGCGAACATTTTGTACGTTTGTGTACCAGGCAGTTCAGCCTTTTCGGCAGGTATGCATGTAAAACGCTCACTGCACTTTGTCCCTCTGCTCATATATATGTTTTATTAAACTTCCGGGCATAATGTATAAATTTTGGTAAATAGACTTATCTTGGCCCAGAAGTATACGCCTGGGAATAAGTACAGTGTAATATCGGATTATTATTACGATTATGGCTTCAACAACGACCCATTTTACAGTTCGGAATATTCTTTTATAAAAATATACTTTCAACTAACGATTATAAAGTGTATGTATCAGTTTTAGTATTTGAATTTTAGTTTTTTAACAATCAAAACTTTGTACAAAACGTATTTCAATAAATTATGCATAATACGCTTTAGATTTTACAAACATAAAGACAGAATGTATCTAACTTCAACGTTTTGTGTAATAAGTATAAAAAGTGGTAAATCCAATGCAATCTAATATCAAAGAAAAAAAAAGTGTCAGTAAACGATAATTTTCACATAAAATTGAAAAAAGCAACAAAAAATTTTCTATTTAGAATTTTTAAGAGTCCTCCATTAGATCCTTTATCTCCCCAGTTCTATAAATATTAAAATAACGAAAATATTTCGACACATTCTACAAATATTTATCTATGGCTCAGTGCTTGGTTTGGTGCTTATCCAAGATTTGCTTACAGTCAAATATATAGTTTTATTATAATTATTATTATTATTATTATTATTATTATTATTATTGTTGTTGTTGTTGTTGTTGTTGCTGCTGTTGTTATTATTATTACTGATTAGAATATGAATATAAATAGTACAGCTAAAACTATAATAAATTATTTGATGAAAGAGTAAAAAAGCATTTTTTTTGAAATAAAAAAAAAATCTGTATATTAATTAACAAAATAAAACTATTTATAATTTGCAATATACAATTTAAATTTCCAATTTTCAATTTTCAATGACACTGAAAATGAAGATACACATTGCTTAATTTGTAATAATACATTAATCATTTTGACAATTATTTAAAATATCTTCAATAATTTATGCATTTTGTTTTTCAATTATCTCAAATATCTCTCATTTTATTATTGGATATATAATTTTATAAATTATATATATATATAATATATATATATATATATATATATATATATATATATATATAAATATAAATTATCTATTTATTTATATAATTTTAATGCACGCTTACGCCTCTTGAAAATTTATAGAAATTTCAAAGAATTTATTATACATAATATTTGAGAATTTTAATATGAAGCAAAGGTAAATGTGAAACGACTTTTGAGTACGTTATATCTAAAATAATTGCAGCAACAACAACAACAAAAGAGTGCCACAAAATCAGAAAGAAAACAAAAGAAAAAAAATAAAAAAGTATCATTTCCTATAGAGAACTCAGAATCATTTTCTGATTCGATTGAAACCTGTCTATCAGTCGGTTCGTATGTCTATTTGTCTATGTAAATTTCTTATCAAAGTTTAGGGCACAATGAATGAAATGTATGAACTTTGGCATATAGGTTTGCCTTGGCCGAAAGAGCCCCGGATATAATTATGAATATGATCAGATTTTATTTTACGATTATGCCTTACATAAAGATCTATTTTGCAAAGAGGTTTTTATGTAGAAAATCTAACATTTGTGAATATTTCATATTTATGCAGACAACGAAAAATTGGATCAGATCGTTTCATTTTGTCAAAGCCCTTCACTGTTTTGTGGAAAAATAAAATCATATTTTTTCACTTACTAGAATTTTAAATCACTTTACAAGACTCTTCACAAATTAGATGAAAAAAATTAGATAAAGAGAGTTTAAGAGTCTACCCCAACCAACTGTAAAGTTGTTACTTATTTTATCATAAAATAGTCCAATTGTTGTTACAATTGTTGTTATTACAAAAGCCTATTTTAGAGTCAACTCTGATCGACTGTAACGTTCTAATTTAATTTTGCTTCTTAGTCTTTTCACCGTGTTTCATTTTATCATTTTTTTAATTAATTAAGCAATTTTTTTCCAATTTTTTTTCCTTTTTTTCTTTTTACTTCTTCTTCTTCTTTTTTGTAATTGATTGGTTCTAAGAAGTGTACATATTTTGCCAACAATATTGTGACATAAATTAACCATGAACAATGAATAATGAACAATGGACGTACATGATTACAAAATTAGATTAAATTCATATCAATATAATTTTCTAGTTTTACACAATAAAATTGATATAGTAACAATTGGAATAATTTCTTTTAATTACACATAATTAACATTTAAAAGCTTTTAGTTTTTTTTTTGTCTATGTAGTAATTTTATAAGACAATTTCACAAAAAGAGAATACAACGCAAAATAAAAACAATATCCATTATGGGAATATATAACAAAACTGTCGTCATCTCTAACATGTAAAAAAAAATAAAATTTATTTACCATTAAAGTTTAAATTATTTCATATATTATTCAAATTATATTTACTTTAATATTTTTACAAACTACAATCATTATCAATATCATCATTAGAATTATGGTCATTATCAATATCATTAACATCATTATAATAATAATGATGATAATGATGATGTTATTGATATTGATTATCATGATTATAATTATTAATAACATCATCTTTATGAATATCATTATTATCATCATTATTGCCATTATTATCATAATTAATATTATTATCATTATTATTTTTATCAGTTACATCATCATTATCCTTATTAATATCCATATCATTATCCTTATCAATATCATTATCATTATCATATCAATATCAATATCAATACAATATCAATATCATATCAAATATATCAATATCAATATCAATATCAATATCAATACAATATCAATATCAATATCAATATCAATATCATATCAATATCAATATCAATATCAATATCAATATCAAATATCACATATCAATATCAATATCAATATCAATATCAATAATATCAATATCAATATCAATATCAATATCAATATCATATCAATATCAATATCAATATCAATATCAATATCAATATCAATATCAATATCAATATCAATATCAATATCAATATCAATATCAATATCAATATCAATATCAATATCAAATCATCAATACATATCAATATCACTATCAATATCAATATCAATATCAATATCAATATCAATATCAATATCAATATCAATATCAATATCAATATCAATATCAATATCAATATCAATATCAATATCAATATCAATATCAATATCAATATCAATATCAATATCAATATCAATATCAATATCAATATCAATATCAATATCAATATCAATATCAATATCAATATCAATATCAATATCAATATCAATATCAATATCAATATCAATATCAATATCATACAATATCAATATCAATATCAATATCAAATATCAATATCAATATCAATATCAATATCAATATCAATATCAATTATCAATATCAATATCAATATCAATATCAATATCAATATCAATATCAATATCATTCAAAATCAATATCATATCATTATCATTCATTCATTACATATCATTATCAATATCATTATCAATATCATTCATATCATATCATTATCATTATCATATCATTATCATTATCATTATCATTATCATTATCATATCATTATCATTATCATTATCATTATTATTATCATTATCATTATTATTATCATTATCAATATCATTATCATTATTATTATCATTATCATATCATTATCATTATTATTATCATTATAATAATTAGATGTGATCAGATATGATGAAAAAAGCTGATTTTGAAATGAAGTTATTTCGAATCCTGTGTTGCCTATAATAATAATGATAGTATATAATATATATATAATAATATAATTATAATAATAAATATGGAAGCAACAAAAAAACAAAAAGAAATCGAGACAAAAATTCTTGCATACAATTTGATATGTAAAATTCCATAAATTGACGTTGCGATATGCTCACGATCATTATCCCAGTAAAATTAAAACATTTCTGTTTGAAAACTTCACTAACAATTTCTTTCTGTTTATTACTCAAGTATCTTCATTTCAATTTATTCCAGTTGTTTACAATAATTTCAAATATCTCAAATACCATTGGACATGGCAAAATTAAATGTATTTGCGCTAGCTAAGTGATCTCCATGTGATTGTTTTGCCAAAATAGTTTTCCAATTTCAATAAAACTACCACTGATGACCATTTATTTCTTCAATAATTACGGAATTTAATTTTTCATTTTTTAGAATTTTTTCATATATAAATTAACTTCTATATATGTGTAAACTTGGGCGTGATCGATTATTAAATACACTACAACACATTTTTATAAACGTGTAATTTACATGGGCAAACGGATGGACAAACAAGCAGGCCAACGGACTAATAGACATACTTAAAATATATCAAAATTAGATCTTAACATTTTCCATATATTACAAACATCTACACAAAGTTATAATATTCTGTACTATCATCGCAAGTGCAGGTGTAGGATATAAAATAAGAAAATTTCATTGAAACTCTTTGAACGATTATAAATTTTATAGTTGTTCACACATTTAATTTTAATTCACCTTTGCCGGTTTGGTGTTTTGGTTTTTTTTTTCTTGTTTTTGTTTCTATTTTGTTTTTGTTTTTTTTTTTTTTTTTTGGTATTCCTATTCTTCTGATTAATATATTTATTATACATGGCATGCTTTTATTGCGCTTTATCAATAACTAATTATTATTAATTGATATCATGTATAAAATATAAAGACTAATACTGTTTGATAAACTATTTGTAAAGAAAAAATTGAAAAAAGTAACATATTTTTGTATATAAAACTAGAGTCACATCTTGAATACTCACCCAAATATCATCATTATATTTGGCGAGGAGAATTTATGGAGTATTGTGTTTTTGGCGCATTGAATTTTATCTGAAAACCTGAACGTTTAATGTTTGCATTATTATTAAATGAGCGTAAAGTTCTATTGCTCTGTCTCCTTCTCCTTCTCCTTCTCCATCTCCATGTCCTCCATCTTCATAATGCATTCATTTTAAATGTTCTTGTATAGGTAGGACTTTTGCAACGATTTCAAGTATCGTCCATTTAGCGACAAATTGATTAATAAGTGGCAAATTTTGCTACCGCTCATCTTAAGATAAACAGAAGCCTATTAACAACAACAACAATAATAATAACAATATCAAAGATGGATATTTTGGGATCAGATTATAATTAGATCGCTTTAATATTTAACCAGAATGCTTGACTATTTTGCGTGATTACAAACATTTTTTACAAACTATGTAAACTTTTGGATGGCTCGATTGTGTAAATAAACAAGCAACTTCCAAGTATATCCATTTCGTCATTACGTTTGTAACGTTTAAAAGGAAGCATCAAAGACAAATCTTACAAAGTATAGATATTCTTGATCAACAACAAATTTTGAAACGATATAGACATGTCTTTCCGTCTGTCCATCTGTCCATATGTGTTAAACATTCCCCTATTTGCAAAAAAAGGAGATGTCACGCTCAAAGTTGGCGGAAATATTGAAGGTACATGTACATTGGTTGAGATTGACAATGGGCTAAATCGATGAAAGGATACGCGTACAGTGCAATGTACACTGAGAAGATTTCTGCTTTTATTTTTGCGAAAACATTTATAATTTTTAACTGATAATTTGAAAACTTTACTGTTATTTTACTAGGTCTATATAACAATCATGAGAATAGGCCACGCCTACTGGAAATTATACAATTTTAAATTATCTGTTTGTGCCATAAATTATCAAAAACGAAGTGTCTAGGTGGTGAGTATTCAACATGTAGTCCCAGCCAAATATAATTTTTTACTTGTTTGTTTTTTCTAATGAATATAAATTAAGAAAAGGAGAAAAAAAGGTATAACTCAAAAAAAAAAAAGCCGACGAAGAAAAAATACTTATCAGAGCAAAATAAAAAGCATATGAAAATTGTTGTAATGTATATAATAAAAAAAAACAAGGTATGAGACAAGAGGCAAGAGGTAAGTCATATTTTCATTCAGTAAAAATTTTCCATAGCAAGTTTTTTTTTGTTTTTATATTGTTTGCTTTTGGTTTTATCATACGGTTTTTGCTTTTCTTGGATTTTCATTCATTCAAATAGCTCAACTAAGAGATAGGAACACAGAGAGACCGGCAATCAGACAAACAAAACAATCAAACGCACAAACCCAATTGACAGGCAGGTAGTTAGACAGATAAACAGGCGTGAATGTTTAGACATTCCAAGAGTTAATGTTATTGATAAAATTAACGATATTAATATGAATATTTTGTTTAGTTTAACATTTTATTATTAAAACATGTAACTTCCACTAATTAAAGTTAAACATAGAAACTGATCTGATCGAACAATTTTGAATTGAGTATCGCGTACAGTTTACACATCCAATTCAATACAAATTCCTTACAAACTTGTTCAATTAAGTTGCGCTTATTTACTACTTACATGAGATGCAAATGTGTAAACATATCAATATACATATGGTATATTAATTTTGTCAATACGCATGTAACATCTAAAAGGAACTACTTAATTACCATCAAATTCTAAATTTAGATTTAGATATGTTTAACCGTCTGTCTGTCCGTCTATCTGTTCATGTGGCCAGTTTGTTGGCAACCAGTCCTGAACAGCACCAGCTCAACTGAAAGAGGCTCATAAGAAGGCCATTAGACGGATCGACCTTTGGCGACTTATAAGCTCATGCTTTCGTACAAACAAATTTTATTTGGTACCACGGAGTTATCAATATTAATAATGTCCATTGTGATGATATTGGAGTTGGCTTCGTGTGGGCTATGGTGTTCACATCGTGAACATACATCTATATGCTTTTTGTGCGTGGTACCATTTCCCCAATGAAATAGCTAGCTTGCTAAGCCCTCTGAGCTAAACAAATGAGATCTAGGAGTTTTAGAGAGGCTCTGAACCTACTTATCAATGCTAAAGTTTTCTAAGATAAGGTGCAATAGGCGTTTTAAATTGGTGACTAGAATGATGATACCATGTAAGCGTGACTATCAGCCCTAGCCCATAAATTGTACTTAGTGTATCGTGCAATTAAGTCATCACGACAAGTGTGCATCTAAACCACTAAATGAATGTTCATCTGGTCGTATGTTGGTAATATTCTTCTAACCGTAAAAATTGAGATATCTAACTTAAATTTGGCAGAAACTTTAGAAGTTTTTACAAGCTGATTCATATTCAAAATGGATTAAAATTGTCAAAAATTATGCCCATTGCGCAGCATAAATTGAGATCAACTCTATTGTTTGGGTTGCATAACTTTAAAACTGAAGCAATTAGAAAGCTAAATTTTTGTATAAATATTCTACAATGCATATAAAAAAAATTATGAAAATTAGAAGTTATATAATACTAATATTTTCCATTTTTATAATGTCTCAATGTCTGTATTGGGTGAATATTTAAGGTACCAACTCAGCCCAATATAATTTTCTTATTTTTTCGCATAAACGAATGCTATTGTCTCGTAAGATGCTTGAAATATAAGGGTATTAAAAATAATCAAATGCATAAAAAAATTAAAATTAAAATTAAAATAAAAATGAAAAAATAAAAATGAAATGTATAAAACAAGAAAACAAATGAAATAATTAGTAGGGGGATAGAATGAGTAATAGAGATGGTAAGTGAAAAAAAAGAATGAAGATGCATAATGCTCAATTTTAGACAACAACAAATGGTAATTTTATTTTAGCTTATTTAATAATAATAAAAAAAAAAAAGAAAAGCAAAACAAAAAACATCGATTTATACGTGCTTATTATAAATATATTTGTACATGTGTGTAAATGTGTGCATTTATGTATGAATCTATACGATAAATTAAGTAAAACTCATATAAAAAATATACATTTATCATACATACATATCTATATCTATATATATATATATATACACACATATATATGTACAATAGAGGCCATATATTTCAATTGAGAGTTAAAATATTTCAAATATTACAAACGGTCATAACAAATATACATATTTATATAATGAACAAAAGGTATGTATGTAAGTATTGTAATTAACAACAACAACAATAATAATAATAATAATAATAATAATAATAATAATAATAATAATAATAATAATAATAATAATAACAACAACAATTATAGTAATGATTATAATTAAAGTAACGCCAAAAAGTAAAAAAAGCAAACTAGCAACGATAAAGCAAAACCCCAAAATTATTAGATTTGATTAAGGTAAAATTTTGATATGCATACCATTCAGTTATTTAGTTATTGAAAGCAAACGTCTGCAACACTTTAATAATAATTTTGATTCGACTTAAGCCCATTTACTTGTCTGTCCTGTCTGTTCTGTCTGTCCGTCCATGTAAATTACTTATTAAATTTATTGCAATTTTTGAGATATTTTCATGAAATATAGTTCATAGGTTATTCTTTTGCTCAAAAACAAACCCTATGGAAAATGATTCGAAACGGTTTATTTTTACGATCGTGTACCATTAAAACGCTTTTCTTCATAGTCAAGTAAGCCATTAAACAAAAGGAAAAAAACAAAAAAAATATTATATATTCAAATATATTTAAAAAAAAAATTAGCTTGTGCCTTAAATTTGATTCAGATTGGTCTATTTTTCGATCATTTCGTTTTTTTTCCTTTTTTTTTTTTTTTTTTTTTGATAAGATATTTTTGAAAATTGATATTGTTGTACATTTAAATAATACAAATATTTATACCAAAATTTGTTTAGATTGGTGCATCTTTTTATACCTGTTCAATATATCGAATCTTTCAAATAATTGAAAACTTACAAGTTTTTACGTAGTTTGTTTTGGAATTCACTGGGAAATGATTTTTTATTTACATTAAGCAATGAGGTGTAGGGTATTTAAGTATCGTCTCTGATCAAAGCAAATCTAAAGTTTGGGTTTATTAAATTTTCAATTATTATTACTTTACCATTAAGAAGAGTTTTGTTATGATTCAAAAGTATTCCAAGAACATTATTAGAAAATTTGATTCACTTTAACTGGCAATCTATAAGATTTGCAAATGACAGATTGTTCAACAAGTGTGGCCAAATCATTAAAAAAATTTTCAATATATTAATAAAAATCAACCATAATAGATGCTTTCAATGATCTCTATGATGCAAAAATTTTGATAAAATGAGTACATCACTAAACTTTTGGTGGATGTTATAAACAACAACAACAACAACAAAACGACACAACAAAAAGAAGAGGAGAAGCAATTAAAAAAAAACCAGAAATTAAAAAAATAAAGAAAATAGATTAGAGTCGATTGGGGCCGGTCTTTGAGCGTCTTTTGGGTCTAAGATACGCTTAAGTATCATAATTTCATTCAAATAGCTTGAAAATTGCATCCTGTACTTTGATAACCAATTTACATACACAAATAAAAGACAGACAGGCAGACAGACAGTCAGAGAGAAAAAAATGAATCTGAATCGATTGGCATAATAAAATTTGAATTTATCTTAACTTTTTCTTGGATAATACAAATATCCGCACAAACATAAAATAACAGGTAGTTATAAAAAGTGTAGGGGATTAAAAGATCATATACAAAATCGATAGTTAATCATATCTCAATTATGGCTGTTGTTTAATTCTTGCCACAGCAAGCAAGCTGGGCTAATACTTTGTTGTTTTCCGCTTGTTTTTTTTTTCTTTCTATCTAAAGCACAAACTAAAACACTAATCAAAAAAAAAAAAAAAAAAAACGAAAAAGAAAAGAAAAACGCAAAGCCAAAAAAAAAGAAGAAAAATGGAAAAAAAAATTATATTCAATATATTTGAGTGTGTTGTTACTGATTTTATAAATCGATCTAAATATTTTACATAAAATATCTTATTGCTCGCATTTGTTTCTTCAGTTTTTTATTATTCTTCAAATTAGATTTTTAGCTTGCTGTTAATTTGTTTCTAATGCTTTTTATTCATTTGATACTGGACATTGAACACTGGACACTTTGATCTTGTCTCTGATAAAAAAAAGGAAAACCTGCATTAATTTGTTATTTTGAGCATTTCAATAAATGCCAGTAAATACGAGTAATAATCTTTTTATATTGTGATTGAATGTCGCATTAAATCAATCAATTGTTCAATTATCTTTGTCAATCTTTTCCATTTTTTTTTTTGCTGTGCTTTTTGTACTCTTCTTGCCCCTTCTACTTTTATGTGTTGGTTTTTGTTTTTTTTTTTTTTTTTTGGTTTAACTTGTTTAAGATTTTTGTTATTGTTGTTGTTTACTTTTTCCGTTTTTTCTACTATTTTTTTTGGCCTCTTATTCTGCTTCTTCCGCTCCTTCTCCTTCTCCATCTCCATCTCTCTTGTTTTTCTTTTTGTAACATAAATATGTGCATATTAGTTAACAAATTTGGCTGAATATGAAATCGGCTGGTTTTGAGTGATTGCGGCCGTCCGGTGGGTTGGTCGGACGATCTATCGATGACAGATAGATAATGATCAATTATGGTGTGGTTAAATATTATCAAAAAGCTGTAACGGTCAATTATGAATGTAATATATAAGAACAACTTGTTTTAGTGCTATTATATTTATACAACAACATTCACATTTTTAATAAAAAAGGGTATAATAAATTTATAGATTTTAATGTAACAACTAAAAGTGTTTTACAATAGATTTATCAATTATTGCAACATACCGAATTCGAATCATTTTCTTAACTTAATTAAGCCCATCAACGTATTGTTTTTGTATGTTCAGTTGTTCGTTTATATCTACGTCCATGTATCCATCCGTCTTTCCTTTCAATCGATTTTCTCTGCTATCATCTATGCGTCCCATCAGCTATCTGTCCAATCAGCTGCCAGTCCGTTCAAATATTCAATCGACTAGTTTTCCATCTGACCAGATATCCGTCCGAGGGGGTCTCCATTCAACCGGGTCTCCATCCAACCGGCGCTCCGTCCAACAGGCCCTCCGTTCAACCGGCCCTCCGTCCAACCTCCGTCCGACCAACCGGCCCACCGTCCAACCGGCTGTCTGTCCGACCGGCCTTGGGGGCGACCAATCCCGAGAAGCACCTGCTCAATTAGGAGTGGCTCATGAGATGGTTTCTGATCCATATCCATCAGGGGGCATCATGAGTTTCACGAGATCAGATCCAAAGATTTAATTTGGTACCACGGGATCACCAGTTTCGTATTTGCCCATGTGGTGATGTTGGAGTTGGCTTCGTGGGGGCTGTGGTGCCCATGCCGCGGGCGTAGCTCGACCTAATTATGTTTATATAGAGTTCCATAATTATGTTTCTGTCGAGCAGGATGCCATTTCCCGAATACAATGGCTAGCTGGGTAGGCTTATCGGGCTAATATAATCTAAGCCAAGGGGTAATAAGAAGGCCCCGAATCCTTACACCAAGGATTAAGCTAACTAGATGAGGTGCAATAGTGGCTTTAAATTGGAAGCTAGTCGTGACGGTGGCATGCACGTGATGTGTCGTGTCTACCAACGCTAGCGATCATAAGTATGTTTATACCATGCATTTGAGCCTTCCAGGCAGGTATGCATGTAAAACACTAACTGTATGTCCGAGCGGCCTTCTGTTCGACCTCCCTTCCGTTCGACCTGCCCTCCGTTTAACCCGTTTTCCGTTCGACCAGTTGTCCCTTCGACTAGCTGCCTACTAGCTTTTCCTGTGACAACTTATCAGCTTTAGGTCAAATTTTTTAGAATTATGCCTTGGATAATCGTCCATTTTACATTTTTTATTATTCTATTCATTTATATTGCCATTTCAAAAATTCGTAGGCAATATGTTGTAATATTTTCATTTGTTGTTGTTATTATTATTATTGTTGTTGTTGCTCACTTTATTCCAATGAAATATTACGAATTGTAATATCGTAAAATTGTAAAAAATTCTCAGTAGAATAGAATTGATTAGAGCAAAATGTTTATCTTACAATTTTACCATAAATTTTACTTAAGTTGTTATTTTTATTATTGTTTTCTTTTGGGGTTAGCAGGTGGCGTTTTTAAAAACTCTTGTTTTTTTCTATTTACTTTTCATCATTCACTCTTAGAATGTTAATATCATTTCTTACATTTTCCATAGAAATGACAACATGAAGGTAAATATGGTAAAACAATCTTGAACCACAGCGAATTTTCAGTGTTGTTGTCGAATACATAACTAATGCATAAAAATTTTGGTATTTGATAATTTTCACGATGGATGTCATCAATCTGGTTTATATCATTTTACACATAAATATCATGGTTTTCTTTCGTGTAGTTAATGTACTCATTATGATGATCTTGGATAAATATCAAAAAAGGGTAAAATGATATACATTCTTTGCTTTCGTTTATTATGGGCGTGTAATTTAATCATACGACTATACTTCAATATCATTTGTATACCAAAGTTACACTTCCTTATCAAATTCAGATGGACAGATGATCAGGCAATTAGATGACCAGGCGATCAGATGCTTAGAAGGTTGCACGATCTGATCAATGCGCGATCGGACTAGCGGACGTTTAGAAGATTAAACGATTGGACAATTAAAGTATCAGATAGTCGAATGATCACTTGATCAAACGATCAAACGATCGGACAATCTGAAATTCAAGCAACCAGAAGATTAGTTGAACAGACAATCAGATGATCGCATGATCAGAACTGCGGACGTTCAAAAAATTGGACGTATCTAATTTAACCGAAACTTTGATGATATTTTTGATGATATTGATATCAGAGAACTTGATGCTGTGCAAAATGAATATAGCACAACTTGCTAACTCCAATAGATGGGGACATATCCAAAAAAACACCAAAATTTATATTACAATAATAAAAGCAGTAACAATAACAATAACAATAACAAAATAACAATAACAATAACAATAACAATAACAAAATAACAAAATAACAATAACAATAACAATAACAATAACAAACAATAACAATAACAATAACAAAAACAATAATTATAATATAATGCTTATGGCAATAATTCAAGATTTCAGTAGATAATATTGACAATATGTATACTAATAACAACAACTACAATAACAATAATAAGAATAATAATAATAATAATAATAATAATAACAACAACAACAACTACAACAATAATAATAATGATAATAATAACATCCTATTAAAACGTTTATTGAAGTGATCTCATAAAATTGTTGCTACTTTTTATTGTTGCTTCTGTTAGTGTGGATTTGTATCAATTTTGAACACGTCCAAACGCTGTTATTACTTTTTTTCCTACTGTTTTCTTCTTTTTATACATACATATATATAATTTTTTTTGTAAGTTTTTTTTTTTGTTTTTTTGTAAATTTTTTTACTTTATGGGAATTGTGTATGTGAGTGTAGCCAGTGGGCCAGCTGTTATTATTGTGTGTAACTGAGTATGTTCACATTCATACATTTCTTTACAATATACTCTTACCATGTAAATATACTTACTTTATATTTATATTTATTTGTTGTTATTTATTATTTTGCATCAATCTTAACATCAGTCATTAAATGTACGGGCAACAGGTAACAAGCATAAATTATAAAACCGTCGCTAAAAGTGTTCAATTAAAAACGAAATAATTTTAATAATAATAACGAAAAAATAAAAATCATTTTTAGAAAAAGGCAAAAAAACATTGAAAAATAGATTAAACCATAACAATAACAAAAAAAAAAAAATAATCAAACAAAAAAAATATCAAAATATATAGAAATTGGAAAACAAAAGAAAAACGAAACGAACGCGCTTTTAATATATAAACCGTTATCAATTATTTTGTGTTAGTAATAAGACAAGAAGAACAAAAAAAAAGAAGAAAAAGAAAAAGAAGAAGAAGAAGAGGAAAAGGAAAAGGAAATAGAAGAAGGTAAAATACACCTACCGTATAATGAATGAATATGGCAAGCAGATAAACAGACAGACAGATAGACAGATAGGCAGAAAGATAGATAAATAGATAGATAGACAGACAGACAGACAGACAGACAAACATACATACAAAAACATTTCAATTGACTCAGAAAATTATTTAGTAATATAAATTGACATTACAATAAACAATTAAATTGTGTAAGGCATAGTAATTACAATAATAATAATAATAATAATAATAATAATAATAATAATAATAACAATACTAGTACTAAAAAAAACTATTCAATAATAATTAAATTAATTATCACAGTGTATCATTTATACATGTATAAAATTATATGTAAAAAAAATCAATTCCCACAAATTGATAATTAGCCCTTTTTATTCTTGCTGTTTTTATCTGTTTAATGGTTTATTAAACACAACACAATGCAATTCAACACAATACACACAACATATACACGCATAAATTCATTGATACGATTCGATATATTCATATGGTATGCACATTTTATTACATGTGTGTGTGTGTGTGTGTGTGTGGTGTGTGTGTATGTATGTGACAGAGAAAGAGAGAGAGAGAGAGAGAGTGAGAGAGATATTCATAAGAACCCATAGCGATTTGTTCGGCATGCACGAATCACAATCACAGACTCTTTTTCTATTTCCTTTTTCTTTTATTTTTTTTAATGTACATTCAATGCACAAGGACTTGCAATTGATTCCATGTAAATTTAAGATTGATATATTGCATTTTTTTTTTTTTTTGCTATCACTAGAATATTAACAATAAATATATACATAAATATTATTAGACGAATATAATTTTATATCTTTGTATAACGTGTAAAATAAAAGCAAAATAATTGTAACAAATAAATAAATTTAAATTATTATAATTAACTTAATTAATTGCGTAATTAATTAATTAATTAATTAATTAAATGATTAAATTAAATTTAATAAAAAATGAAACATAAATAAATTAATTATATAATGGAGTAATTAATTAAATAGACAATTAACTGCTTAATAATTTAATGAGACAATTTTATTTAATTAATTCATAAAATAAGTAATTAATTATGAAAACAAATAATTATGTAAATTAATTAATTAATTTAATTTAATTTAATTTAATTAATTAAATGAATGATTAAATTTAATTTAATAAACAAAATGAAACTTAATTAAATTAAATACATAATGGAGTAATTAATTCAATAAGCAATTAACTGATTATTCATTTAATGAGACAATTACATTTAATTATTTCATAAAATAAGTAATTAATTAATTAGGAAAATAATTAGTTGAGTAAATAATTAATTGCGTAACTAATTAATTAAGTGAACAATTAATTGTGTAATGAATTAGTTGAATAAATAAACCATTCAATTTAATTTAATATACAAAGAGCATTAATAAAACTAAAATAAATTAGGTAATTAATTAAAGAGGTAATTAATTATCTAATCGTTAAAAAGTCAGTTAAAAATTATACTTTAAACATATTTTCAATGTAAATGAAACTAAAGGGAAATGTTTTTCTTATATTCTATTATTTTGAGCAGATAAAAATTATAAGAAAGTGCGCTTTTAATTCTTAGACGATATCTGCATTTTTCCATCTAACACAAAATATGGTTAGCTAAACAGATGGACAGACAAATCATTAAAAAATATTAAAAAAAATAATAAAAATATTTTTTAGCGCATTCTAAGCGCATTTGTCATTGAATATTTCAAACATTTTGCAGAAATTAATATATTCTTAATTTCCGGGAATGTTTTATTTTTGTTTTTCTTATATAAAGAAATAAATTATTGTATTGCAAATTTGTTTAGTGTTTTTTATAAAAATTTTAATTAATTAGTTTGAATAATCATTGAACAATAATGCCATAGAAATTATTAGATAATTTAATAATGAAAAAATAATTAATATAATTTTACTTAGTTTTTTTTCTGGGACATTTGTTCGTCTATCGCGACCACTGACTTGCCCGATCATCTATCCGTTTATTCAATCGCCCATTCATCCGTCGACCCACCTGACTATCCGTCTATTCATCCATCAGCCCATCCATCCATTCACCTATCCGTTTATACATCCGGCCAGCCATATGTCCGTCCATCCATCTATCCATCAATCCATCCATTCATTTGCCCAACCAACCGACCAACTGTTTGTCCATTCATTCATTTATGCATCTTTCTTTACATTCATCCATCCATGCGTCTTTCTGTCCATTCATCCATCTCTTCGACCGCCTTGCCTAGTTTTTATAAAACAGGTACGCCCTTTAAGAAAAGAAAATACAAAACATTAAAATATGACTTTCTCGCCATTTTTTTAAGTCTTTTGTTTTATTTTTTATTTAACAATTTTAGGAATTTTTCGCAATTTATGGAAGACAGAATATTTGAAAACACTGTTTTTTTTTTTTGTATATTTGAATGCTTTAATAAAACGCTGTATCAATTTTAACCACTTTTGAGTGTTACATACATATGCCCATGAAAACTTATTATGTCATGTATTTAAAATTGAGGGGCAAACAATTTTTCACAAGCACAAATATTTCACAAAAAGAAGCAAAACAAAAATTCAAAAAGAAAAAAAATATTTTATGGCATTTAAAACAAATTAATCATTTTTATATATTTGTACATAAGTTTTACTTAAATGCATAAAGTAATAGATGTAAATTTATCCAATTAAAATTATTATTAGAGTCGATTGAAACGTACCCTATAATTTCCCTATAAAAGAATTGAAAAATTTTAAAACAATTTCCAAATGATTTGCCATATTTTCAAGTTCTATATGCACACAAAATGCAACATTTTATTTATGATCGCCAGCATTTTAAGAACATGTACACAGTTCAGAAATTATGATAAATTATATATATATATATATATCAAATCCGAAATGTCCAAACTGCGAAACAAAAGGAAAAATTAACAAAAAAAAAAAAAATTGCAAAAATTTGTATAAACTGAAAAAAAGAAGGCAACTTTTCTTATGACATAATTTTCCCTAGGCGTATACGTTTATATGCATGTATATCTATAAATTGATATATATATATATATATATATATATATATATATATATATATAGGCCTCTATTGACACGAAATCGTAAGTGATGGCAAATTGGAATTTATCTTATGAAATTAACCCAGCAAATTTTCTGAACTAAACCACTTTATCTCAAATCTCTTAACTCTGCAACTTTTCTTTGCCAATTTTATTCTCGAATGTATATGCAATAGCGATATATATTATATATATATATAATATATATATATATAATAATAGGCAATAGACAATAGGCAAACATATGTGTGTAATGTGCATATATTGTCAATGTTAATGTTAAGTACTGCATCAAGATTATTCATACATTGCAGCGATATACTTTTCGTCTTATGTACATAATTATTTACAATGCTATTGTAAAGGATTCACAACTCATACATATATACATATATACATATATACATAGGCATATAAAATTAATACGAATAATGTAAAAAAATTTATGGAAATGAAAGAAACGCAAAACGAATTGATACGATGATGATACGAAATTTTGCCACTAAACCGAATTTTTACAATATACAGACAGATGGAAAGACATAGCTAATTTTATATTTAATTTTATATACATTTTATAGGGCGTCTAAATACTTTATGCTGGACATTGTAAATATTTTGTTTGAACCATAAAGTTTACTTAAATGGGGCATAGTTTGGGCATATTACAAGTTTCTCCACATAAAAAATTCATAAAATATCTGATGGAGTATACACATGTGGACATATAGATAGATAGACGTACCTGATAGATATAACTAAATCGCGTTAAGCATTGATGATCCTCTGATGGTGATGGTCCTTTTAGATTTTATAAATGCAATGACATAGATTAGTGCATCATCTAAATCTCCAGTTAGATGGTTATAATGATGTTTATTAAATTTTATCTTACATAGAATGAAATGGCGATATGGAATTGCATTTTTTTTTCTATATATTAATAATAATAATTCATGTACATTATATACGTATATATGTTTGTTTGTATATATAATATTTAATAACATTTATTGCATACGTGGACTTAGATCACGTTATCACATTTATTATTGTTGAAATTCTTTCTATTAAATCAGTCTCTTCTGTGCATTACCCGACTACTTTAACAAATTTACATGAAAGAATTTTTCCTCGTTAAATAAATGTTTATATAATTTTAATCAATTGTATTTATTACTTATAATAAAATTATGTAAATGGTTATGTAAATGTAAATATTTATTATAGTTATGTTAAATATTCATCATTGAAAAGTTTCTGGTGAATATAAATTTTTGTCAAGATATGTTTCAAATAACCCAAAAGTAAAAAACAAAACAAAAAAAAGTACAAAACAAATAACAAAAGAAAAAAGGAAATGCTTTAAAAATTATTTAATACAAAATAATAAGTATAATTTTATAAGTAATTTTTGAAGAAATTTTTGAAATGAAATGAAACTGAAACCAAAATAAATATGAATGATGTAAAAAGAAAATCATCTAGGAAATTTATTCATAACAAACAAATAATAATGTTATAATTTAAATATACATCGTATATAATTTTGATTAATTGTGATTAAAAAAATTAAGAATATTAATTATAAGACAAGAATATAAAAAAATTGTGATTTTTAAAGTAAGTAAAAAGTTTGTTGTATGAAAGGAAATTCAAAAAATGTACCGATCTGAACCAATTTGTATGTCAAAATACAAGACAATGCCAATTTTTGCTAAATTGTTATTCAAAATTCTAACAGTTGTCCATACAAAGATATTTTTTTTATCGAAAACGCCGTTATATGGGAAATAGACGAAGTAATGGATCGATCTGGATATAATTTAGTACACATATTTTGCATGTCAAAATACAAAATCGTGCCAATTTTTGCTAAATTGTTATTCAAAATTCTAACAGTTGTCCATACAAAGGTTTTTTTTTTATCGAAAACGCCGTTATATGGGAAATAGACGAAGTAATGGATCGATCTGGATATAATTTAGTACACATATTTTGCATGTCAAAATACAAAATCGTGCCAATTTTTGCTAAATTGTTATTCAAAATTCTAACAGTTGTCCATACAAAGGTTTTTTTTTTATCGAAAACGCCGTTATATGGGAAATAGACGAAGTAATGGATCGATCTGGATATAATTTAGTACACATATTTTGCATGTCAAAATACAAAATCGTGCCAATTTTTGCTAAATTGTTATTCAAAATTCTAACAGTTGTCCATACAAAGGTTTTTTTTTATCGAAAACGCCGTTATATGGGAAATAGACGAAGTAATGGATCGATCTGGATATAATTTAGTACACATATTTTGCATGTCAAAATACAAAATCGTGCCAATTTTTGCTAAATTGTTATTCAAAATTCTAACAGTTGTCCATACAAAGGATTTTTTTTTATCGAAAACGCCGTTATATGGGAAATAGACGAAGTAATGGATCGATCTGGATATAATTTAGTACACATATTTTGCATGTCAAAATACAAAATCGTGCCAATTTTTGCTAAATTGTTATTCAAAAATTCTAACATTTGTCCATACAAAGATTTTTTTTTATCGAAAACGCCGTTATATGGAAATAGACGAAGTAATGGATCGATCTGGATATAATTTAGTACACATATTTTGCATGTCAAAATACAAAATCGTGCCAATTTTTGCTAAATTGTTATTCAAAATTCTAACAGTTGTCCATACAAAGGTTTTTTTTTTATCGAAAACGCCGTTATATGGAAATAGACGAAGTAATGGATCGATCTGGATATAATTTAGTACACATATTTTGCATGTCAAAATACAAATCGTGCCAATTTTTGCTAAATTGTTATTCAAAATTCTAACAGTTGTCCATACAAAGTTTTTTTTTTTATCGAAAACGCCGTTATATGGGAAATAGACGAAGTAATGGATCGATCTGGATATAATTTAGTACACATATTTTGCATGTCAAAATACAAAATCGTGCCAATTTTTGCTAAATTGTTATTCAAAATTCTAACAGTTGTCCATACAAAGGTTTTTTTTTATCGAAAACGCCGTATATATGGGAAATAGACGAAGTAATGGATCGATCTGGTATATAATTTAGTACACATATTTTGCATGTCAAAATACAAAATCGTGCCAATTTTTGCTAAATTGTTATTCAAAATTCTAACATTGTCCATACAAAGTTTTTTTTTTATCGAAAACGCCGTTATATGGAAATAGACGAAGTAATGGATCGATCTGGATATAATTTAGTACACATATTTTGCATGTCAAAATACAAAATTCGTGCCAATTTTTGCTAAATTGTTATTCAAAATTCTAACAGTTGTCCATACAAAGATATTTTTTTTATCGAAAACGCCGTTATATGGGAAATAGACGAAGTAATGGATCGATCTGGATATAATTTAGTACACATATTTTGCATGTCAAAATACAAAATCGTGCCAATTTTTGCTAAATTGTTATTCAAATTCTAACAGTTGTCCATACAAAGGTTTTTTTTTTATCGAAAACGCCGTTATATGGGAAATAGACGAAGTAATGGATCGATCTGGATATAATTTAGTACACATATTTTGCATGTCAAAATACAAAATCGTGCCAATTTTTGCTAAATTGTTATTCAAAATTCTAACAGTTGTCCATACAAAGGTTTTTTTTTATCGAAAACGCCGTTATATGGAAATAGACGAAGTAATGATCGATTGGATAATTTAGAAATTTGCATGTAATACAATCGTGCCAATTTTTGTAAATTGTATTCAAATTCTAACAGTTGTCCATACAAAGGTTTTATTATCGAAACGCCTATATGGAATGCAAGTAAGGATGATTGGATATAATTTAGTACACATATTTTGATGTAAAACAATTTGCAATTTTGCTAATTGTTATTAAATTCTAAATTTGTCCATACAAAGGTTTTTTTCAAACGGAAATGGAAATAAGAAGTAATGGATCGATCTGATATAATTTTCAATATTGATGTCAATCAAAATCTGCTTGCTAAATTTTATAAAATTTAAATTTCTAAAATTTTTATTTTATCGAAAAGCCGTATATGGGAATAGCAAATAATGATCGATCTATAATAATTTAGTACTTATTTTATTAAAATACAAAATTGTGCCATTTTTGTAATTGTTATTCAAAATTTAAGACAGTGTCACAAAAAGGAATTTATTAATATTTTTTATGAAATAACTAGCTACGTTATAATGAAAAGTAATCAATATGAACTCGTCTGATTTAGTATTTATACAATATTTATACAAATACAAAATTCTGAATTTTTGAAATTGTTATAAAAATATTCTAAGTTTAGTTCTAAAAGTTAATAATTTATGAAAAAAGCACTCTATTACATGCGTGTATTAATGAAGAGATGACGCATCTTATATATTTATACAAAATTTAAGAAAAAAAATAAAAATTGCTATAGCTGCTTTTTTTATTTGGATGCATGTGTGGAACTCCTCTTCTTGAAATCTTAATTAATTTTCCAATCTAGAGACTTCTAATTACCATGATCATCAATTGATATTGATATTTCTATTTACATAGCGTTGAATAAATTTTGATTATGAAATGGCTACTTTTTTTGTTTTTTTATTTACGTTATTTAAGTTTACGTTATGTTTTTTATTATGTTTTTTTGGCCCTTATTTGTTTTTGCTATTTTTTCGGCAATTTAACAAAAATAAATAAAAAAACAAACACGAATCAAATCATCATCAGTATAAGGCATATTACCCTTACAATTCAATATAATTTGAATAAACAAAAAAAGTAAAGGAATGCATGTATACATATATATATATATATATATATATGTGTGTGTGTGTGTGTGTGTGTTTTGCGTGTGGCGAAGGGAGGGTAGCCAGATAGTGGTTGGAGCGACGAGTAGGATAATAGTGGAGGGAAGGAGGTAGAGAGAGAGACAGAGTTAGAGAGGGTACTCCCCTCTCATGTGTGTTTATATATATATATATATATATATATATATATATATATATATATATATATATGATGTGTGTGTGTGTGTGTGTGTGTGTGTGTTATATGTATATATATGTATATATATATATATATATTATATATTCTTTTATTTATGGATACATGAATTAATATGAAAAAGGAATGACAATAAAAAAGCGCGCCACACACACACATACATACATACGTGCGCATAAAGGCAACAATTAACTTTTGTGTTATTTTTGCTAAAACGATACGAAAATATTTGTTTAAATTTTCAAATGGCAGAAAAGAAAAGTAAAGAGAGGAAAGGAAATGTACGAAAAAGAAAAGTAAAGAAAAGAAAAAGGTTAATAACCAATAAAAGAATAATTTAATAAATATTTTTTTTTTCATGTAAAATCTTACTCAATAAATTAACAATCAGATGCAATTTTATATTTACGAATTTGACAACAACAATAATAATAATGATAAAGAAAATTATGATGATAATGATAATGATGATAATGATGATAATGATGATGATGATGATAATGATAATGAATTTGATGATCATATTCTCATGTTGATTTATTTTTGCTTTTTACATTTGTTTATTTTTATTTTTATTTTCTTGTAGGTGTGACAAGCATAATGATAAAATGAATATACCATAAAATGAATATACCATCGATCTCTCTAGATGATGAATGTTAGAATTTTAATAATAATCATATAATTTTAGTTTATTCATTGTAAACATTTGGATTTACAATGATTTCAGTTTTTCTTCTTTTTTTTTTTCTTTGTTTTTTTTTTTTAATCAATTTTTTTCATTTTTTTACACTTTTTAGCATTCTTTTTACATGAAAATTAATATCAAATAGCAAATAGAAAACCATTGATATTGCAATAACAATAATAATAATAATAATAATAATAATAAAGAATACTTTTTAATCCATGATTGTCCACCACTTTACTACGTAATGAAATGAAATATTTATAAAGTTTTTTGTACTTTCATAAAATTATTGTTGCAACGTAACAAATGAGAAGTTACAAGTTACAAGTGATAGAGTCACAAATAAATGTTATCTTATCACTTTATACAATAACAATCAGCAACATGAATAACAATAATAACAAAATTATTACCAATCGTCTATCCTTATGGTGCATTTTGACTTAATGATAAAATTGAAACATTAAGAAATTCAGTAACAATAAATTTAATAAAAAAATAAAATAAAATAAAATAAAATAAAATAAAAAAAAAAGTGAAATAATCTACGTACGTTAAAAGTATGACTAAGGCATTGGAATGTATGCCAACGTCTGTCTGTCATTTCAACTTCACTCGATTTATGAATGCAATTATTTTCATGTGCCATCTCATCTATCTAATCTAAATATTTTATTTACTTACAATGGAATGAATGATTATTTATGAAATTTATCACAATCACACTCAAAATTCCATCTACCCTTCACAATTGTAAATTACAACGAAACAAAAAAAAAAATTCTTTTACCTTCTTTTTAATTATCTTAAGGATCAATATAAAAATATTTGTACCTTAAACACTCCACTACACGACTGATGATATTATAGATTATGTAAAATTTATACAAATGTTTGTAACTAATGAGTTGGACTTGCCATAGATCCAAACTTTTTTTCTTTTATTATTATAGCGTTCGTTTCAGAAAGATTTTCCAATACGATTTAAGCTTGTCTGTCCCTTCTATAAATGGCAACCTATTGGATAATGTTGCCATCGGCATAGTAATTTGATACATCAAACTATTTGGTTTTGTTCCAAAGAATTAATCTTTCATTGAGTATGGTTATGACCCAGCCGCAAATGAAACCTTTCTCGAGAAAAAAGGGTCCTTATGTGGGAAACATTTTTAATATTCATTATATTTTAATAAAAATTGGCACATTAATGTATTGTGGTATAAAAATTATCTTTATCAACTTTGGTTTAGATCGGTCCATTTTTACGATTTCGACCCTTAATTTTGTTTTTTTTTTTTTTTTTTTTTTACATTAAAAAGTAGGTTTGTTAGAAATTCGTACTACTTCAGAATAACTATAAAATTCCTTTTTATTTGAATGAAACTATTATCTAATAACAAAAATATTCTTTAAAATTTTGCATACGTTAGATGTGAAATCATCTCAAGGGGGCAAAAGTAATTAAACATTCATTAATTAAAATATGAATATGAAATTATATTTTTAATATGTAAATTATATTTTACATTACAAATGAATAAATAATATAAATATATAGATTATTTTATTTAATTAAATTGAACTTTAATATGATCCATATTGGATAATGAAATCCATATTAATACTTTCAATTACGTAGAAGAACATTGTGCATGCAATAAAAAAAAAAAAACGTATATTTTGAAAAAAATATCAGTTATCTTTTGTAAAGGTATTTGACTTATCATTTCTAGTCACCACTCTTCAACTACTTTCATGCGCATTTTGTTTAAACATTTGTATCTCACAGATTTTAAATTTAAATTTGATTTTGAATTTGAAAGTAACGTAAATCATTTTCATAATTCTCATCATTTACATTAATTAATTATTTTATAAAGTAACTTATTTTAATAGGTTTATCTCGACTTAATAGCTTAATATTTCATACCTGCATCCATAATGCTACAATGATTACATAAAATCATTAACTTTTTTGGATGGATATATCTAATAAGCTTTTGCAAAATGTAGATGAATGTTATTTTTGTATTGAAAAACATTTAGAAACAAGACGAATAATTGGTCTATTCCAGTTAAAATTATTTATTTTGAATTTTTATTTTTTAATTTTTCTTTAACATTTTAAATTTTTTGAATTGTTTACCTTGCATGTTTGTGTGCCACGTCATATAAGGTCAGATGATATAAAGTTTTCCATTTAGTGCTATTTACATGTGGAATTGGACTCTTTATAACAGAAACTACTCTGTCTTAAAATTTAGATTAGTTTAAAAGATAGATTGGTTTAAGGTCTAGGCTTGCAGAAGGTTTTCACTGGCTTAAAGTCTAAATGTAAAATCATATCGCTCCTATCAAATAAGGGTAATATTTAAGCCCTGGATATTCATGTTACTACAAGAATCCAATAATAATTTTCTTATTTTTTTTTTTTTACACTTATAATTACCTTAGCCGAAATCATTAATAATATGTACATAACTAAGTATATATGTATATAACTAAGTACAATAAACACCTGCTACCAAAATATTTATGAATTTTTGTCGAATTTTTTAACTTTCGTCCACAAATTGAAAGTTTAGTAATTTTATTAAAATTGCTGTGGGGGGGTGGGGAGGGGGATGGTGTATGGTGGATGATAAATGGTGGATGGTGGATGGTGGATGGTGGATGCTGGGTTGCAATATTCCCTGAAACCTTATGAATATTATAAAAACTTTGATTTTATCGGAAAAAAAAGGTCTGATCTTATGTCTATTTACTAATTATGATTGATCGTGCTCGACTCGTTTCAATCGTATTATTTTTTATATCCTGATAATTGAATTACAAAGGTCTATTCCGTGGTTCCAGGTACAAAAAAAAAAAAAAACAAAAACTAACAAAACTAATAATGTAAAAAAAAAATGTATGCTTTTAAATATTTCATAGAAAAATTTATTCCAAAGGTTTTAGTTTGGCATACGAGAAAATGTATTTGAAAATATATGCCATAGTTGTGGGAATTTTTTAATATTAACACGGCCTCCTTTTATATTTATATAAAGAATCTATATTTCTGATCTAAATTAATCTATTCAATAAAAGAAAAAAAGTTAAGTTTATTCTTTCATAGAAAATGTACAATTTTCTGAATCTTTCTTTTTTGATCTTTCTGTTTTTGTTTTTGTTTTTGTTTTTAATCTATTTTTTTGATCTTTGTTATATCAAAAAAATTATAAGGCGCTGAATTGTTGGATTCTGACTAACTACTATAACATTGTTTTTTTACTTACTACTATTAAATGTTGTGTAGAAATATTAATTCGTTGCTCTTTGTTTTTTCTTTTAGTTGTGTTTTTTTTTCTTTTTTTTTTTTTTGTTCGTTATTATTTTTTGTACTAAAATGATTTCTTTGGTTCTTTCTTTTTCGTCATTCATTGATTGGTAACTTTTTTGTTATTGTTGTTGTTTGTTGTTGTTGTTGTTGTTGTTGTTAATGTTGCTGTTATTGTTGTTTGTATTGTTTTCTGTTCTTTTTTTTTTGGTTTTTTGGTTTTTTGCTTTTTTGGTTTTTGTTTATTTACTTATGTTTACTGCATTTTTTTTTATTTTAGTTTTATATATGTATATATAATTTTTTATTTTCCCTTTATTTTATCTTTGTTATTATATATTATTTGTTTTAGCCAAAAGGTATTTAATTCTTTTCGTGTCAGTTGATCGCTATTGATCGATGTGAACGGTTCAATTTAATGTCAACTTTACGTTTTAATAAATTGTGCATATAAATAAATAACTAAATAAATAATACGAATAATAATAAAATTATAAACGTATTTAAGCAAAAAGAGGGAAAAAAAAGCAAAATCATCAAACTTTTTAATGTAATGTAATGTTTTCTTTTTTTTTTTTATATAGCAAAACAATTCAAAACTAAAAATAAACTTAATTTAAAAAAATTTAATTTAAAATAATAAAATTATAAAATTTAATTTAATTTAATTACTCCAAAACAAATTTAAAAAATTACTTAATTAATAATTAATTAAATTACCTAATTAAGTAATTACAAAAACAAAATTAATCGATTAATTGAAACATAAAAACAATAATTTTGTAATATATATTTATTTATTTATGTGTATATTTACATGTACATAAATATATAAAAATAATAATAAAACATTTTGGAAATTTTATCAAATTCCATTTGCTGTAATTTAAGGTAATTATTTGCAAAATTAATTATTAAATAATGCAAAATTCAAATCAATATAATTCAATAAAAATAAATATATAATTAAGTACATAATATATAAATATAAAAATATTAATAAAAAAATTTCTGGAATTTTATCAAATTCCCTTTGCTGTAATTTAAGGTAATTATGAAAAATTAATTATTAGGTACTACAAAATTCAAATCAATATATTTCAATAAATAAATAAATAATTAAATATATTATATATAAATATAAAAATATTAATAAAAAAATTTCTGGAATTTTATCAAATTCCCTTTGCTGTAATTTAAGGTAATTATGAAAAATTAATTATTAGGTACTACAAAATTCAAATCAATATATTTCAATAAATAAATAAATAATTAAATATATTATATATAAATATAAAAATATTAATAAAAAAATTTCTGGAATTTTATCAAATTCCCTTTGCTGTAATTTAAGGTAATTATGAAAAATTAATTATTAGGTACTACAAAATTCAAATCAATATATTTCAATAAATAAATAAATAATTAAATATATTATATATAAATATAAAAATATTAATAAAAAAATTTCTGGAATTTTATCAAATTCCCTTTGCTGTAATTTAAGGTAATTATGAAAAATTAATTATTAGGTACTACAAAATTCAAATCAATATATTTCAATAAATAAATAAATAATTAAATATATTATATATAAATATAAAAATATTAATAAAAAAATTTCTGGAATTTTATCAAATTCCATTTGCTGTAATTTAAGGTAATTATGAAAAATTAATTATTAGGTACTACAAAATTCAAATCAATATATTTCAATAAATAAATAAATAATTAATTAAGTACCTTATATATATATATATATATAATATATTATAATATATATATATATATAATATATGGAAATATATAAGAATTCAAATAAGTAGAATCTTTGTGATATAATTAAGTAATTACAATTTAATAGTTAATCTAACATCACTACTTACTCACTTTTTATCACAATAATTACAAAACAAAAAATACAAGGCACTTACAATTAAAAATAATAATAATAAGTAAAAATGCGAAAATTCATCATTAATTGTGAACTTGATTATAACATAAAAATATATTGTTGAGTAGCTTATGTAATGATCAGGCACACTGTAACGGTACAATTGATAAAATAAAAATTTCATACATAAAGATGAAAGTCTATAAAATGGATTAATCTCTTTTAAATAATAAATTAAATTAACTTTAATAAAATTAAAATCAAAATTAAATGAAATTTAGAAACTCATTTTTCATAAATAGACTTTACATAAAAATTAAATATTTCAAATATGAATGAATCTTTTTCTCAGGCCGGTATAACATATCTTTTTAAAATAATCTTTGACACAAAATAAAAATGTATACCAAAAATTTGTATTCGTTATTCCCATATACCGATCTTTTTTTTTTTTTCAAAAAAATGTGATGATTCAAAAAAACAAAAAAATAAATAAAAAAAAGAAGAAAAATGAATTTTCTGGTAGAGTTTTCAAAGAAAACTTTTACACGTTTCCATTTTGACCATATTAAATGTATTTGCCAAAATTTTGATTCAAATTGAAATTTGATTTAAATGAATCTACTTTTCCATATAATGAACATTTTAAAATCATTAAAAAAGTTGCCTTTCTTTTGTTTTAAATTTCCAATTTGCTTGTTATTTATTTACTTGAGTTTCTCAATAATATTGAGCAAAGTTTAGGCGTTGCCTTCAAAGTTCTCAATTGTTTTGTTTTTTTTTTTTTTTGTTTGTTTGAAAATATTTATACTATAGCAGATGTTTATTGGAATAGAATGATATACGGAAAAAACCTTGGCGGAAAAAAATTTTCGAAGTATTCAACAATTAAATCATTTTAGAGATTTCTTGAGAGAGATTTATTCACTATTCCAGTTGTATCAAAATTAATGCATTGAGAATATTATAATTATGTCAAATTGAAAATGTCAAACATTTGTGCGAACTCTTAAAAAGGTCCACTATTTATAATTGTAAATAGTTACAATTTACAGTTACAAATTGTTATTCAATTTTTATTAGAATCTTGAATAAATGTTCGCTATTTTTCTTCAAAGATGGTTGCAACAGGACTCCTTACATGAAATTTTGAATAGATAATGCCTACGCTTATGCAAGACAATATTTTTATTTAAAAATTAAATTTCTGTGTACTCAGATAGTCCATTTTACTGTTGAAAAAAAATAACGATTTTCTGTATTTGCCGGAGAATTTAATTGGCCGACTTGATTCAAAATATATAGAATTCTTCTTGAGACTCAATGGTTATAAATCCTCCATAGATTATGACATGTAGAGATGCGTTACGACGCTTCAAAACTTGAGGATAAGGAAAGGTCTGACAAAGGATTGAAGAAATGACTCCATCATGACCAATGTTAAACGCTAGCATTACAAGTGCAGAAGGCAACTGTTTCAAAAATTTTGTAAAAAAAAAAAAAAAAAAACAATAACGCAGCCAAAATCGATTCAAATTTCTAACAAAACATTTTGAACAGAACTGCTTGTAAGAATTCTTTAGTAGTTTTGTGATATTTAAATTCAATAACTTAATGTTTATAGCATTTTACTTGTTAGCTCAATCAAATATTCCGATTGTAGAAATTATTAGTTTAGTGAGATTATGGTAATATAATTACTTGATTCTGAAGAAATTGCGGATTTACAATCCTTTACAAATCCTTTAAGTCATTTGTATAAGTTAACAATATTATTTAGAATTTATAATAATAAGGAAGATCGATAAGATCGATAAGATCGATAAGATCGATAACATCGATTAGATAACATCATTTTATTATTTTACAATTGTTCTTTTCTTGTTTTTTTTTTTTTGTTTTTGTTTTGCATTCTAATTGCATTTTTCTTTAAATTCTTTTCAATGGCATAATTTTTTTACCTTTAATTTTTTGTATTAATTTTTTCTTTCAACTTTAGTTTTGACTTTTTTTTTTTTTTTGGCAATAAATTTATTATCATTGATATATGAATATTACAATAAAAGTGCAATTTTATAAAACAATATGTTTTATATTTTTTTTCTTTTTTTTCTTTTTTTTTTCTTTTTTTTTTGTTGTCATTGTTGTTGATACTGAAATATTTGTTTTGT
The DNA here is from genome assembly GCA_023089585.1 of Melophagus ovinus. Lineage (NCBI taxonomy): Eukaryota > Metazoa > Arthropoda > Insecta > Diptera > Hippoboscidae > Melophagus > Melophagus ovinus. Next base: position 2,777,856 of record JAKKIB010000180.1, read on the forward strand.
GTAATAAAAAATGCAAAAAATGCAAAAAATGCAAAAAATGCAAAAAATATAAAAAGAAAAGAAAAAAGGAAAAATTTAATGTAAAATTGCGTAAACTTTTTACTTATAATGAGATAAATGAAAGTTGAATGAAATTTCTTATAATAAATTTAACAAGATTAGCATTTCATATCGTATCATATCAATTTAAATTGATTGTATTGATTGTATTAATTGTATTAATTATAAGCATTTGATTATTTGATATTATTTCATATTATTACAACAATAATCACTACTATTACAACAACAACAACTACTGTTTATATTACATTAATTTCAAATTGATATTGAAAAGTAATAAAGATTTTCCTTTTTGTTATTTTTATCATATATTTTCAGATGTCCTTAAACGGTACAAAAGAGAAATCAAAATCGGTTTTCTCTGTAACCGATTTTTCTTCAAGGTAATTTCTTCTACTTTAAGCAATTTATTCCTTTCTTTCTAACTTCCTATCTTCTTTTCAATTTTTCTTCATGCATACTTCTTCCAATTGCATTTGCAAATTTGCAATTTTTCTTTTTTTTTTTTTTATTTAGTATTCTTTCTTGTAAAAAGTGTGTTTTTTGTATTTCCTTAAAGATCAAATTTAACGGAGAAAGGGCAATTGAATGATGCGTATGATCCATTTAGTAATCGTGATCAAGAAACGGGCAGTTCAACAAGCGGTGCATTAGCCCATTTATTAAAAAGCTCTTTGGGTACTGGTATATTGGCAATGCCAATGGCTTTCAAAAATGCCGGCTTAATATTTGGTATGATCGGTACAATTGCTGTAGGACTTTTATGTACTTATTGTGTACATATATTGGTAAGTACTTTAACTGACCTCGTCAATATTTTTTTATTACATTTTTTTACTTTAATTATTTTATATTTTTTACTATCATTCTCTATATCTTTCTCTCTCTCTCTTCTCTCTCTCTCTCTCTCTCTCTTCATATAAATAATTTTATATATTTACATTTACACATTTTTTTAATTTGTTTTATTTACTTTAGAATATTTTTGGTTTGTTTTATCTTTTTTTTTTTTTTTTTTTTTGTAACAATATTTTAAAGATAGTTGAATGTACTTTTAGACGAAACATAAAATTCTAATTTTCGATGATATATTCAGATTATCAATAGTTTTGTAACAATCAACAATTTCATTTTAATATTCTTAGTTTCTTTAAGGATGATGATTATTTGATTAAATTTATTAGTTTCCATATGCGGTCACGCCACTATATTGTTATTGTTGTTATGTCTATCTACTATTTGATATTGTTTTCCAATCAATTTGTTGTTCCAAAAAAATGTAAATTTGCGTAGAAAATTGCATGGAAAAATGAATAAAAAATTTTTCATTTATGTAGATTTTCTAAAAAATGTATAAGATGATTTTGTTTTTCTTTTTCGTTTATAAAAAAAAAAATTTTAATAATTATACTTTCTGAGCTCATGAGCAGTAAAATTTTATTAATAGTTGTGTAATGAATAATCAAAATCCGTTTCTAACAAATCGAATTCTTTAAAGGTGCTTCCGTGTTTCGTTTTATTATACCCACCATCCAGTGATTGGGGATATATACATTTTGTCATTATGTTTGTAACTCCTAAAAGGGAGTGTCGGACACCCTGCAAAATATGTATATATTGTTGATCAGCCTCAAATTTTGAATCGATTTAGACATGCCTACCTGTCTGTCTGTCTGTCTGTCTTTCTGTCTCTGTCTGTGTATTGTTAACATTCTCCCGTTCGCAAAAAGAGAAAGAGATATCGTGGTCAAATTTGGCAGAAACATTGATAATTTTTGCAGTCAAGTTGGTATTAGAAATGGTTAATATCAGTCAAAGGACATGCCCATGATGCAATATAAACTGAGAACAGCACACTTTTATTAAACAAAATTCGGCAGTTTTTTTGCCCATTATTTGTAAACTGCAACAGATAGAATGCTAAAATTTTGCGTAAATAGTAAGGCCATTAGCTTTCAATAGTTATCTAAAAATTGTATAAATCGGCCATGCCTAAGCGAAATTATACAATATGAAATTTTCATTTTTTTTATGATTACGTTTTCCATTCCATTTCACTTGTAATTCAAAATATGAAATTAGCTTTGAATCGTAATATCATGGTGTTAGGGTGGTAGGTATCCAAGATTTGGCTCCAGCCAAATGTAATAATCTTACTTGTTTGTATTAGTTTTCTTTTTTTTTTTTTTTCTTTGTTTTTCATTATGACTATAAATTTTTTATGTGAATCAAGTAAAACAAAAAAATATATATAAATAAGAGTTGTAATAATAATAATAAAACAGATAGACATAGACATCTAGATCCAAATAGAGAGAAAAAGAAACACATAACAAACAAGAGCTTAATAACCGATCTAAGCCGACCCTTACAGCACCATTTTACCTTTAATGTGATTAAAAATTCAAGTCAACCAAGTTGACAAAAGTTTGATACTTAAATTTTTTGAAAGATTCATTGTATGGTAAAGACGTTCAAAAAATGCAACGATCTGGATCAAATTAGATACAGCCAGTTTTTATATCAAAATATATAGCAGTGCAAATTTCAATTAAAATCTATTCAAAAGTGTTTATTTTGTCGAAAAAGGCATTATAAGGGGCATGGTCGTAAAAATTGTCCGATTTTAATCATTTTTAGTAGAATACGTCTACGGGCCAAAATATATCTATGTGTCAAATTTCATAAAAATATGTAAAAAATTGCGAAATGTACCGGATCAGAAAGTGATATTAATTTATTTGCTTTAATAAAACTCTGAGTCCATCTCAACTCCTTCTGGATGCTACAAACATCTGCACAAACTTATAATACCCTGTACTATTACAAATGCTGCAGCATATAAAAAGAAAAGGCAGATATGTTTAAGTTACTTATTACACTGCATGGAATGCCTTACCATAAAGCGGAGTAAATGAAAGTAATGTCAAGTGGTTTTTTTTAAAGTAGACGCATTTGTTTTGTTTAAATTATATCAATAAATTATCTTGAATTAGGACATGAGATGAGCCATGAAATTTCCACTGATAGATTTCATTTTATGATGTTTTAAAAAGAATTAAATGAATGGAAAATGGCTTGGGAAAGCATTGTTTCAATATCACTATAGCAGACAGCTCTAAAGACTCAATACTTTTTTTATACCCTACAAGGAAGTACAAGTCCCGCAAAGCACCAGCTCACCTAAACATGGGCTCATAATACACTTATGAGTTTCACACACTCAGACCATAGACATAAATGGGTGCCACGTGTCAGAGTATTTGGCTTCAAGGTAGCTTGCTGTGGTGCCCATATCACGGCCATAGCTCAAGCAACCATATAATTATATATACTTGTTTTAAGAGGGAGAGTCTTCAACCTTTAACAAATGCACACCTAAGTAGGCCGTGTGCTATGAACTTAGCCCTTAAACTAACCGAAAATTTTGATTTAAATTAATAGCTAGCGACAATAGTATACATTTACGCGTTACCACCAATCCTAGAGTAAGAACTATAGTTTAGTGTGGCATGCAATTAAGCCATCATGGCAGGTATGCATTTAAAATACTAACTTATAAGTTTATTATGCAATTCAAAATATACCGATACTTTTAGAATCACTTTCTGCAACGATTTCAGCCTAACCGTCGATCTGTTCATCTGATATCTGCCCATCTGATTCTTATTATACTTGTTAGCAAACTTACCGTTCACCATTTCAAAGATATATGAAATGAAATTTGATTTCAATCTAAACACAACCATTGGCATCGAAACATTTTTATGATTATTCACCATGTAATTAATTGTTTGGAACCAAAAAAAAATCCATTGTATAGAGAAAATTTACAATTTTGAATAGTTTTTTTTGAAACATAATTGAAATATTTCTATATTTCGAACAAAATAAATATATTTGCAAAAAATGTGAATCATTGGTGGTCCGTTTTTTGTTTTTTTTTTTTTTTTGCAATCCACCACCACCATGAACTTTTTAAATCATATCAAAAATTACAAAGCTTTTACTTTCATAATTTACAATGCATTTACATGACTTTTCAATCGTATTAAACAAATGTAAGATGTAAACCCATTTCTGATCCATAAGATATAATATTCTGGCTTCGTATATTCTGGTTTCAAATTAAACAGCTTAGTTAAATATAACGGATGAAAGTAAGTCCATATTCATTAATTTGATGGTGACAGATACAAAACATTTAATGCATTAATTCCGTTATGTAGAAATAAAAGAAACATCGTTCGACAAAGTCGACAAAATTGACAAAATTGACAAAATTGACACAGTTTTATTTATTTGAATAACAATGAATTGTATTAGAAAGTTTTTACAAAATTCTATAAACAAAATGAATATATAATTAATTAATTCAAATTCTGTAATAAAAAATTTTTTTACATGTAAAATACATGTAAAAAATGAAAATGTAAATGTAAATAAATGTAAAGAAAGAAAAAAACGACAAAAAAAAGCGAAACAAGTTAACAAATTGTATTTGGCTGAGGCCAAAACTTGAATACTCACCACCTAGACACTCTATTTAGTGTGATACCGTATGGTCCACACCAAATAATATATAATTGTATAGTTTCGGGTGGGCGTGGTCAATGTGTACTATTTTTATATAGAATATAAAATTATACAAAATTTTCAATTTATAGACAAAACATTTGAAACTTTTGCTAAATAAAAGAAAAAGCGTAAGTGTTTTCAGTTTACGTTGCAAACCTTTAAAAAAAATCATTCTACATATATAATTTTCTACGTTTTTTATGTGGCGACCTGCATGTGTTTGTATTTGTTATTATGTTTTTGTGTAAGTGCATTCTCTTAGGCTAAGTAAATGTCATTTACAAATGCATATTTATAGGAAAGCTTGTAACTTTATGCCGCAGATCAGGGTAATCAAAAAAAAAAATTAATTAATTAATTAAAAAATGAAAACAAATGAATACGATTAAGGTTTTGTCGTCATTCATTTGTTTATTTTTATTTTTTTTTTTTTTTTGCTTTTTTTTGTTTTTAGTTTAATTATTATTTCATTATGAATTACAATTTAGTAATTAAAATCAGCTTCTATAGTTTTTTTATGAAGTAAACAAATTTTTCATAATTCTTGATTTACTTATTTATTTATTATGATCAATTTATATGGATTTGATTAAGAATCTCACTCTAAAGGTTCGACATTAATTAAAAAAAAAATTTATAGTTTTCCAAATATATGTTTGCCTTTTTATTCATTTGCGGAATCAAGTGATTCAATAATTCTAGAAAGTACTAAGCGTAACTGTTTTCAAAAGAAAAAAATCAAAAAAAAAATCCCAGAAATACCATAAATAATAAATAAATAAATAACAACCACACCTAATTAAATTAATTACTTCGTTAATTAATTAATGACTGTTTTTTTTTCTTCGTTGCAGGTGAAAACATCTCAAAATGTATGTAGAGATATTCGTGTACCATTTTTAGGATTTGCTGAAACAGCTGAAAAAGTGTTTGAATCTGGACCATCTGGCATACGAAAATGGTCAAAATTTGCCCGGCATTTTGTGTCTGGCTCATTGATGGCAACTTATTATGCAGCTGCTAGCGTTTATATAGTTTTTATAGCCACCTCATTCCATGAAGTAATCAATTATGATTTCAATCTGAAATGGGATGTGCGCGTGTATATTGCTATGACATTGGTGCCATGTTTATTTATTGGTCAAATACGTGAATTAAAATGGCTGGTACCATTTTCAGCTATGGCCAATATATTTATAATAATCACATTTGTCATAACACTTTATTATATGTTTAATGAGACATTAACTTTTAATGATAAGCCCTATATGGCCAATATAACACAATTGCCATTATTCTTTGCTACCGTTGTATTTGCTATGGAAGGTATTGGTGTTGTGATGCCTGTAGAGAATTCTATGAAAAAACCTCAACACTTTTTGGGTTGTCCCGGTGTTTTAAATACGGCCATGTTAACGGTTGTACTACTTTATGCCACAATCGGTTTCTTTGGTTATATCCGCTTTGGTGATGCAGTACGCGGTAGTATTACATTAAATTTACCTGATGGTGCACCGTAAGTATAATTTATGCATTTTATGAAAATTTCATTGCAAAATTTTTTATCAAATTTTATAGAATATTGTAAAATTCTCATAATTTTCATTTACAACTAAATATTGATGAATATGATTTTTTATTTCGTTATATTTAAAATAGTTTAGCTGATACTGCCAAATTATTAATGGCCCTATCTATATTATTTACGTTTGGATTACAATTCTATGTGCCAAATGAAATTTTATGGAAAAAAATCTGTCACAAATTCGATCCACAAAATCATAATATATCGCAAATATTATTAAGGACTGGTATAATATTAATAAGTGGTGGTATAGCCGCCGCTATACCAAATTTAGAACCATTTATTAGTTTAGTGGGCGCAGTATTCTTCTCTTTATTAGGTGTGTATCAAAAAAAAAACGAACTAATTTTCCGCATTCTTTTTTAATTTTATTTTTATTTGCAATATATTTATATAAATGTACAATTTAGGTATACTTGTGCCGAGTTTTGTAGAAACAGTTTATTTGTGGCCAAATCAATTGGGCTGGTGTAAATGGAAATTAATTAAAAATATCTTATTATGTGTATTGGCGATAATGGCTTTAATAACGGGTGCCGTTATTAGTATTAGTCAAATTATTGATCTTTATAAATAAATTATATTATTATTAAGTACCTGCAAGTCCATACGTTTACAATTTTTAATATGAACCGATCAATATATGTATATTCAGTAATTTTAATTTAATTTTAATCTCGCAAATTTTGTTTTTTATGAATCTAAAGAGACACACACATACAGAAACATACATATATATATACATACATACTATAATATATATATATATATATATATATATATATATATATATATATATATATATAAATCATTTTTTTTTTCATTTACATTCTCCTTTGTTTATATTTTAGTTCTCTTTTTAAATAATTTATTTACCTCGATGTAAAATTTGTTTTACATATATAAAATATATAATTATTTGTATGCAATAGATTTTATTGTTTTTATAGATAAGTATTATATTCATAAATTATGATAAATTGATGGTCTACGATTTGGCATATTTATGTAATATTTATATAATAGCTAATACTTGAGGCCAATGCAATTTGATATTATTTCTAAGTATTCGAGTTTTTTTAAGTGTTTTTTCACGGCATGCCATAATTGATTAACTTTTATCATTACTTTTTAAATTACTTTTCCCTTTTTTTATTTTATATTGGTATTATTTAAAAATGCAAAAATTGTTTTTATTAAACTTATAAAATCTAATTCGTAAATAAAAAGTCAAATAATATAAGTCTCGTTATTATAAAACATCATTTATAATATTATGATAAATATAATAATAATTATTATAATAGTAATTAAAATAATAATATAATAATAATTATAATATAATAATAATAATTATAATAATATAATAATAATAATTATAATAATAATAAGGGCATAGTATAATATAAATGAAAAGCAAAACGGTAATAAAGACACATGGAAAAGACAAAGTTGCCATATACTTCTTATTATATATTTCAATTAATTTAATAAATATTTGTTATTTTAAAAATTTATATAAAGTTTACTAAAAAATATATGAAAGTATTCGAATCAGACACAAATGCACTCAATATTCAAAAACAATGTAATACTTGCATTCATGAGACCGATAACAAAATTCTACTTGATCGACCATAAATTTTCAACTTATGCTAAATAGTTTATGCTTAAGCTAATTATATGCTTACATTTTTAGGCATTTACAATTAGAGGATCACATACAAATAAATGGCTGATAAAAATATATTTACTTTATAGATTAGATAGATCCGTATGATTTCCCTTTTACAAACACATCATTGCAATGAATGTGTGTCGAAAACTACTATGTGATAATGGGTATACGGTATATTGCAGATTATATTAAGAAAAAATAGTTATTTTGTATTAAAATTATATTGCAAATAATTAAAAATTCTTAATGTAATGCAATTTAAGTAAAAATTCTCTCAACCAACTTATTTTTTTCGTTTTTTAGCATTCTTTTCGTTAGCTGGTACTTCCGCTTTACGTTTTTGAGTATTTTTAGTTTGTTGTGTTGTAGAAGGTGTACCTCCAGGTGTCTTGGGTGTTTTTTTCTTCTTTTCCTGCCTTTCCTTTTCCTCCAACTCGAGATTTTCCCTTTCAATTAATGTAATTAATGTATTGCAACGACGCTGTAATTCAAGAGCAGTACGCGACTTTAGGAACCAATCAAAGCGAAATAGTGGTGAAGCTCTAATTAGAAATAACAAAAAATAAAACAAAAAATTTTCTTGTTTTCTCCTCAAATAAAAATAAAAAACAATATGTTGAATATACCTGATAGCTGCACGTAACTCCTCATATACATTCTCTTTATCGAAACCTAATTTATGCAGCATGCACACAAGGAACCTATCACCAAATTCGGTATAATTTTTACCTTTATTATTGCCATACTGTAAACGCAATTGATGGAACGGTGCTCGATAGCGTGACATCTTTTGATCCAAAGCCTTCTTAATAGATAATCGTCTTTGTATTTTCGCTTCACCACGCTCAATTTGTCCCATAATTCTTTCGATGTCTTGTAATTCATGACATCTTTCCCAAAATACCGCATTATATTCGATAACCTCTTCGGGCGTTTTACCCTCCACATCTTTTGCTATATTTTCAATATCATCTCGACCATATTTCTCATTGGCTTTAATAAATTGATTGAAATCTCTTTTAGTCCAAGTAGTAAATCCTTGCGTAAGCAAAGCTTCTTTTTCTATAGCCTCCTCTTCACTTAGAGGTTCAGCTTCATCTATTTTTCGTTGTTCTTCCCTTTGGACTTTACTAGCGTCAGAACCTAATTCGGTATTTTTAGGCACTTTGTATCCCACAGTTTTACGGAAATAATATATTTCCTGATCTAAAAGCTCAAAGAGGCGCGGAGGAAAAAATTGAAAGTCCTGGACGATTGGCTGCTTGGGTGGTCTAGGCGCTTTAGGAGCTTTAGGTTCAGACACTCTAAGCGCTTCCCTGAAATATGCATCCACTGCGTAATTAGCTTTACGTTCACGCTTCGGTGGTTCAATCCAATTGCCTAACGTATTGAGTTTTTGCTTTTCGCGATAATCTTCACCTTCAAATTGGTACACTGAAGTGGAGGCGCCAGCACCTTCTCCATTTGTATCCATAGTAAAAGTACGCAATGATCCTTCGCCCAAAGAGTCTAGTTTAGCTTTTTCTTCAGCTGTTTTAGCTTCACCCCTCTCTAATATAGTATCGATATCCTCGTCCGTTAGCTCGGAATCTTTGGATGCAAAAACATGATTTGCTCCAAAACGTATAATGTTCAACATTTCGTCTTTATTCAATTGATTTCCCGAACTATTTACCAAACGTCCCTGCTGTATAACTAGTTTATCCAAACGTAATTTAATTTCAGCCCTCTCAACGATTTTCTCTTCAACCGTGTTTTCTGTAATAAACCGAAATACACGTACTTGTTTCTTTTGACCAATGCGATGAGCACGATCCATGGCTTGTAAATCCATTTGAGGATTCCAATCTGAGTCATATATAATTACTACGTCAGCTGTAGCCAAGTTTATACCTAAACCTCCGGCTCGAGTAGATAGCATAAAAATAAATTTGGGACTGTTTTCCATATTATACTCCTGAATTTGCCTATTACGATCTTCATGTGGTGTTTGTCCATCAAGACGACAATACTGATAATTACGCCATAAACAATAATCTTCCAATATATCTAACATCCTAGTCATTTGACAGAATATTAAAACTCTTGAACCTTGGGCTTGCAGCTTAGGTAATAGCTTATCCAAAATCATTAATTTTCCTGAGTTGTATACCAAATGGGTGTCTGTTGTATAGGGTGGGCCAGGTTCAGCCCCATCAAATAAGTAAGGATGATTCGTGCATTTGCGCAATTGCATTAAAATATTCTGTAGACGCATCTTCTCCACTTTACCTGCACCATTAACAATATCGATATCTTTCATTAAAACTTTCGTGTACCATTCTCTTTGCATTTTGGATAAACCCACAAATATTTTAATTTCTTTTTTCGGTTTTAATCTCTTCTCCACTTCAGATTTTAAACGCCTCAATAGAAATGGCTTTAAAACTGCATGCAAACGTTGTATTAATGCATCGTCTCCTAAACATGTATTTGTGTTGAACCATGCATCAAAATCTTCGGATGAATTAAATACATCGGGTAACAGAAAGTTCAACAGGGCCCACAATTCATGTAAATTATTTTGTAAAGGTGTGCCCGTAATAAGCAAACGATTGGCAGTTTTAAATTCACGCAAAATTTCTGATAATTTCGACTTTTCATTTTTAATACGATGGGCTTCATCAATCACCATATAACGCCAATTGAACTTTTTAAATACGGACTTTTCACGAATGCACATTTCATATGAGGTGACACAAACATCCCATTCACCGGGCATTAATATATCTCTAATGAACGTGTTTCGAGCGTCTTGATCACCTATAAGGCAAACAGCACGTAGTGATGGACACCATTTCTTGAATTCATTGACCCAATTTTGTAAAGTTGATTTGGGAACTACAACAATATGAGGTCCCGCCTGATTCCTTTTATAAAATATACATTTCGAATACAGAAAAGAGCTATTATATAAATACATAGTAAACAAACTTACTTAAAATTCTTTAGATAACCTAGTAGAGAAATTGTCTGCAATGTTTTACCCAAACCCATTTCATCAGCTAAAATACCATTTATACCATTTTCATATAAGGAAATCATCCAATTTAAACCTCGTATTTGATAATCGCGCATTTCACCATTTTTAATAAAACTGGGAGAACCTTCAAACCGAAAGATTTCCTTGGTTTGTGTATCTTCAGCCAAAAGTTCTTCATCTTCCTCTTGTTCCGTTTTTCGATGACGGTGACTGTAAATATAATAATTATGTACTCATATATTTTTACGGGTCATTTATAATATAATTAATACTTACTCCGTATTAGATTGTTCTTTATTCTTTTTTGGCCTACCCTTAGGTTTAGCTAAAGTCTTCGCACTGTTAGTCATAAAGTGCGTGAATATTTCCGTTTGTTTTAATAAAAAATCAAAACGTTTACTACGATCTGTTTCAATTTTATTATCGAACTCCACTTCCTTCTCAACCGATGAGGAGGTTGTAGCTTCCGAATTCGTTTCATTCTACATAAAAATAAATTAACATCATAATGAATTTAAATCGACTGTCTTAAATACCTTACAACATAAACAAATTTACTGAATAGGTCGATTTCGTTTACATCATAAGAGATTAAACTTGAAACATTTATATGATGCTGTAACTTGTATTCTACTCCAACTTAAAAGTACTACATTAGTTAAAGTCTTTAATGCGTATTCTTTCAAAATGGACACCATTATTATTGTGCCCGGTCAGCTGTCTTTTGATTAATTTAATCATTAGCATGCAAAAATACCGCTTAATTTAGTTGAGAATTACGCAACCCCTAATCTCATTAGTGACAACCACCAAATAACTAATTATAATGTACAGCATAGTACACAAGAGTAGCTACTCCTTAATAATAGAATTTTCATTATAATGTTGTTGACAAAAAAGTTAAACATTTAATAGTTCTTGTGATAATTATAAAGCCGTAAGCTTTTTTTTAATTGGCACAATTTTAATTAAACTTCACTTATGATGAATATGACAATTGCAAAAGTATTACGTGCAGATATATTGAGTATTTGTAAATGATGTTGCTGTACGAGAAATTACGTGAAAAGTAAATAACAAAAACAGCTGTTCCATTTTCATAGGATTCTGCGCTAACAATGCCAACTTCGTTTAAAGACTTTTTTTCACAATCCAGGCAATACCAATTATGCCGAGTCTACAATTCTTACTTACTGAATTATCCTCATTTGTCTCTATTCGGTCAGCTTTGCCTCCTTGTTTAGACATTGCACTTTCCTACTTAGAGTACTGATTCAAAACTTTTTACAAATAACTAATATTAGTTTAAAATAATTACAAATATATATTAATAAATTTCTTTGTAAAACGTTTTTCAGTGCACTTTTGTAATTTTTCACAAGTATAACATAACGCAAGTAAAAGAGGAAAACAATCATTCACGATAATCAATAAATTTATCTACACTCAAATGCAGTGTTGTAAAACTTTAGTACTTAGAAACGACAATCAAACAATTCCCAGTGCCTCACCATTTTAATGAAAAAATTATCAAATATAGGGTAACTTATATAAAATGCACATTTTGAAAATATTAATATTTAATAATAATTTTAGATATAAATGTGACTTTTATTGATGTAACATAATTAAAGGTACATGATATGTTTTTCTTATACAAAAGTCATAAAATTACTAGTACATTACAAATTTTACGTAACGTTTTATCCATAATATAATTATGATTAATATTATTATCTCAGATGATTTTTTTAGACACAAGAAGAGCAAATTGGGAAAACTTTCAATGCAATTTCCTACTAGTCGAAGTCTTTAGATTTCATCGACTTTTGAATGTAAATATCATTCACATTTAATGGTCGCTACACCCATCTTAATTTTTTCCGCTTTAAAACGTAAAATGAGAATAATTTTGTTCGGCACTGGATTTCGATGTTATTAGTTGTAATATAGAACAGTTGCCGCAACAGATTTCAAATTTTATGAATTGGGAAGCATCTTACTTGAATGAAAATTAGTCTTTGACAATTTTGAAGCAGTTCGTTCTCAAACGTTCATCTCCAGCTGTTTGTATAACACAGAAAAACTCATATACTTGCAAATTTATCTTAAGACCAACGTACAGATAATGGAATATATGCTTAAATACACTGATTTAATAGTATTAATAATAGTAATAGTAATAGTAATAGTAACACTCAACTTTCAGATGTCGAATAAATTTTACTTAACGTATATAAAATATATTTTTCGAATATATAGAATATTTCATTTATTTTTAAAATCATTTTTTTAAACATAAACTTTACTGGAGACTTAACCGAAAGGTACGTAAAACATGGTACGTTCTTCTTTTATACAATTTGTAAATTTGCAATTTTTATGTAACGCTTTACTCCTAAAGTAATTTAGATGAACATCATTGGCGTTTCAAATGATTCTTTAAAAGCGCAAATAGGACGAGTTGGAATGGAAAGCGACACTAAAATATGTTTCGATACAATTTCCCGCATGAAGTTAATTAAGCATTACTTATCTTGATCTCAAGGCGATCCATTATCGTTTCATCAATTCTTGATGGATATCAATTGGGCAATTTTAATAGCTTGACTTTTTATATATTCATAACTAATCGTCACACCCATTTTAATTTTTTCTGTTCTACTAGGTGACTGCGTATTTGAACCATTATTATGAGAATGTTTTTGTTCTGTAGTAGATTTAGATGTTAGTCCTGGAGTTAATGTAGTCGTCGTAGCAGATTGTGTTGCTGCAGCATTAACTATTAAATGTTGTTGATCGGGAAACATATTATTCAGGACAAAATTGAAGCCTTGGGCAGTTTTGCAACAGTTAGATTTGAAGCGTTCAATGCCAAATGCTCGGATGGCACGGGAAAACCCAAATACTTGAGAACTAATATAAGCCCGACGTACAGCTAATGTGCGACCATCTTTCTGTTCTGTATATTCAACAATCTCATCAACTCTCATTATCTTCTTCATACCAATATTACGAGTGAATGTGACCAATGTTTTTGTTGCTGGATCAAGAACAGAATCTTCGATAATTTTAACGGGAGTATTTTTATAAAAGCGTTCACCCCATTTCGGCACATGATTAGTTTTTGAAAGTATTCGTCGTGAATACAATTTGCCGTCACGTACTTCACGAGAAATTGTGTCTTCCGTTAAAACATGTGAACTGGATGGATTAGGATAACGATTCCAAAATGCTTGAACCACTTGCTTCCATGAATAATCAAAAACTGTTTCAGTACAACAAGATGAAGCAGTTACCATTTTGTATTCACATTAACCTTAATTATTACCTTTAAAAATATAATTTAACACTTTATTTGCACATATATATATTGATGCTTAAACAAAACCGTTGCCCAAGGTCCTTCTTGTCTAACTTTATTCTTATAGTGTTTCTTCCAGTATTTTCCTATTACACAACAGTAACACAATTAAATTTAGTATTTACTTCTCAAGTATGTTTTAGGTGCTAAAATACTTTCAATTTTGTTGCTAGTTATTTATTCACATATATACATAACAAATATATACACGTATAAACATATAAAAATAATAGGTGAAAGTTTATATATCCATTTTAATCTTTATTCCTATCGAACACTTTGATTTCCAAATACAATGTGATCGAACAACTATTATAAATATTTATGCAGTAATTTCTTTATGAAAAAAACATCTTGTTTGATTAGGGTATTGTGCACTGTAAAGTGATATCAATAAATTGGGTTTACGTCATCAATATGTTAATTTTGTTATATCCTGTTTAGTTATTGTATCGTGATGATCTGCATTCTATTGGAATTAATAAAAAGGGATTCATTTAGTTTCTTTACTTTTACAATTTCAATATTTTCTGGCCTATTTTCAAAAAGAAAAAAGAAAAAAAAACATTACTAATCAAATGCACTAATTGAGTTATAATAAAAAGTACATAATAAATTAGTTAAACTTTTTGTTTTGAAGAAGCCCTTATATTAAACATCAAGGTCACTGTATACATAAGCTTATGAATATAATATAATAATGTAATATCGATTGCTTTTATAACGAAAAATTACCAACACAAATAAAATCAATGTATTATTATAAGCTTTCTCTAATTACTTCACTTTGAATCTAATTTAATTAGCTGAATATATTCCCTTTTTTTAGTATATTCTTAACAAATAGTTCACTTAGTATCGAACATTAGCCGTATGGATATTATAAATTGTGATATTTCGATTATCCAAATAAATTTATAATTAAAATAAAATATAATTTATATATATAAAGTAGATAATCAATAGAATTAAAGTAAATAAAATCCTAATCCGGTTGATTATTGTGACTTGTTAAATAACAATACAACAATACGCGACAGGACCAAAGATAAAAATATGTGTTGCGTATCCATGTAAACAGTTTTAAAAGCATTTAGATGCTGCTATTGAATTTGTTTGACAAAATGTCAATGTGATGTAAGAAATAAAAAAAATTAATACATAAATATGGCAAAAATATAAAAAATAAATAACAAGAAATGTCAGTAGAGAATTCAATTATACAAAAGTACAATAATATTCTACAAACTATATAAAATTTATATATAAACATATAACAAAAATAACAAAAAAATTCTTTTAGAAAGCTGGAAAATTTTATAATGTATCTAACACGTTATTATATTGTAACCGACTATCTCAAACAATGAAGTGCATACTAAAAAAGAAAAACAACGCAAAAACTAACATACCAAAAAAATAAACAAACAAAAAATTAGCATAAAACATATGAACTCAGATATGAAACAAAAAAACAAAAAATAAACAAAATACTCCAGATTTTGTTAAAAATTTCGGATCGAAATAAACCGGAAATAACGCAATATCCTTATCAATGTAATTGTAAGAAAATCGAAAGCAATATTAGAAGTAACAAAAACAAACAAATTAACAAATTAACGTGTAATTAACATAAAACGATCTCTTAATTAATTGTAATATAAAAGCATATAAATGTGATGTAAAAGTTTTGTCATTGCGATTTATATATATATATATATATATATATATATATATATATATACATATATATATATAAGTATGAATATAAATATATAATATATGGCATATAATCAATAATCCTCAATTAATCATACGTGGTAAGGTACTTCACACAAAAACGCATAAATAACATATTAACTTTATTGTTGTCATTATTATTCCAATTATTGTTGCTATTGTTGTTATTATTGATATCAAATCAAAACATTTATTCAGTCAAATAGGAACAAAACAAAACAAACCAAATAAGAAAATAACATTGAGACGTTCAACTGTTTTATATTTATTTTTTAATTATTCATTTTTGAAAGGCCACCGGCAGCAGCAGTAACTGCTTGTTAAATAAACTAGTTTTGAATAAGATGTACGCGGCCACAATTGACGTAGTATAATGTGATGCGTGTATTTAGGTGTATTATTTATGCATGGTACGGTTTAATAAATAATTAAATCTATAATAGAAATAAAGTCACGGTTGTACGGCTTTTATTAATGTGATCCCAATTTAGAAATTAAAAGTGCCTAAAAGCTGTTACCGATCGATATTGGAATCGGCAAAACTTCCTTATACATAAAGCGAAAGATATCCTTTAATTCGCTTAAAATTTTTAGATGTAAAAAGTAATGTTCGCGTCATCTTTTACTGCGCAGTTTTATTTTTTTTTTTCTGTTTGAACAAGCGCTTAACATTAAATTTTCCATTTTGAAATCGATATTTAATATTTCATTTCGTCGTCGATATCTCAATTAAATTAACTTTAGCAAACTTTCTCTATTAATAATAATAATAATAAGGCACAACAATTTATCTTTAATTAACAATTATTTTCAATGGGAGGAGATTTGAGAAGAATTGATATTAAAATTTTGGTGTTAAGCATAGTTAGAAGTTTCTTATTTATATAGATGAAAAATTTTCTACATGTATGAATTAAAGTAAATGTGAAATAAACTTAGAATAATAGAACAAACATTATTTATTAATTTTAGGTTACCTCAAGTAAAATATCATGGACTGGAGTTGGGCAGTAGGGGGTGTAACTAGCGAGGTTCCACGTACTACTGGGCCCGAATGTGAAAATTATTTAACAAATCGACGCCGTTGGTTAGAAGCTTTATTTATTAGTTTAGGTTGCTTGTGGATAATACGTTTAAGTATAAAACGCCTTAAGCCCATTTATATACCAAATGCTAAACAATTGAGTCGATCGCATAGTACTGTACGTTTATTACTTATGTTAATTATGACATTTATATTTGGCATGGAGATGGGTTTTAAGTTTGCTAACAAATCTGTGATATTTGTTTTGAATCCGTGTCATATACAAACTTTGGTGCAAGTAAGTCAGTTTACCTTACTTATATTTTACGATTATTATTATCATTCGACTACATTATTTCCTATAAAACTAAATTAATGAATTAAATGCTAATATGTATTTATATGAACATAATATATATATTTATATAATGCAGATTTATCTTCTAGCGGCCAAACCCAGCAAGACATCAATAGCTTTATTTAGAATACAAATGAATAATTTAAATGGACCACTGCTAGCTTTCTTATTTCCAGAAGTTGAATGCCGCACTTTGCCATTTGAACAGGCCGCCTATTGGTTACAACATGCCATGTTATATATAATACCAATTTATATTATTAGAAGTGGTACATTTTATAATTTTAAATGCAATATTATTTTTAATCTAACTATTATTTAAATTTCATCTAATCTATTTGATAGATGCTTATCCTATAGAAAATATATATGACTTTAATTGGGTCACAATTGGCGTTATGATTATGTTATTATATCATTTTGTAATTTTAAATGCTATTTCCATATTTAGTGGCATTAATTTAAATCATATGTTATGTGCTGCTGAAACCGATCCATTCCAAGGGCAAAATTATCGTATTGCTGCTACAATACATGAGTCAATTTTATGTCCTATTCTCAATAAAGGGACTGTGCTCATCTTTAGCAATAATTTAAATTTACATACCAAATCATTCATGCAACAGTATTTATTTAGAATTAATGCAATCAATAATCATGATAATACAAATGATAAGGATAATATTAAAACATTTATTGATAAATTCCATTATAATTCGCATCAAAAGTTAACAAAACCAATGAAAACTTTGCAACGGGCATCGTCATCGTCAATGCCAACGCCAACGGCAACTCCACTGTGTAATGTTACAGAGGGGAATAGTACAAAAATTGATAATATTATAAAGTGTACTAAATGTAAACAATTATCAACGTTATATAATGAGAATGAATATAAATTTGATTATACGACTATAAGTGATACAGATAATAATGTTCGTGATGATCATCAAAAGGCGCAATCGCAACAATGTGAAAATTTAATGGATGCCCATATAACTGCCGCCTACACCATAACCACAACTACAAAAATTGATTAGCATATAGACACCTATATGTTTCTATAACTTCACTTACTTTAGAATAATTTTACTTTTAGTCGATTTCCTTCTTTTATCCTTCTTTTTTTTTTACTTTGCATTTTCCCATTGCAAATTACAAAGAAAGGCATTTTTTAACATCTTAATTACATATAATACAAAAGAAAATATAGAAAAAGAAGATGAAAGCAAGAACAAGAAACAAGTAAAAATTACGTTATATAACGGTCCATTGGCATATAATATTAGCATTAGTGTGGTTAATCTAGCACATAAAAGATTAATGTTAAGTTGTAGTATTTATGTATTAATTTTTCAATTGAGATTAACCAATGAAGTGAATGAAACTTATTACGTCACACCGTATTACAACCCAACACATCACATAACATCGCATCACATTTTAACTTTATATAATTAAATATAAATATAAGCAATTATCAATGATCATCATCTCTGAGTGATAATTAAAAAAATGTCATTGTTTGTGTATACATATATATATGCAGAAACTATTGTAAGACCCTAATTGTGCATAAGTAAACTACGTTTGCAATATATTGTTAGCATATATATATATATATATATATATATATATATATATATATATATATATTTATATTTATATATATTAATTTACATTTTTTCCAATTTGCCCTACTTTTATTTTACATAATTTATATTATATTAAACATTCTAAATTTGAGAGACTAGCATATAAAGAACGTAAATAGCAATACATGCGCAATTATCATTATTATTATAATCATCATCATCATTATTATTAATTTTATTGATTTTCAAAAGGAGACAAAAATTGAACGTCATTCACAGAATTTTTATACATGAAATTATTTTAGACGATTATTATAAATTTTTGTATAATATAATTAATTCTGTTAATAAAAATACATAACGCTTTTATGTACCAAAGGGAAATATCATACTGGTAATTTGCTAATGTAAATCGAAAAAATTATAAATAGGTTAATAAATAATATTTATAGTTTGTAATGTAAACTCTTATAACTGTTAATAATTTGCCAATTTTCAGTTCACCAGACTATTATAGTATAATTAAAATGTTGCAAGTCTCAAAATCCAATACGTAACAAATAACAAGCAAGGTACAATTATTAAAATCGACGATCTAATTCACAAAACCTACTTTGAATGGACTGGATATTTAAGAAACGTCTAACATGAAGATATCGTTACTTATCTTATTCTCGAATCAATTTGAGAACTACATTCTTTGTATTTAATACAAAATCAAATGTTACTGCATGTATGTATATATGTTGCGTATGCATATGCATAACAGTCATTGTTATTTAATTGCTGTATATGACAAGAAAAAGAAGAAGAAGTTTTATATTTGGTGAAAACTCTGACAAACATCTGATACTTAAAAATTTTTTTTTGTTAATACTCTAAATATTTTATTTTATTATTTACTTGTAATCAATTTTTGTTGACAGAAGCATTGGTAAAAGATTTACGAAATCACCATAAATCCATTTATATTACAATAATAATAAAAATAATAATATAGTAATTAAGTGATAAAGTAAAATATAAAATGTGTAATTTGTTCTACTTGTATATGCCTATATGTTCATATATATAATATATATATATTATATATATATATATATATATATATATATATTGTACGAAAAAATGCTTTAAAATAAACATTTAACAACAATAAATGAATAAACTGAAAAGGATAATAAAAATGAAAAATTGCACAATTCTTTCCTAATCATATAAATCTTATTTAAAATAAATAGAAAATAATTGACTAATACTTATCATGAAAAGCATGAGTTTGCTTTCTGTGTAATTTTTAAACGAAGGATAATATAAAATATGTTCATAAAACACATGAAATAAATAAATGGTTTTTTAAATGTGATGCGTTTTAGTTAATGGTTTTCATAAAAATTCTAAATTAAGTGATTTACAAAACGAGCACTAAATCTCGAAACATTTTAATAGATTGTCTTTATTCGACACTATGATTAAATAGCAGTCACTATTTTAAAACATATAACTTTAATTATGGCCAAGATAGACTAATTGAGATAGAGAGAAGAAATTTATATAAATTCATATTAGAACTGAAGGCATTACTATTGATTGGTTAAATTATAATTGCTCTTCCCGCCAATATATTCTTCTGACATATATGTGTGTACTATAACCGGCATAAATGTACTGATATAAAACTAATTTGACTAAAAAAGGCATTAAGGTTTCAAAATCTATAAATTTACCAGTTCATTTAATTTTTGATGCTATTAAAGATTTCTTCTTCATCTGTAGAATAGAATCGTTGTGGTCTGGAGAATGTTTAGATGATGTTGAAGATAATTCTGTATTAAGCGTGATCTGTATTGTAGTGTAATCTATTGCTTTGGTGTGGACTTGCATGTAATACAAGTAAATGTTTTTATTAAACGCTCAAATTGTGTAATATTTTAAAACTGTTATGCTGCCAATACAGCTACGTAAAAATCATCCAGATTTTTCTTATTACAAATGTCTTCAACAACAACATCACGCAACACAAAACATGCAACTGGTTTACCGGCTGCAGTATCTCACATATATTACAAGCATGGATTATTTCTATCCAGTTATCCGACTTGTGCTGTCAGCATAGCTATTGTAGCTATATTATTTTCATGGTAAATGTAATAACAATCATAAATTTTACGTAATAACAGTAGGAACAATAGCAACAATAACAAGTAAATAGATCAAGAGCGTTATCTTTGACAGAATATTGTACCTTACATGTTTTAAATTGAAAGTATATTTCTTGTTTATTACTTCTCCACGTGCTTTTAATGTTTTATTACGTCTTGATTTACACTGTTTTTTTTGTTTTGTTTTTTTGTTTTCTCTCATTCCACCCGAAACTGGATGGTACACTGTTTTTTTTAGAACGTTTGAAACTTCAGTCTGGAATCTAGAATCTAGTATAGTATATACAAATTTTGCTTCATTACCAAGAATATGCTAAATTGACTATTCATACCTATCCTTTTTGTTAGGCTACGTAAACGTTTCGTTTTTTTATATGTTTTTTTTAATTTATAAAAAAAGCTATTATTTAATTATACAAAAGGTCTTAAAAATTATCACAACATACAATAAATATCTAATAGATGGTATTCGAGATTCTTTCTAAGCCATATTGTAGTTATACGTAAATCATTAATCAAACTTGCATTGATAAGAAAATTTTAATGCGCCGCGCAAGACTCTGAAACTACGTATTATCAAAATCGATGAATATAAATGTTGTGTAAGATTATTAATTAAGTGTTTAAAATCTTTTTACTTGCTATTTTGTGGTATTTGCAGTTACCCTTTGATCAATGTACCATTACCTGGGACGATACCCACAAAAGTTGTTGTACCCTTTGATGGCAACTACCAATTATATGGTGATGGCGAAAGAAGCAATGCAAACATGATTAAAAGTTTATTTAATCAAAATGGTACACATGACTCACATTTCTCATGGGCACAATCGTCGCCCATATTATATGTACAACAAGTAACATTACGTGCCAGTGTGTCACCTTGGAACAAGGACATGTTGTTAATGGACGCATTTCGTGCACCTTTATATGAAATTTTTAAATTGTTAGATATTGTACGGAACCATGAGTCAATTGAAAAGTAAGTTATAAAACAGAACTAGAATAATTTATATATATATATATGCATTAATTAATATTTGCGCAAATTGGAAATACAAAAATTGTACTATGCTATGCTCTCCTTTTCTAAATGAAAGCTTTCTATAATAAAATCATAAAATCTGTGAATTAGCTGATTTACATTTGTTGGTTCTTTCTTATAATTCCATTTTACCGCATACGCACGTGTACGTAAATAGCCAGCGAACACTAGATCAGGTTTGTTTGCGTGTAGATAATGTTAAACGTTCCCAACATCAACACATATTTCCGGAGTATGGTTGTTTGGTATTATCACCAGCGAATTTATGGGGTCAAAACTTACTCAATTTCACCGATGATTTAAATATTTTAAATACAATATTTCAATATCATGTAAGTTACTCTTCAGTTAAAGCATTGTATCACGTATCATTCCATTAACATTAAAGCATTTTTATAATTATTAATTAATTAATTTGTTTGTAGAGATTTTGTAATGAAAAATTTTTTATACATGGAAATAGTGCGATGTTACCCATTTGCGATTATAGATGCCATTGTGCCAAATTCTGCCTAGCTTTTTTATATATAAATATACTTTAATTAAATACACTTTGATGATTGCATAGAAAAACACAAAGACATTAAAATCGAAATCGATTCAAAGAACGATTCTCAATCAATGGGTATATATAAAAGAGAAATCTGTATGGAAATGTTTCGTAGGTCTAAATAAACTTCAAATTACAATATAATTGAAATGAGAAGATCAAATTTAATATCCGTATCCCACAGACAAGTGACAGACCCGGCTAGATTGGTAAAAAAAAAGTATATCATCAAAAAGGAGGTATTACTTTCATATTCAAAATGCACAAAGGTCATTTGGGAGACATTTTCATGATATTGGGTTACACAAACGAGTTTCATCAATAAACAAAACAACTTAACAACTGTATTAAAAATCGAACAAACCTTAAAGAGGCATTATATTAAAAAAAATTCACATATTCAAGAGTTTAGTGAAAAAAATTAGTCCTTTGGCAATATTTAAGAAAAATTTTTCACTATACCTATGTAGATAGCTTAAGCGCAGTTGGTGAAAAATCCAATTCGTGTTTTGTTTTTTATTCTTTACAAAGTGTTTCTAA
This sequence comes from Melophagus ovinus, assembly GCA_023089585.1. Taxonomy (NCBI): domain Eukaryota; kingdom Metazoa; phylum Arthropoda; class Insecta; order Diptera; family Hippoboscidae; genus Melophagus; species Melophagus ovinus. The sequence continues at coordinate 2,801,160 of JAKKIB010000180.1, forward strand.
TTTTTTTATAAGTGACAATATTGTTAATATGTAGTATCTTGTATTGAAATGAATCAACATTGTTTATTACACATTTTTATGCATAAATATTTATGAAATACCGGATTAGACTACATTTGAACACTTTCTGGGTATTGAATACATTTTAAGGACCTGATTTAATACATCCTATATCTCAAATGATGTAAACTATAAAAAAATTTATAATACGTAATTCATATTTTTCTTGTAGAACTTACAAAAATCTAAAGTCTCAACAGCTGAAATGATATTCGGATTACCCATGCAAGATACAGGATTTAAACGTTATCCATTTCGAGCTCGTTCACGTATTATACAATATGCAATAACATTGTTTCTTAAACAAAATGATGGTGAATTTATAAAAAGCTTAAAAACAAAATTGTTACTACATTATCCACCACCGTTGCCATCACACACAATAATGGCAGAACACAAATCATCGATCACATACATTTTTTATCCGAGTGAATTCAAGATCTGGGAATTTCTACCATTATTTATAGCCTTCCTGTTACTGTTTACTTATGTGTACTTTTCCGTGCGCAAAATTGATATAATACGTTCAAGAATTTTATTGGCTCTATGTGCCAGTCTCACGATTTTAGGCAGTTTAGTTATGTCTTTGGGTTTATGCTTCTTTTTTGGCTTAACAATTAGTTTGAAATCAAAGGATATCTTTCCCTATTTGGTTATACTATTAGGTTTGGAAAATTGCTTGGTCATTACACGTAGCTTGGTATCAACAGATGAAACGTTCGACGTGAAGATACGTGTAGCTCAAGCTTTAAGTAAAGAGGGCTGGCATATCTCAAAAACTTTATTAACAGAAATTACCATATTAACTATTGGATTGGCCACATTTGTACCAGTAATACAAGAGTTTTGTATATTTGCCATAGTGGGCTTATTATCTGATTACATGTTACAAATGTTGTTATTTTCGACCATATTGGCTATGAATATTAAACAGCCTGAATACTCAACGGAAGCCAAACATTTACCGAAAATGATGATGTCTTTTACAAATTATCAAACTCGACATTCACAATTTGTTAATGGTTATGGTTTGTTCGGCACTACACGAAATGATTTTCGATTTTTTGGCAGCTCTACTAATAACATCGGCAATGGAGGTAGTGGCTTTACTGCACAGCCTTCAACTTATACTCCAGTAACAGGATTTCATCGTTCTCAATCCCATCCGAAGTTATCCTTTAGCGATTTGAATAATATTCTTAGTAATGATATACCCAAGAGATCTTCTAAGACATTGGCCAATAATGTAAGTGCTAGTCCCGATAAAATTCCAAAGCGTTTAAAGATTGTTAACTTTTGGGCGCGTACACGGTTCTTTCAACGAGCTTTCATGTTGTGGATGAGTGTATGGATTGCATCTATCCTTTATAATTCAGGTTGTTTAGAAAACATGTTTTTCTTAGATAATAATCGAACAAGTGGTACGTTTGATTCGGAGGAACTGACGCATAACTGGGAAAAAGGGCGTGGAGCAGTAAATAATTTTTTCACACATGTACAATCATCCATTAAAGCAGTTACTACAGAACAACAACATCGTTTACCTAATGAGCGTTTTAATGATAATGATGACATTGATGAAAATATTAATATTAATAGATCAGTGAATGATCATAAGGAGTTTGTTAATGATTCGAAGTATATAAATGAAACTGAAGCAGATTTGAGACGTCTCTTATATCCAGATTATGAATTGAATTATTTTCTTTCGAATTTCCATTGGTCATCCATTATGAAACAATATAATATATCGTTAACGGGACGGTACGTCACCATTTTACCCACTATTAAATTATCTTACGCTATTAGACCAGATCAAGCGATACATAGACGAAATCCTAATGAAAACTTGTTAAAAGCACAAAATTTTCAGTGGAAAACATTGGCTGCCGCTTTGGATCCATTAGACTTTAATGATGATGAGCCGCGCGATTTTCCCATGATGACCAAACCTGGTGGTATACCTCTCTTTCCTAAAAGTCCAATGGAAATATTTTTCGCTATCACTTTATGCGCCATCAGTGTTTTTGTACTGTGTTATACGATGGTAGTATTCTATCGTTGCATTTGTACACGTAATTATGCCGAATGGCGTTCTAGTTGGAATGAATATTCAGAAATATGCCATAAAACAGAGCAAATATTAGAAGGTTTACCATCACAAATAATAGGCCATAAACATCGCATTGAATGTTTGGTGTCAGATGGTTCCACTATAATAAGTTGTTGTTTAAAAGGTCAAATCAAGATTTGGGATTTACGTAGTGGCGAAAACATTACTACCATTAATCGTGGTGATATACAAATGACTACATATCATGAAGATCGCATAATATCAATAAGAAAACTAAATTCATCTCCAGTTTGGTGTTTGCACTACTATGACAATTTAATTGCAATAGGCTGCGCTAACGGTCGAATTGAATTATGGGAAATTCCATCTGGCATACTAAAGGTGAGTACAAAGCAAAAGATATTTGATTTTAAATAAAAATTCACAACCGGTATGCTTCATTTGAATAATGTAATTTATTTGCACGTACACTTATTAAAATAAAGTGCACTCATTATGATGAATCAAAACGCCAACTTGGTATTACTCATATACATTTAAATGAAGATCGTGTTATAGTTGCGCGATTATGTGGACGAGTGGAATTTTATCGTTTGGAAACCTATTACAAAGGCAAACAAATCGATTGGAATTTTACATCAGCTTATCGAAGAACCCATGTGCGCACAAATTCAGCAGGCAGTATTGGCTTAATTCATAAGGAACAACAACAGCAACAACAGTCACAATGTGATAGAGGAATCAAAGAAGAAATTAAATGCTTATTACAAAGTGTTCGTTTCGCGCATCAACAACCGATCACTTGTATGGAAGTTATATATGACATGATATTTACTGGCAGTCAGGACCATACACTGAAAGTGTATAGTTTAAACAATTTAGATGTGGAGTACACACTACATGGCCATTGTGGTCCTATAACTTGTCTATTTGTGGATCGATGGCAACCAGGCACTGGAGGATCAGGTTCTCAGGATGGTATGCTGTGCGTATGGGATCTTTATACTGGCACCTGTATGTTTAGCATACAAGCCCATGACGGAGCAATTAGTTGCTTAGCTTGTGCACCTAGTTATGTACTATCTTTGGGCATAGACGACCGCATTTGTGTGTGGGAACGTTTCCAGGGAAATCTGCTGACCACAATTAACATATCAAATGCTTATTCGAGTTTATTAATGTTAACGCCGTCCTTGTTAGTAACCAACAAAATGGGTTCCCTAATTGTTTGGGATGTTCGAACAGGTGAGCCGGCGCGAGAAGTAAAATTAGATTTGTCTAATAGACAGTTATGTCCCAAAATAATGATACTCGCCAGCGATTCAGTAGTCTGTGATTATGGTAATGAAATCCGTGTGGTGCGCTTTCCTATAGTGGCCGACAAATGCCTTTAAAATGTTTCTTTTTAGCATAAGATCTTTTGTACATATATATGCGTGTATGTATATATATTTTAATAAATTATCTTAATAATGAGATGAGTAATTAAAGATGCTTATACAGGCAAAACAAAAGAAATCTATTTTCTAAATTATTGTTCATGAGTTTCATACTCCGACATAATTTTTATGAAACAAAGGTTTCTTCATAACAAAAAAAATGTCAAACTTTGTTGCACAAAATTAAGCAAAAACAGAATTGTAAATATTTTTGAAAAAGGTAAGAGGACAGATCGACGGAGCTTCTAGTACATTTCTACCTTATAAGTTTCATATAATGATAAGCAAAAGCACAACTTTACACACAAATGAACTTAACGAACTGTTTACATTATAGAAATTCTGAAAAATGTGCACGTAATGTTTGTATTGCACTCATCCAATCTGTAACACAATTTTGAACCAATTTTTACACTACAATTTCAACAACTAGGCGCTGCATAATTAATTAATCACATCTTTGACAAAAGTTAGGAAAAATAAGACTAGACCAAACATTTTCAATATGAAGCTGACTATACTAAACTATATATACTATGTATAAGACACTAAGCAAGTTATACAAGATGTCAAAACAAAATGAACTGAAAAGGAGAAGAAGCATTGTTTATTTACCATAAAGTGCCATGTTCTAGTGATTATTTAATTTCGAATAAAATCACATACATACATTTCAAAAAAATCACATTATGCCACCTACTAACTGATTTCTCCACAATATCAATAGTATTTTCACGTTTGCACATTTTACATTTCATGTAAAAATTGTGTCCACTTGGATTTCGTGTGTCTTGTTGTACTTTCTCACCCTCTCTTATATCGTGCCAAACATCTGAAATCTCGCCACAATTTGTACATTTTACTTTAACAAAGTAAGGCAAATCCGGTGTTCCTTTTAATTCTTCCACGTTCTCTAAATCAGCTTTAATTTGCAAAGCAAACCGCACCATTTTTCCTTACAACGATTGTTTGTTTTATCTTTTATGTAGTACTTTATTCGTTTTTTGTAATAAAAAATAATAATTAGATTATCGCAATAATATTCGAAGTTGACAATTCCGTTAATTCAGAACAACACTTCAGCAATTAGTGCTGACACCAAAAAACAAAAAAAATTTAAAATGAATTGCTTTTAAACTAAATAAGTGCATGTAGAAATGTCACTTCACTATTTGGATAAAATTTATATTAATAGTCATGAATTATGATAGCCCACTGTAAAATTAGCGACAACAATTGTATTGTACACATACTCCAAAAAAGGAATAGAGTATTTTTTTATTTAATTGTTTGGATTTAAATACACTAGTCTTTATTTTTCCACAAGTTGAAGGTTGGTAATATCAAATACATTCAGAGAATTACAAGACCTAAATATTATTTTGTGGTGAATGTTTCATTTCAAGAAGAATCATATACCGCCATATTTAAATGTAATAACACAAAACAAAGGAAATTTATACTTTTTATTCAAGTTCATGACGAGACTATTTATTTCTTTTAAATCTACTTAAAAGAATAAATTTTCATTCAGGATTTTGGATAATAGCAAATAGAGATGAAGGCAGGGTAAGTTTTTACGAGATTAGTTTCTATTTTCTAACATTGATTGAATGCCCACATAACATATATATAATGTGTTTGTAAATTAGAATAAAGACACCAAGGAAGAATGAAAATGCAAGTATCGCAATTTGTCACCGACCAATATCATCTTCAGAGGGTACCGATGAATGCAGCGATGATCGTATTGCTAATAAGCAAGTCGATTCCGTTCATGTGTTTTGTCGAATTAAGCCATTGGCCTCAGAAGGAGATTTATCATGTGTTAGACTGAAAAATGCTAAAACTGTGATTCTAACAACACCAGAACAGGCTTTGGGCAATAAGCAAGCCTCACAAAAAGAAATGCAATATTTGTTTAAACATGTGTTTGATTCATCAGCATCACAACAGGACGTATTTAATACAGTGGCATTACCTTTAGTGGAAAATTTATTAAAAGGATATAATAGTCTGTTATTTACTTATGGTGTAACCGGTAGTGGAAAAACATATACCATGACTGGAGATAGAAAACATCGTGGTATTATGCCACGTTGTTTAGACGTTCTTTTTCGTACCATATCCGATTACCAAGCCAAGAAGTACGTTTTTAAACCAGATCGTTTAAATGGTTTCGAAATACTTTCTGAAGCTGATGCTCTTTTAGAGAGGCAAAAAGAAATGAATCAACGATTTAAAGGCTCCGTGAGACGCAAAGATTCCGATCCTGAAATAGCATCACAAGCGTCACATGATGTAGATCCACTCAGTGGAGTAATAGATGAAGACAATATATTTGGAGTGTTCATAACTTACGTCGAAGTTTATAATAACGTGGTATACGATTTGCTAGAAGAAGGTGGCTTTCAAAAGTAAGAGAACTTCCAATACTTATCCTTTTATTGTAATTAATTGTAACTTGCAAAAGAGAGATCGGGTACACGATCTGATTTTATAACTGTGCTTGCACTTATGCCATTCCGTTTATCCGGATTTTGATCGAACATGGTGACTTTTAAAAAAAAAGATCATATAAATAGCTCAAGTTATGACACAATTACGTGGAGTAGATGTTATTGAAGAGGAAAACATTAATTCATTTAGTTTATTTAATTCTATATAATGTCATTTCATTCTATGGATTGTGATCCGTTAGGACATTGCAGAGCAAAATTATACGTGAAGATGCCAACCACAATATGTTTGTTCATGGGGTTACTGAAATCGAAATCAAGTGTGTAGAAGAAGCGATTGAGGCTTTCCAAATCGGTCAAAAGCGTAAACGTACGGCTCACACAGATTTAAACGCTGAATCTAGTCGTAGTCATTCCGTATTCAATATTCGATTAGTTCAAGCACCAACCGATTCCCAAGGAGAACATGTTGTTTTCGATAAGCGTACCATTACAATTAGTCAGTTATCTTTAGTCGATTTGGCTGGTAGCGAGCGTTCTTCTCGAACAAATAATACTGGTTTACGTCTCAGAGAGGCCGGGAATATTAATAATTCCTTGATGACTTTGCGAATCTGTTTAGAGTATTTAAGAGAGAACCAACAGAACCCAAATACTGTACTCAAAAAAGTTCCATACCGTGAATCAAAAATTACGCATTTATTTAAAAGTTATTTTGATGGTGAAGGTCAAGTCTCAATGATTGTTTGCATTAACCCGAGGGCTGAAGATTATGATGAAAATATCGTAAGTTTTAATTAACTGCAGAATCAGAAGAGAGAGACTTTACTTCATTTAATCTTACTTTGTATTTTATGCAGCAAGTCTTAAAATTTGCAGAAGTAACCCAAGAAGTACACATAGCTAAGGCAACTCCAATGAAACTAGATATCGGTTTAACACCAGGTCGTCGCAAAGCAAATAAAATGTTTAAAATGGCCATAAATAATTTACAAGAAATGGGTCACTCTGATGCAAAAAAACTGGACATGGATATTGGTTTGGTGTATTCCCTGGGTTCTAAATTTCCTGAATACAAATTGGATAGTTCTGAAGGAGAATCAGCAATACAACAGTTAACACAATACTTACTACTACGCATTGAAAAGCGAAAAATTTTATGCAACGATTTAGCGGCAAGATGTATAAATATTACTTACCTTCTTTCTTTCAAATGTGTCAATGTTACCTAATAATTAACTATAATTATATATTATAGGTGATAATTTTCGTTCACATTTAATGGAAATGGAACAAGAAAATATTTCTTTAAAGGCAGAGTTGAGTTCATTAAAGGCTGCATATAAGCAAGAACGAGAACGTCTCGGAAATAGAGTACGCGAACATGAAAGTTCCATCGCTTTACTTAATAATAAACTGAACAATCGTGAACGGCAAATTGATGAGTTATCCCGTAAGTTGAGAGATCAACAAAACTTGTTAACCCAAAAAGAGCAAGAAAAGGAGCATCAAAAGAAGAAATTTGATTCTAAGTTGGCTGTTGAAGTAGACAAACGTGACCGCATACATGTACTACGTCAAGCTAAACTGCAAGACAAGATACGAGTAAAAGATGAAAAACTGCGATTATTATCAAACATTATACAAGCCGAAGATATGCCGAAACGCGTGCGTCGTTCACATAGTTCGGACAATTTGTCTGAGTTTAAAAATGTGAATAATAATAATAACAACAGACGACCTGCTGCTATTGAACCCTTGCATGGTGTGGAACCACCAACGGCTGCTACTAACACAACTAATACACCACGTACTGACGTATATAGCATTAGTACCAGAGTTGGCAGAGTAAGTTTGTGCTTGGAACAAAATGATGTTGTGAATACTTTACTAAAAATATACTGAATTTGGTGTACACATTTCCAAACCTAATATATTATTATTAATTATATTATTATTAATTAGGGTATGGTAGCGGCTAATAAGCGACATCGTCGTTCCCGTTCTGCTGGTGATAAATGGTTAGAGCATCGGGCACCAAATCCAGTTCCACTAGGTACTGTACTACAACCGTACTTAAAAAATCGTAAATCTGTAACAAAATTAACTGATGTGAAAGAAGTAACATCGAAAAAAGCTACTAAATATTTATTAGTATCACAAGAGGCAGATACTGATGGAGATGTGGAAACGCAACTTTTTAAAGGTAATATTATACCAACTTGTGGTGGCGGTGCTCAAGTTATATTTGACGATGTTGAACATCTTAAACAAAAGTCTCCTATTCCTTCACCAACGCGTAAGCGACCCAGTACCACAAACGTTGGTGGTGCTAGTAATATTGGTACAGCTGTGACAGCGTTATCTACAATTAATAGTATTAATTCTGCTACCGAAATTGCGTCACGATGCAGCCGAGCGATTGAAGGTCATACAATGAAACGCACTAAATTATAAAATTAAAATTCTATATTACTTGTTATCAGAAAGTTTTTACAAAGAAGTATACACATATATACAACATTCATTTATTGTTATTATTATTATTTATATTACATCTTTATTATCTATAGTTTACTTAAAAGGATATAAATATATGTATATATACACGCATGTGTATTCCAAAACAGGATACATGAAAATTGCATCGCAAACAAAACTTTTTTAATTGACAACATATTTGACCGTTATTCATTTTTTACGTGTTTACGCAAGAAATAAACTCTTCCTAATATAAATAATTTCTTCCTAATATTTTGACTTAGACAAAATTCAGTTCAAAATTGTATAGTCTGCATCATTTAGAAAGCTTAAGATTTCCAATTTGTCCATTGTTATCATATCAATTTAATTTCCTCAATAAAATATATGATGGAATTAAAAAAAAGGCTGGGTGGATCAAACATCTACACAGTGCCGAAACCCGGGATTGAACCGGGGACCTTTAGATCTTCAGTCTAACGCTCTCCCAACTGAGCTATTTCGGCAACGTCCCGGAATGAAAAACAAAGGCACATTGGACATTTATTTAATAAACTCTTTGTTATTATAATGATAACAAATTGATAATTATATACAACTTAAAATAACTTTAAAAATTGTAAGTTGAAAATGAGTAAAAACAACTGAGCATCTTCATAATATTTTGAGTATGGCAAATTGATATTTTTAGTTTATTTTAATGTTAAGCTTTAACCAACAATTGCGTCTACCAGTTACAAAATGCGAAATGAAAGAATCAAAATGCCAAACATATATGAATATTAGAGTATTTATAAGCCTACGAACGTAGACGTGGTTGCCTATAAAGCATTTGCTGGATCTCTTTATACAATAACGGCTGGAAAGATAATTGCTACAGAAATAATAAAGAGACGATGACCAAAAGTGAATAGCAAATAATTGCCAACTAAAATTTCTATTTTGTTTGTTATTGGTAATTAGATGCTGCGATACTGATAAAATGAATGTATGCCTTCCCTCTAGGTGGTGGGTATATATAGCAAGTTTAACTATCATCATTATTCACTGATACTAATAATATTGTAGTATTATATCAAAATTTATTCCATGCTATGCAATTTAAATTTTATGCATTTGTTTGTTTTGGGCAACTCTAAGGAAAACTTAATAATTGTATTCATAAGTGATGAATAACTTATGATTCCAACTGGTTTATAATGAAATAAGACACTTTTATTTAAATGTGTAAAAGCTTTGTATTACTCGTAACGACGTGTAGATATTTGGTCATTGAAAATCACTTGTAAATCATAAAAAAAACTTTTATTTCTTAATATTAATAAACCTGGATGCCATGCTATATATGCCCACAGTAACATTATTTTTTTCATCATACTCAACAAACTCCTTTTCAGAGAGATCAACGTCTTCAAATGTTTGACCATTATTTGAGGAGTGTATTATAAAGCCAGTACGTGGCTCGAATTCTACTGGTTCAACACCACGGCAATCAAACACAACAATTGTTTTGTAATTGGCTGTATCTGCTTCTGTATAAGATTTAACTGATTTCTCCACAATATCAATAGTATTTTCACGTTTGCACATTTTACATTTCATGTAAAAATTGTGTCCACTTGGATTTCGTGTGTCTTGTTGTACTTTCTCACCCTCTCTTATATCGTGCCAAACATCTGAAATCTCGCCACAATTTGTACATTTTACTTTAACAAAGTAAGGCAAATCCGGTGTTCCTTTTAATTCTTCCACGTTCTCTAAATCAGCTTTAATTTGCAAAGCAAACCGCACCATTTTTCCTTACAATAATTGTTTGTTTAATCTTTTATGTAGTACTTTATTCGTTTTTTGTAATAAAAAATAATAATTAGATTATCGCAATAATATTCGAAGTTGACAATTCCGTTTATTCAGAACAACACTTCAGCAATTAGTGCTGACACCAAAAAACAAAAAAAATTTAAAATGAATTGCTTTTAAACTAAATAAGTGCATGTAGAAATGTCACTTCACTATTTGGATAAAATTTATATTAATAGTCATGAATTATGATAGCCCACTGTAAAATTAGCGACAACAATTGTATTGTACACATACTCCAAAAAAGGAATAGAGTATTTTTTCATTTAATTGTTTGGATTTAAATACACTAGTCTTTATTTTTCCACAAGTTGAAGGTTGGTAATATCAAATACATTCAGAGAATTACAAGATCTAAATATTATTTTGTGGTGAATGTTTCATTTCAAGAAGAATCATATACCGCCATATTTAAATGTAATAACACAAAACAAAGGAAATTTATACTTTTTATTCAAGTTCATGACGAGACTATTTATTTCTTTTAAATCTACTTAAAAGAATAAATTTTCATTCAGGATTTTGGATAATAGCAAATAGAGATGAAGGCAGGGTAAGTTTTTACGAGATTAGTTTCTATTTTCTAACATTGATTGAATGCCCACATAACATATATATAATGTGTTTGTAAATTAGAATAAAGACACCAAGGAAGAATGAAAATGCAAGTATCGCAATTTGTCACCGACCAATATCATCTTCAGAGGGTACCGATGAATGCAGCGATGATCGTATTGCTAATAAGCAAGTCGATTCCGTTCATGTGTTTTGTCGAATTAAGCCATTGGCCTCAGAAGGAGATTTATCATGTGTTAGACTGAAAAATGCTAAAACTGTGATACTAACAACACCAGAACAGGCTTTGGGCAATAAGCAAGCCTCACAAAAAGAAATGCAATATTTGTTTAAACATGTGTTTGATTCATCAGCATCACAACAGGACGTATTTAATACAGTGGCATTACCTTTAGTGGAAAATTTATTAAAAGGATATAATAGTCTGTTATTTACTTATGGTGTAACCGGTAGTGGAAAAACATATACCATGACTGGAGATAGAAAACATCGTGGTATTATGCCACGTTGTTTAGACGTTCTTTTTCGTACCATATCCGATTACCAAGCCAAGAAGTACGTTTTTAAACCAGATCGTTTAAATGGTTTCGAAATACTTTCTGAAGCTGATGCTCTTTTAGAGAGGCAAAAAGAAATGAATCAACGATTTAAAGGCTCCGTGAGACGCAAAGATTCCGATCCTGAAATAGCATCACAAGCGTCACATGATGTAGATCCACTCAGTGGAGTAATAGATGAAGACAATATATTTGGAGTGTTCATAACTTACGTCGAAGTTTATAATAACGTGGTATACGATTTGCTAGAAGAAGGTGGCTTTCAAAAGTAAGAGAACTTCCAATACTTATCCTTTTATTGTAATTAATTGTAACTTGCAAAAGAGAGATCGGGTACACGATCTGATTTTATAACTGTGCATGCACTTATGCCATTCCGTTTATCCGGATTTTGATCGAACATGGTGACTTTTAAAAAAAAAGATCATATAAATAGCTCAAGTTATGACACAATTACGTGGTGTAGATGTTATTGAAGAGGAAAACATTAATTCATTTAGTTTATTTAATTCTATATAATGTCATTTCATTCTATGGATTGTGATCCGTTAGGACATTGCAGAGCAAAATTATACGTGAAGATGCCAACCACAATATGTTTGTTCATGGGGTTACTGAAATCGAAATCAAGTGTGTAGAAGAAGCGATTGAGGCTTTCCAAATTGGTCAAAAGCGTAAACGTACGGCTCACACAGATTTAAACGCTGAATCTAGTCGTAGTCATTCCGTATTCAATATTCGATTAGTTCAAGCACCAACCGATTCCCAAGGAGAACATGTTGTTTTCGATAAGCGTACCATTACAATTAGTCAGTTATCTTTAGTCGATTTGGCTGGTAGCGAGCGTTCTTCTCGAACAAATAATACTGGTTTACGTCTCAGAGAGGCCGGGAATATTAATAATTCCTTGATGACTTTGCGAATCTGTTTAGAGTATTTAAGAGAGAACCAACAGAACCCAAATACTGTACTCAAAAAAGTTCCATACCGTGAATCAAAAATTACGCATTTATTTAAAAGTTATTTTGATGGTGAAGGTCAAGTCTCAATGATTGTTTGCATTAACCCGAGGGCTGAAGATTATGATGAAAATATCGTAAGTTTTAATTAACTGCAGAATCAGAAGAGAGAGACTTTACTTCATTTAACCTTACTTTGTACTTTATGCAGCAAGTCTTAAAATTTGCAGAAGTAACCCAAGAAGTACACATAGCTAAGGCAACTCCAATGAAACTAGATATCGGTTTAACACCAGGTCGTCGCAAAGCAAATAAAATGTTTAAAATGGCCATAAATAATTTACAAGAAATGGGTCACTCTGATGCAAAGAAACTGGACATGGATATTGGTTTGGTGTATTCCCTGGGTTCTAAATTTCCTGAATACAAATTGGATAGTTCTGAAGGAGAATCAGCAATACAACAGTTAACACAATACTTACTACTACGCATTGAAAAGCGAAAAATTTTATGCAACGATTTAGCGGCAAGATGTATAAATATTACTTACCTTCTTTCTTTCAAATGTGTCAATGTTACCTAATAATTAACTATAATTATATATTATAGGTGATAATTTTCGTTCACATTTAATGGAAATGGAACAAGAAAATATTTCTTTAAAAGCAGAGTTGAGTTCATTAAAGGCTGCATATAAGCAAGAACGAGAACGTCTCGGAAATAGAGTACGCGAACATGAAAGTTCCATCGCTTTACTTAATAATAAATTGAACAATCGTGAACGGCAAATTGATGAGTTATCCCGTAAGTTGAGAGATCAACAAAACTTGTTAACCCAAAAAGAACAAGAAAAGGAGCATCAAAAGAAGAAATTTGATTCTAAGTTGGCTGTTGAAGTAGACAAACGTGACCGCATACATGTACTACGTCAAGCTAAACTGCAAGACAAGATACGAGTAAAAGATGAAAAACTGCGATTATTATCAAACATTATACAAGCCGAAGATATGCCGAAACGCGTGCGTCGTTCACATAGTTCGGACAATTTGTCTGAGTTTAAAAATGTGAATAATAATAATAACAACAGACGACCTGCTGCTATTGAACCCTTGCATGGTGTGGAACCACCAACGGCTGCTACTAACACAACTAATACACCACGTACTGACGTATATAGCATTAGTACCAGAGTTGGCAGAGTAAGTTTGTGCTTGGAACAAAATGATGTTGTGAATACTTTACTAAAAATATACTGAATTTGGTGTACACATTTCCAAACCTAATATATTATTATTAATTATATTATTATTAATTAGGGTATGGTAGCGGCTAATAAGCGACATCGTCGTTCCCGTTCTGCTGGTGATAAATGGTTAGAGCATCGGGCACCAAATCCAGTTCCACTAGGTACTGTACTACAACCGTACTTAAAAAATCGTAAATCTGTTACAAAATTAACTGATGTGAAAGAAGTAACATCGAAAAAAGCTACTAAATATTTATTAGTATCACAAGAGGCAGATACTGATGGAGATGTGGAAACGCAACTTTTTAAAGGTAATATTATACCAACTTGTGGTGGCGGTGCTCAAGTTATATTTGACGATGTTGAACATCTTAAACAAAAGTCTCCTATTCCTTCACCAACGCGTAAGCGACCCAGTACCACAAACGTTGGTGGTGCTAGTAATATTGGTACAGCTGTGACAGCGTTATCTACAATTAATAGTATTAATTCTGCTACCGAAATTGCGTCACGATGCAGCCGAGCGATTGAAGGTCATACAATGAAACGCACTAAATTATAAAATTAAAATTCTATATTACTTGTTATCAGAAAGTTTTTACAAAGAAGTATACACATATATACAACATTCATTTATTGTTATTATTATTATTTATATTACATCTTTATTATCTATAGTTTACTTAAAAGGATATAAATATATGTATATATACACGCATGTGTATTCCAAAACAGGATACATGAAAATTGCATCGCAAACAAAACTTTTTTAATTGACAACATATTTGACCGTTATTCATTTTTTACGTGTTTACGCAAGAAATAAACTCTTCCTAATATAAATAATTTCTTCCTAATATTTTGACTTAGACAAAATTCAGTTCAAAATTGTATAGTCTGCATCATTTAGAAAGCTTAAGATTTCCAATTTGTCCATTGTTATCATATCAATTTAATTTCCTCAATAAAATATATGATGGAATTAAAAAAAAGGCTGGGTGGATCAAACATCTACACAGTGCCGAAACCCGGGATTGAACCGGGGACCTTTAGATCTTCAGTCTAACGCTCTCCCAACTGAGCTATTTCGGCAACGTCCCGGAATGAAAAACAAAGGCACATTGGACATTTATTTAATAAACTCTTTGTTATTATAATGATAACAAATTGATAATTATATACAACTTAAAATAACTTTAAAAATTGTAAGTTGAAAATGAGTAAAAACAACTGAGCATCTTCATAATATTTTGAGTATGGCAAATTGATATTTTTAGTTTATTTTAATGTTAAGCTTTAACCAACAATTGCGTCTACCAGTTACAAAATGCGAAATGAAAGAATCAAAATGCCAAACATATATGAATATTAGAGTATTTATAAGCCTACGAACGTAGACGTGGTTGCCTATAAAGCATTTGCTGGATCTCTTTATACAATAACGACTGGAAAGATAATTGCTACAGAAATAATAAAGAGACGATTACAAAAAGTGAAGAGTAAATTATTATCTAAGCATTTACAATTTTGTATCAATTTAGCATAGTATAATTGCGTAAGTGGGAAGCCAGATCAGATATTTGTTATTAAAATTTGATATGATATCAACTAAAGTTTAACACTTTTTCCCACCTTTATTTTCAATGTTACGGAACTTATTGTGTTATTCATTTGACATTGAGCAATAAAGTTTTGCAACTTTTTTTTCATCAAACTTGTGCTTATGATTCTTTTTTTAAATTATTAGTTATTGCTGTTTTTAAAATTTGCTTCTTGTTTGTAAATATTACTAAAATGGTCGACTCATTACCTTTACTAACTAACGAACCAATATATAAAAGTTTGTTGGAATATCATAATAAATATGGCAAAAAGATTAATATAAAGGAATTGTTTGATAATGATCCTAACCGTTTCAATAAATTTAGTTTGACGCTTAATATGCCTAAAAATGGTAAAATGTTAATTGATTATTCGAAAAATCGCATAACGGACGACGTATGGAAGCTTTTATTAGAATTGGCACAAGTGCGCTATGTGACTGAAGCACGTGACGCTATGATGTCCGGTCAACTAATAAATACTACTGAAAATCGGGCCGTTTTACATATTGCTTTGCGTAATCTAAGTGAGGCACCAATACTGGTGGATGGCAAAAATGTCATGCCAGATGTGAAGACTGAATGGGAACATATGAAGGCGTTTACAAATAAAGTACTATCCGGCAGTTGGCGCGGTTATACAGACAAAGCCATTACAGATGTTGTTAATATTGGTATTGGCGGTTCAGATTTAGGACCATTAATGGTAACAGAAGCCCTAAAGCCGTATTCCAAAGGATTGAATTGTCATTTTGTCTCTAATATTGATGGCACCCACTTATCAGAAGTGTTAAAAAAACTTAATTATGAGACAACACTGTTTATTATTGCTTCTAAAACATTTACAACACAAGAAACGATCACTAATGCTAATTCGGCCAAGGAATGGTTATTGAGATACACTAAACATAATGCTGCAGTGGCAAAACACTTTGTAGCGGTATCCACAAACCAGCAAAAGGTCGTAGAATTCGGTATTGATGGCAAAAATATATTTCGATTTTGGGATTGGGTGGGTGGACGATATTCTCTATGGTCAGCAATTGGGTTATCAATTTGTTTGTCTATTGGTTGGGAAAATTTTGAACAATTACTGGAAGGAGCCCATTTTATGGACAATCATTTTAAAACTGCTCCTCTTAATAGAAACGCTCCAGTTATTTTGGCCTTATTAGGTATATGGTATACGAATTTTTATAATGCCGAAACTCACGCAATTCTGCCATATGATCAGTATTTGCATAGGTTTGCTACATATTTTCAACAGGGTGATATGGAAAGTAATGGGAAGTTTATAACAAAAACCAATTCCCAAGTTGTCAATTACAATACTGGGCCAATAATTTGGGGAGAGCCTGGTACCAACGGGCAGCATGCGTTTTATCAACTTATACATCAAGGTACTCGTTTAATACCGTGTGACTTTATTGCACCTGTACAAAGTCATAATCCAATATCAAATGGAATACACCACAAAATACTTCTGGCAAACTTTTTGGCTCAAACTGAAGCTTTAATGGTAGGTAAAAGTAAAGAGCAAGTTCGAATAGAACTCCTGCAAGCTGGCATATCAGTTGAAACTTTGGAAGCACTTTTGCCTCATAAAGTACTTCCAGGCAATCGCCCTACAAATTCCATACTGATAAAAATGGTATCACCATTTGCTTTAGGCGCTTTAATTGGTAGGTGAAAATAAATCCATTACAAATAAAATTTATATTTGACATACAATCTCGCACGCAGACAGAACACCACTTTTGATATGTAATTAAATTATGACAAATGGCTAATCTACTTATATATTATTTTTATTGACGTTTTTTAGCTTTGTACGAGCACAAAATATTCATTCAAGGCATTATTTGGGATATCAATTCATTTGATCAATGGGGCGTTGAACTAGGAAAACAATTGGCAAAAACTATTGAACAACAATTAAATGATACAAGTTCCGTATATACACATGATTCATCCACAAATGGTTTAATAAACTTTATTAAACAAAATTCACAAAAAATATAAAAGTGAAAATAATTATTAGACGCATTTCATTTTTCCATATATATTGTTATCTTGTATAAATAAAATTGAATGATGAGCTTTTCTGTGTAGATTATCCGCGGTGGCAACATCAATTGTTCATTTCAAAATCACTGTCACTAATTTCTTCATCCATTTCCTTTTTATCAGAGCATTCGTAAGAGCTACCTTCGTCTTCTTCCCATTCATTATTCTTTGTCGTATATTTAATATTATTCTCTTCCATATCAGATGACGCTTCAGATAACTCCCCATCTTCAAACACTAATACATTTTCACTGCTTAAGTCATTTGCTTGGCCTTCAATATTTCGCTTTATTTGGCTAACTAATAATTGCAATCGTCCATTCAATTTGGATAGGTCTTTTAGGCAGTTAACTCTATGTTCAATAACACCTAAGCATGTGCCAAATTTGCTTAATAAATCATCAGCGCCAAGTGTTACCAAATAACTAGAATGAGTTTGGCATAAAACTTTTAACCAAATCACTGAATACGCCACATTGTTATGTTTTTTTTGCATTAGTAATGTCAATTCATTTGTTAATGCGCCGATATAATGAATCGGTAATCTCTGTAAAGTTAACTGGATTGTTTCTGTGTCCTTGGTACTTAATACGCTACGCAATAACGTGGTATCTTTACTATGCAATGCCTGCATTAATAACTGCACTTTACTATGTGATTGCGGTTTTGTACTGACACCCATATGCAAATTTTGTAAACGTGACTCCATGGGCATATCTAGGGATTTAACTTTGTTTTTTGACGAATTCAGTATGGACTTATGATGAGCATTTCCTTCATCAACAACAGGTGCCATACACTTCAAAGTTTTTTTATTGTCATACGTCTTTCTCCTTGAGTCAGTTTCTTTTAGTATACTTTTTGGATTGTTTCGCAATAACACTTGTGTTTTCCTTAATAGATTTGGTTTTATATGTTCGAAAACCAGAAACCGCTTGTTACCATAGCCAAATAAAATTTCACCTTCTTTATAAAAATGTTGCAATGTTATAGCTAAAACTGGTAAAGGTTCTACGTTACCAGCATTATCCGATGCTATGCTAATTTTCAAGCTTGGCTTAAGCGGTTTCTCGCTTTTAATGCTTTTAATATTGAAGCTATAAAAATAAATTAATCCACTTTGGCTGACACATGCTATGGTTGTAATATTGTCATTATTTACTTTACACGTTAAACTGCGAATAGTATCCTCAATTATAAGTGTGCAACACATACTTTTTCTTCTATTAATTTCCCAAATACAAATATTCTGCTCCATATGGGCAGCTGTGACTACATACTGCTTATTGTCAGAAACAGAGATCGATTGCATCATACAAATTTCAGATGCATGACCTAAGACTGTATGCAATAATTCGTGTGTTTTTACGGAATATAATTTTATTTGTCTGGACCCGACTGCA
The DNA here is from genome assembly GCA_023089585.1 of Melophagus ovinus. Taxonomy (NCBI): domain Eukaryota; kingdom Metazoa; phylum Arthropoda; class Insecta; order Diptera; family Hippoboscidae; genus Melophagus; species Melophagus ovinus. The sequence continues at coordinate 2,819,942 of JAKKIB010000180.1, forward strand.
ATTATATGGGATGAATGAAAATAAGCCATATTTGATGGGGTTTCAGGGCCCACTGACCACGACGACAATTGTTTTTCAACGGACACTGCCCATTCTATAACTTGATTGTCCTCACCACATGTGTACAGACTTCCAGGATCTCCTGCTACAACACAAGTCACTTTTCCAGAATGACCATCACCTTTAAGAGTCCGTTCGATTTTAGCTTCAGCATAAGAATATAATGAAACTATGCCTTTATTTGTGCCTAAAGAAATATATGGCAACTCATCCGTATCAGTAAATTTTTGCAGCTTTCCTTCTTCCAAAAATTGAACAGAAACCGTAATCCACGTTAATGCAGTGCATGGGTCTGATAAGTGAAAATTAGGTTTGTACTCTTGCTTTAATAGGTTTGTGTCAGTATCCCATATCCTCAAAACACCATCATCATTTATTATGGCAAATAATTTTCCACTATTTGAAAAGCCGAACACGTGTTTATTTCTCATCATTTTAACACTTTTTGTAAAAAAGAACTCCAAAAACACTTAATTATAAACAACTTCCAATTTAAAGTTAGTAATTCAACTTTAATCTTTTTTTATTATACTTATACAATTTTGGTCTTTATTTATATTTAAAGGACATCCACTTTACCACTTAATTCCTATAAAACTTAAATTATATTTATTTAAGTACTAGTTATGCGTAAGTTTTAATTAAGTAGTTCGGTCGTAAGAAATAGTGGATCAGAACTTATCGATAATAATAATTATTATTACAGTACACTTTAGTATATAGCATCGTGAATTACTTATAGAATAATTTCATTAATAAATCTTAATATATAGAGTAATATTTTTAAAAAGAAATGCATCATTATGTCTTTAAAATAAACTCAAAAAACTGAGTATAACCCAAGATTTTGATGTCATAGTTGTCATCGCCAATGATTTTTAAAAAGTATCAACCCTCATACAAACTGTTCCTTCGCTTCTATGTATATAAATCACCGTGGCTTTAATGACGTTACTATTGTAGTTTTTACAACCATGGAAGAATCAGAATTTCGTCTGTTGGTTAAACATTGCTTTTTAATGGGGAAAAATGCCATTCAAACGCAGCAGTGGCTTGAAAAATGTTATGGTAATGCGTCACCATCAAAAACAAAAGTTTTCCAATGGTTTGGTGATTTCGAACAGGGACGCACAGGCAATGATGATGTTAAACATGATGATGATATTCAAAAACCTGAATAACACCAATATTTCTGAGTCAATATTATATTACGTGAGTAATATTGGAGTAATATATGTATGAAGATACTGATGCCAATTATGTAAATGTAAGGACATTAAAATTGCTCTAATCAAACATTTTTAACATTTATGTAGCTTTTATTTGAATACGATAGTCATATATTTATTGTGTGGCCAATTAAAAAAATACTTACGTTATTACAAAACGCATTTATAAATGTATATATATTTGTGTAGTATAATGAAAATTTTTAGTATTCAAAGAATTTTTGTATTTTTTAAAAAGATATGGGTAAAATGATAACACGACATATTAATACTTACACCTAAACTTAAATTTAAGTTACATTCTTGCAGAAAAATTGCTATTTGGTTATTTGAATGTTTAATTCCACATTATATTATGCAATTAAAAACGATCCTTTTTTTAAAATTATTTACACATGGTTTAAAATACATTATTATTAATTTTGTCTTATATACAATAAACACAGAAAAAGCTTACTATAAAGTTTTTATATTTTGCACCACTTGTATACGAAACAGATGAGTGAACATTAAACCCAGAAGAGTTCAAAATAAACCCACCATTTATTGTATTAATTGTTTCGGAATGATTACTTGAATGGATTTTAATGGAGTTGAGTGAAGTCTATATATCCATCTTTTTATCTGATGCTCACTTTTGCCCTTTTGATTACAAAGTGAACGTAGTGTTACGTGTACGTAGGTTTATTTTGACTTAAGAGTAAATGAGATAAATATTGGATAGCATTGGACTTCTATATCCTAAACCCCATATAACAGTTTATTTTGCAAAAAATTTATTATAAGGTAAAAATTTTGTAATATTTTTCCATCATAATCAGCACATACTGAATCTGTGTGCCAAGTTCTAATCACATCAGTTACTTTGTAAGTTCTTGCTACCCGCTTTCACATAACAGATTTTGTTCATCTTTCAAAAGTTGCAATGTTTCATACTTTTTAGTTTTCAATTCCATTAAATAAAGTGATGTAGGGCTTATAATAGTTGGTCTCAGCCGACTGAAATATTTCAACTTGTATGAAGGTAGTTTATATAGAAGGCGTGCAGTACTTACAAAAATATGTTTAATATAAGTGCATCAAGCAAATTAATTCAAAACTACTTTTTAAACAATATCTCTGGGGGCCCTCAAAAAATACACAGAATTTGATACTTGATGTGTTATCTCGCTAAGAGACTCTTTGTGCACACCACCGAATAAAATCAGTTCTCCGTGTCCTGCCACCATTGTAGATAAAATAAGGCGTTCTGGTGCACCTGGTAAAATACCATAATTTTTATATTCTAGCCATTCCAGGTAGGATTCGCCTTCTATGGGTAGGACGTGAGAGAGATCACATACAAACAGAGAGACGACATTACGTTTTACACGTTTAGGTGATGGCTCCTTTACTAGTTGTGGTTCTGCAACAGCTGCGCTACGTCGTGAATTCCGCAAAGCATTCATTTTCTCTTCCATACGACGAATGCGTTCGCTATGGTCCATTGAGAGAGAACGTGGTCGCTTTTGGACATTAAATGCTGCCATTCGGAAGGAATCTTCATATAATTCGTCAAACCGTTTAGGCAGTAATGGCTCATTTTCCCGACAACGCAAAGCTAAATTGCGCTGTAATCGATGAGCAGCCTCCTGCTCGGGATTAATTCGGGGAATACTATTCCCCCTCTCTGAAGTTGAAGGTACATCAAAACTAGGATTCTTATCATTTAAATTGGGTTTACTGTAATGCGAAACCAAACCCGTCGATGTTGATGGCAAAACGCAATTGTGATTTTTCTCTTCTTGATTATTTGAAGGCCGGTACGAAGCAACATGGAGATCTTTTAAACTGCCTGTTCGTGGATTATTATTATAATTATATTGCCTGATAAAATTATTATTGCGGACGTTTTGTTGGTAATTATTTAATATAGCTCTTCTTTGGGCGATATAGTAATCGCCCGGACCTTCCCCAGGCATATGGCCGAGCGCACCACCCCCCAAAACACCACCACGCATATAGTCTACACGATTTTGATTTCTAATTGGTGCTGGGATATCTTCATTCATCCTATCTGGAAATTGAGCTCTTTCTAATATATTACGGTTGTTGTGAGCGGGGCCTAAAACACCAGCTGCTCCAACTGCTCCTAATGGTGCACGAGTCTGCTTCATTAGTTGAAAATCTTGTGGCGCATTTGGAGTTGCTCCTAGTACAACTAATTTGGAATTAACCTTACAAGCCGGATTACACCACATATGTGAAGCGGCATATTTTTTATTTCGTACAGGTATAGGTTTCCACAACCACAATTCGTGGGTCATATCTAATAACCACGCATCAGAGTACACACTATTAGGCCCACCGCAACCACCTACTATAAGTAAATGCCTTTCATCTAGGACCAATTGAAATTGACCATACCGTGGTGGTGGTTTTATATTCTTTACAAAACGTGGCTGCCACCAGTGTTGCTTGGATAAATCCAAGCACCATGTCTCATTTGAATTCGAATTTACACCATCTATCATTTGATAACCACCAAATACAACCATTATATCACCATGGATAGACGCAGAATGCCCTGCCATGGGAGGTGGACTTGACATACCCAAAGCAAGTATCCAGCGATTTGTATTTAAATCATAGTAATGTAATTCATCGAATAAACACCACGGTTGATATGGAGGATGTAATGACGGATAACGCCATCCACCAAATAATACCAACTGATCACGCCAACACACCATAGATGCGCTTCCCTTTGGAGATGGATAAGAGCCCATTGAAAGTGGCCGCTCCCAACGCATTTCGGACAAATCGAAACGCCATAAATCATTAAATGTAGTATCTGATGAAGACACTCCACCAAATACGTACATTGAGTTGCCTTGCCTAACAGCAGAATGTGAAAAACGTCCTGCTATGATTGACGCCGATGTATTACACATATTTGTACAACTGTTTGAAATTCCAAATGTTTTTATTGATTCCAAAGCATTACTGGATATTTGTGGAGTGGATAATTCCCAACGCAATCGAAAATCCACTAAACCTTTACAAAGGTTCATTTTTGATCGCCTTATCAGATTTTTTACAATATTTTGCCACCTTTTGCACACCAAACTGCAGTTTTCTAGATCTCTGTATGGCGGTAAGTAAGATAGAATGAATTCCAGCATTTCGTTGGGCAACATTTCCACATTATTTATGCGTTTTTTATTACAAGTTTTACCCACACTCAATTCGGGTGGCGAATACCCTTCCGTTATTGTGTTATTGCACTGGCCTTTTTCTTCGACAACGACCTTGTCAAAAGTATTCATCGCTTATTCTTTTTCTGTAATATCCTTTTTTGACCCTGTTAAGATTTTTTCAATACACATTGACGTCTCTTAATTTGTAAAAGAACTCAGTTTAATGAGATAATATACTATTTTTATATATTTATTATACACTATTTATTCAATTTATTTAAGTTATATATTAATAATTTTGATTAAAATAACACACGTTGAAGCATCTATGATGCATTGCATGTATATATTCTGTAAAATAGTTGTTTTTTTTTTATTTTTTTATAATGTACAGCTTATACCGTATCGTTGTCTACACCACAGACTGCACAGTCATTTCACTTCTCAAATTCACGTACGTACAAAAAACCTCAATACTTTCATATAATTTGTTGTCATCGATCAAAGTTCTCGAAAGAGGTAACACTAAAAACGGAAATGAAACCGAATTTTTCTATATGAAATTCTTGCCGAGTTGCAAAAAGAGGCGGACTCTATACTTGTTTCTCTCTCATAAGTGTACTAAGGGCTTACCTCAAAGAAAGAGATACAATATCGTAAATTACTTCCGTTACAAAAAGTAGGTGGAAAATAACCGAAGTGAAATGACTGTACAGACTGTGAACCATATAGTCTATTGGTAGGTTATATAATTTCAGTGGTAGAAAAAGTTGTAGTGTGTAATATTTAATAATTTTCCGTCCCTTAACTACATCTCTGTTAATTCATCAAATTATTTTTAGAAAAAAATTAATTTTTGTGTTTTCATTGTATAAGGGAAAAAGTTCTTTATTTAATGTCTAAACATATATATATATGTATATATATGTTATTTATTTAATAAATAGGACTGCATAAAAATGAATTCTTGCATAAAAATACAGAGTGATAGCAAATGTGTATTTTGGATTTATCGTGATGTAGATATATATGGATAATTTAGAGTGTGCTTGTACCTTTAGTTTTATTTATAAAATGAGTTCTATTTAAGAGCAAAAGTACAATAAGTAAAAGTGGAAAGGTTTTGTCATGTTTATTGCATTTGAACAACATAATATGGAGCAAATTTTTCTAATATAAAATGCGTTAAATTATTAAGAATCAGTGAAGTTGTCATTGATGACGAATATTTATCCATTGTTAAAAGTTTTACGGGAAGTTTTGTACAATTAAAATGCTGTGTTCTATTCCATGCTTAAAAAAAAGATACATAATTATTGGAAGCAGCATCTTTGTACTACACTCATCCTAGGTTAGCGTACGAATATAGGCGATGTATTTAAGTACCGTTCATTTACCTATTAAAATTGAAAAAAGATTTTATAAAGTACACATATTTTGTAAATTTAATTGTCTTGAATTGAAATTTTATGGGTGAGTTATATAGATGTTATAGCGACTAATCTAAAACAAAGAATTGTATTTAAATGTTTGTTGCTTTTCTTAGATCAGCTGATAGCATAACATAATAACAAAAAAAAGGTCGCTAATAATTATTGGCGGCTCTCGATAATAAATAAATGCAAATTAAAATGCATTTAAAGAGATATTTATATTAAAGTTGTGTAACACAGTGGTATATTCATATTGTTACGTTTGTGCAAGTAGAAATTGAAGATCATTGTGGAGGCAATTTGGAAATATATAACACAAGCTTTCATCATATTACACTTACGTAGAATACAAAAATTGTGGAAGAAAGCAATTGCAATGCGAACAAAATACTTTTTAGTTGTAGTATTTTGTGCTTTAGCGACTACATTATTTATTATATTAGGACCACCTGGAGAACCAAATGATTCACTTAAAAGTATAGTTTCGCAAACACATCAACAACTCAATAAATTACAGGTATTTTTAAAATGATTGTAATAAATCATCTGCTCGATTAAAGTCATTGTGTACAAACAAATTTTACATATATAAGTATGATTTACAGAAAAATTTACGAGTCTCGAATCAGAAAAAATTGGAAATCGATCCGAAATATTTAACAATTTTAGGTTTCAAGCAGCACTTACATGCCACCACATTTTCACGTTCAGAATCTGCATATTACAATTATCAAGCCACTAATGCTGACGAGGAGAAAAACCCTCATCCAATTGAACTAGAATTGATTCAGCAAGATAAACGGAAACATCAAGAAAGTCAAATAGATATAAATATCGATAAAGAGGTATTAAAATCTATTTCGATTCCACCATTTAATGGGACTAAAACTAACTTTAGTATTGTCACATATGTTCAAGATGATCAAGTCCCATTAGCTATACTAATGTTGCAAAATATTGCAAGTAAATTACCCAATGAATTCTTAATGATATATGATATTGGTTTGGCGGAAAAGGATTCTAAATTATTAAACGCTTACTGTAACAATAGTAAATGTGCAATCATTTCATATGATTTATCTGTATTTCCATCATATGTAAGTGATAAACGTATGCATGCCTATCGACCAATCGTAATAAAAGATGCTCTTATGCGTTCTAAATGCATACTTTTTGCGGAAAATTATATGCGTATTCGTGGTACTAAGGCAGACGTCCAGAATTTACGATATAAAGTTAGTCAGACTGGTGTACTAGGATGGAATACACCAACAGCGGTCTCTACACGTACTCATCCCAGAATGTTTGATTACTTTCAAACGGACGCCGATGACTTTCTCTTCTTGCGAATGGTTGATTTAGATACAGTTCTATTTGTCGATAACATCTTTGTAACGGAAAATATATTATTACCCTGGATTAAATGTATACTAACATTGGAATGTTTAGATCCTATAGGAGCTCAATCGAATGGTTGTAAATATAATAAGAAGCCGCAATATCGCTATTCGGGTTGTCATGGTTATGATACATCAGCGTTTAACATTGTTATGGGATTGACAATGCATCTAGATGATAAAAAATATTCACTGCTAAGTGAAAAGTATAATATATTTTATAAGGAAACCTTGGAACAAGCAGCAAAAGTTCTTGAAAGTCGTCGACACAATAGTACGGAAAGTTCAGATCATCCCTTTACAGAAGATTAAACTTCTTACTCACTTATTTTACATGGTACTTGATTGTTAAGCAGTTATAGAATTTTTTGTTTGATTATTATTATATTACATTTGCATGTGTACACCAAAAGTACGCGTTTGTTATTATTATTAATTCGCAGCGTTTTCGCTATTTTTGTTTAATAGCTTTTTTGTTTGTTTTTTTCCTTTTTTTTTGTACGAGTAATACAAACGTCTTATTAAATATTAAATATAGTTAAACATTCAGTTGTAGTTTAGAAATCCTTGTGATGTTTTTTCTACGTTTTTTTTTTTGCTTGTTTTGATATAACATTATTGAAATTATTGTACTAACTTAAAACGCATATTTCCAAAGCAGTTAATTTTAATATAGGATGAGGATAATTATCATTGTAGAGAATCACTCTAATTTCCTGTGGCTGTTTATTCAATTTATTTATACATAGGCTTATTTACATATACGGATAATTTATTTTTAGTTAGTACTAAATATGTATATAGAAGATACCAAAAATAAGAATAAAACAAACTCTTAAACAAATGAATTTGTATGTTCAATATTTTTCTGTTTTTCAAAATTAAATTCTATTCAATTTGTGGGTCGCGTAAAATTATGCGATGTTATAAATATACATAAAAATTAATTGATGATAATTTCTAACTGATAATTTATTTTCAAAGATTTCTTATTAGAGATGTCTGCATTTCATGCGATTTTATGCCGTACAGTCCGTTTACTTTTCAAATTTCCGTTTACATAATTCGTTGAAGATGCTACATAATCCATATTAAAGAAGAAAAAAAGAAAAACTAAGAAAAACAAAGAGAGGAGAAACAATTGCACAAACTAAGCCGGTCCGCCACGATTTATGTAGTCTATTTCATCGGCAGTAATTGGTCGACGCTTATAACGACTTGGTAATTCCCAATCCTCAATTGCATTAGATACCTCCGTTTCTGGAGTTTGAGTGCTTGTTGTCTGTTGTGTACTATCCGTTGGTGCTGCAGTAGATCCTTGATGTGCACCTTTACGAAATCTTATAAGTGGTAATCGTTTAGATGAATTTATCAAAGTACGAAAAACCATGATATTCAGTTATTTTTTTTTTTGATTACTTAATACTTTTCCTTGGAGCACAACACAAATGTCGTTTTGTAGGTTTTTCTCTTATTTTGACATTTTCTTCTTCTTATTTATTTATTTATTTTATTTTTTTCTTTTTGTACTACATTTCTTTCAAAATAAAATGAGAAAGAAAATGAGAGAAAAAGAGTACACCAATTGCTACATACGAGAATGTAAAAAAAAGAACTTGAAGTAATTGTAGAATTGATAAAAAAAGAAAACAAAAAAACGAAATGCATAAACAATAATAACAACAATACTATAAAAAGTGGGAGAACTAGTGAAGCTAGTTTTGTAATATTTTTGCAATTCCCTTAGAATTTGTACGCTAAAATATATCAGTTGTTTTTTTTTTAATTTGTAATTTGTGCAACTTTTTTGTTTTAATGAGATTTGTTTTATTTTTAAAGAAATCAAATTGGTTCGATGTCATCCAATAAGATGCCGGTGGATATAAATCGTCTAACAGATGGATGGTTAGAACTTGAATCAGATCCTGGCTTATTTACATTACTACTGGAAGATTTTGGCGTGCACGGTGTCCAAGTAGAAGAGGTGTATGATTTACAAAAGCCAATTGAAGGGCCCGTCTATGGCTTTATATTCTTATTTAGATGGATTGAGGAGCGAAGAGCACGTCGAAAAATTGTAGAGACAACTGCTGAAATTTTTGTTAAGGATGATGAAGCCGTTTCTAATATATTTTTTGCTCAACAAGTTGTACCGAACAGTTGTGCTACTCATGCTCTATTATCTGTATTATTAAATTGCAATGAAGCTGACTTGCATTTGGGTGAAACTTTAAGTCGATTAAAAAGTCATACAAAAGGTATGTCACCGGAAAATAAAGGCTGGGCCATTGGTAATACACCAGAATTAGCACGTGCACATAATTCTCATGCTATGCCGCAAGCAAAGAGGCGATTAGAGCGTAGCGCTAGCTCTGGCATTTCTACCGGACGATTTACTGGTGAAGCATTCCATTTTGTAAGTTTTGTGCCCATTAATGGTCACTTATTTGAATTAGACGGTTTAAAACCATATCCAATGGATCATGGTGGATGGGAAGAGAGTGAAGAATGGGCCGATAAATTTAGACGAGTTATGGCTGATCGTTTGGGTATTGCTACCGGTGAACAAGATATTCGTTTTAATTTAATGGCTGTTGTACCAGATCGCCGCATTGCTATAACTCACAAATTAAAAATGCTGCGCACCAATCAAGCCATAGTGTCAGGTACATTACAAAAATTATTGAAAGCCACTGAAGATAGTAATATAGATGGGACGGTGAAGTCAGAGACAAATCTTGATGTAAACAATGGCCAAACGAAACGTCAGGTATCTCCCACTCCCTTGTTGGAAGCATCGAATGCATTTACAGCACGTGATTTACAATCTCTTTTAAAAAATTTAGATTCTGAAATTGCCATTAATGAACAACATTTAAACGATGAAAACGATCGACGTTATATGTTTAAGGTTGACGATTGTCGCCGTACGCACAATTATGATGAATTTATATGTACTTTTTTATCAATGTTGGCTCACCAAGGCGTATTGGGTGAATTGGTAAGTCAACATTTGCTACCATCAAAGAAAATAGGAGGTCAAAGTGCAGTCAATCGTATTAGCAAACAAAATGCTAACAGTTCTGTTGCACAAAAGCAAAAAAATTGTAAATCGCCAAAAGCGCCCGGTCGTCGGAGAAAAGGGAGGAACAAATGTAAAAAACGAAAATGAACCTGTATTTTATATTTATATATTTTAAATACCGTGGTTCATATGTTTTGTGTTATAAACATGAAGCGACGACGCCAATAACATACGTACAGAGAGAAAACAGTTTTGGCTAAATGTATTTCGATTAATGTATTAGAACTATTTTATATGAACTTTAATAGTTTTAAATAACCTGTAAAGTTTCTTTAAGTATAAGCATAAATTTATTACGTTTACTCAATTGTTATATAAATAGATGTTTAACAAATATAATTGTTTTATAAATTGATACATATACACGCACATGTATATATATATATATATATATATATATATATATATATATATATATATATAATATATATATATAATATACAATACGTACATACATATATAGAAGTAGTATTCGTTAGTAGTATTTCGACACCATTTAACAATATGTAGAAAAACAATACAAATTGTAAGAAAAATTTATGTCCATTTAATGATTCTCGTGCCGGCACATACTATATCAAATTTATAATTGCGGTTGCGATTGTTCCTCATTTATGACCACCGGCTCACCATCTAATTTTTTAATTGTGGGCAAACGTTTTATACATTCTGCCCGCCAAGTTGCCTCATCCATACCATCACATATTGGATTTCCTACAACAACTAAATCCTCCAAAGCTTCTAAATCTTGTAGTCTATTGAATTCAACCCAATCTTTTATCAAATTATTACTAATGTACAAAACTTTTAAATTTTTTAAGGCTGTTAGTCCTTTTAATTTTTCAATAAGATTATAGCTAATCCATAGTTCCTCCAAAGTGTCAGCTACAGCTTCCTAAATAATATGTATAAAAATACTATAATTATATTTATGCACAATTTGTAATTTCTTTCTTACCAAACCCGATATTTGTTTAATGTAATTTCGGGCTAAAGATAAAACTTTAAGATTTCTCATACCATTAAGGCCGAAAATCTTTTCTATCATATTAGTGGAGAGACTTAAGCGTCTAGGGAATGTATTATATAACTACAGAAATGTTTACCACAATTAAAATATAACTTGTGTACTTACTCACAATTAACCAAAGAACTTAAAGTGTTATCCATTTTCTCTATGGGTGGCCATTGAAATTGCAATTCAATAAATTTTGCTTGAGCAGCTACTTGCTGTTCTCGCTCCTCCCAACGCTTCAATGCGTCTTTTATGCTAGTTGCTTTCGACATTTCTGAAGAACTTTAAATCTTTTAATTTACATTTCCTTTACTTACAATAACAAATATCCTTTACTAACCATAACAAATATTGTTGCTAATGGAAACTAATTACTATGGGTTAATTTTAAAATATTCATGAGAACTTCCAACATATAAATTTTGTATAAATTATTTTATTTTACTTTTGCAACAGATTAACCAAATAAAAATGAAATTAAAATTCTATTAACGTCTATCCGTTTTCCCGATTCCACGTTTACCAGAGTATAAATGTTTGGGCATTTTTGTGCCAATGAAACGATCCGCTTCTCCTTTAAGACCTAAACGTGTAACCTTTTTGGCAATATCCTTTTTAGCCATAATTTGCAGTTTCTTTTTCATGACAACATTTTTGACACCCATTGTATCACGTGGCGGTTTTCTTTTTAAGGGTTGACCGGTGCTCTTTAAAACAGCTGAAGATTCTTTGTCGAGTAATGGTTTCTTCAAATATTTCGTACCAGTGCCTACAGCTATTAAACCGCGCTTCAAATCCACAACTGATTTGGTAAAGTTGGCGTTGTCAGTGCCAGACATATCAACACCAAGATTTTCCATAGTTTCACGTAATTTAGCTACAGATCGATCTCGTATTTTAGGTTGCTTGTGACGTGGCATAACCGGTTTATTTTTCTTAGAAGCCAAACGCTTGTCATCCCGTAATAAGAAGCGTTTACCGCGAATCTTTTGGGCCATTTCTCGAATCTCTTTAAGAGTGTCATCAATGGATATATCCGGAATATCATAGATACCACCTTGCTCGCGTAATCCCTCTTCCCTTTCCAGTTCTTCCAATTTTTTAAAGATTTCTTCGTCAATGTAATCAGCGACATTATGACCTTCCAAAAATTCAGGTATTATATCATAACGTTCTTTTTCAGGTATTTCAATATAATTCTTCTTCAAATCTAATGTGTAATCATCGCCCAGTTCCTCCTCGATTTCTTTCTCCAACTTACGTTTACGTTCAGCCCGAGCTCCATTCTTTTCTAAACGTACCAAAGCTTTTTCAGGTATCCAAGGTGCTCTAACTTTATCATCACGTGGTGCTGGCATTGCCACGTGCAACCGATTTAAAATATTATCCACCTTTTTAGTACGCATTTTTTGATCTACACGATATGAAAGCAGACGTTCACAAGCCTCAATTTTCACTTCCATAACACCACTCTCATTAATTGTAGACATAAATATTACTGGCACCGATTTGTCTTCTTGAAGTTTTTTAAAAATATTCTGTTTCTCAGATGATAAATCTTCAACATTGATTATATCAATTTTATTTACAGCCAATAGTAGCGGCTTATTGTTAAACAATGGTTTAATGCTTTCATAAAGTTTCACCTGTTCCTCTAAAGAATGACCACATTGCTCGGATATGTCCATAAAGTATAAAATGCAAGCTCTTAAATGAGCTAAAGCGGTTATTGCTTGCATTTCAATAACATTTCGTTCTTCCAATGGATGATCTAGTATGCCGGGCGTATCAATTACTTGCCATCTTAAATATTTGTAGTCGGTATGACCTACATACAAGGACTTTGTGGTAAATGCATAAGGCTGAACTTCCACATCAGCTCGTGTAATTTTATTTATAAATGATGACTTGCCAACATTCGGGAAACCACATATAATTATTGTCCTTGAATAGGGATCAATTGTTGGTAACCGTGATAAATGTTGCCGCACTTGTTCTAAATAGGTTAAATTCGAAGCCTGCTTCTTCATAATAGTCGCCATTCGACCCATTGCCGCCTTTTTCAGTTGTTTACAACGATACAGAGAATCACCATATTTAAGCAATCGTACATAATCTTTACCAACACTGTAATGTGTGATGAGTATATATAAAACAATATATAATGAATATAGATAATCCAGTAATAATAAATGGGCTCTAATCTTAAGTCATATCATTCAATTACTTGTCTATTAAATGCCTGGCTGTGTTTAATTGACCTAAAGCCAATTTGTAATGATCTTTATCATAGAGAACGTTCATAAGATCTGCATAGAATGGATGGACGTCATCCAATTTTGGAAAATCTTGTATAATTTGTGATAAGCGATCGTGAAAGTTTTGTTGAGTATATTTAACTTTTCGTGTATAAAAGGCACGAATCCGTGATATCTTATAGCCCTTGTGTACGACACTTGGTGTTTTACGTTGTGTCTTGGACAACATAATATCAATGAAATCCTTTAATATAAATATGTAAATTTCATCATTAAGAATAATAACATTTTAAAGTTAGATAAATTTTAAATAAAGAATATAATATACCTTCGCTGGTGGAACCACCATAATTTTTTTGAAATTATATAAACTCATGTTGTTGCGATTTTTGCTCAATTTTTATAAAATTTAATGAAATCTAATAAATACTACACCTTCCACGAGGTTGAAAAGTATAAAGGGTATACATAATACGGTGTATAAATTGCAACATCATAAAGTTGGACATTAAGTGAAATTATCAATTCAAAATTGCATTGAGAACTATTTGGTAACTAATTTCAATTCAATTTGTTTGTTTGTTTGAGATCAGATGTAAATATTAATGACACAAAAATATATTTTTATTGCCTTGAGCTTATTAAAGAAAATTTTCCAAAAAAATTTAGTCATCAATTCTGAAAAAATTTTATTCGAAAATTAAAAGTAGAAGAAAATGAGGAGACATTAATTAAGCTTCTTAAATGTTTTTTTCTAGATGCTACGAAAGTATTCAATTCATACTGTAATTTTATAAACATTTTAGTTTCGAATTATCAATTTGCATTTATTTTCATTTCATTTTCGTAGATATAAACTATTCGTTATTGCTAAAATATTGCTATTTAGTATTGTTAATATCTAAAATTTTCTAATTAATAAAATTGACTAATAGAAGATAGTAGAACATTTATTTGCACCGGAACCATCGTTGTAATAATTATCATATAAATTATTAATACTTACAACATGTGTTTCACCATACTCTACGCCATTTACAGCGCAGTAAGTTTGTTGGATGTTTGTGATATTCACGCAGGGGGCCTTGAGTTACAGAACAACTGTCTGGATAAGTTAATATTGCTCGATTTAGAATTATTTTATAAAACAATTTAAGTTCATCTATCTGTCTATCTGCCCATCTGTCCATTTGAATTTGTTAGCAAGCATCTGCAAAAAATTGTTGAATGGAAAATATTGTGAATATTTTTTTTTGAAAAATTGGCACTTTGCTGTATTTTGGATATAATATAAAATATTCTAAATTTAAATTTGTATCTTTCCACACAACGAACTTTTCAAATAATTTGATAATTAAAATTTTTCGTGTTATTGTTGGTTTACGAAATTCATGCACTTGAGTTTATAGTCACATGTAGCAAAGTGTATTTAAAAGTCGGCTCTGCTTGATTATAACATTCTTACTTTATTATACCCACCACTCAGAGATTAGGTGTTGGACATTTTGTCATTACGTTTGTAATATTCAAAAGCAATTGTCGGGGATCTTACAAAGCATATATATATTCTTGATTAGCATTAAATTCTGAGTCGATTTAGATTTGCCTGTCTGTCTGTCTATCTGACCGCCTGTCCATATATTCTTAACATTCTTCCGGTTCCAAAAAAAGAGATATTGAAATCAAATTTGGTAGGAACACTGGAAGTTCTTGCCGGCAAAAAGTTATTGAAAATGAGTAAAATCGGTCAAAGGACAGGCCCAAAGCAAAATTTGATAATTTTTAGGTCATTACATGCAAACTGCAAAAGATAGAATTCTAAAATTTTGTGCAAATAATAAGGCCGCTGGTTTATAATAGCTGTTCAAAAATCATGCAAATTCGCCGGGCGTACGCGAAATTATACAATACCAAATTTTCAGTTTTTTATGTTTACGATTTCTATTTATAACTGAAAAACTGAAGCAGGCTTTGAGTCATGATATCAAGGTGTCTGGGTGGTAGATATTAAAGATTTAGCCCTAGCTAAATATAGTTTTCTTAGTTGTTCTTGGTTAATTTTTTTTTGAAGGACAATATCAAATGCATTTTTATGTTATTTATAATTTTCATGTTACACGCTATTTATTTAAACATTTTGATATATTTTGGATTTTTATTTAAAAAAAAGGTTTATCATCATAAAATTTTCATCCAATGTCCAATAAAATCAGTTGTAATTATTACTTTAATATTAAAAAATTGTAAATGCCTTATATTTACGCAATGATGTAACTGGACGTTTAGATAAGGGATCATAATAATTCTAGATGTTTTCGTTTTTTATTTATATCTTACACCGCTTGTGGTACCCTGGTTTGTGCAGATGTTTGTAACACCCAGAGAGAATTAAAATAGACATACCATTTATTATATTAATCTTGTCCATCTGTCTATCTGTATATCTGTCTTTCCGTTGTTTATCATGTAAATTTGTTATCAAAGTACAGGGCGTCATTTTAGAGCTAATTGAATGAAATTGGGTATATAGGCATGTCTTGATGCCCAAAATATTACTATGGATAAGATTAGACTGTTGAAGAACTTACAATTGTGGATATTTTTTTGATAAAAATTTGGTATAAAAGTTACATTTATGCGTATATTCAAAGTTTGGATCAGATCGATCTATTTTTTTCGAATCCCTGCACTATCTTGTGAAAAAATAACAAAATCAGAATTTCTGTTCTTCTGGAATTGTAAATCACTTTCTCGCACTGTTAACCAAGTTAGGTAAAGTGGTGTAGAGTATCTAATAATCGACTATGACCGATAATAATATATTTACTTGTTGATACTATGGAACTTAATTTAACAAGTAATAAGTTATAATTTAACTTAATAGAAAGAAAAAAATATTAAAAATCAATAAAAAAAATTATAGTAAAAAGGCATCGAAGGCTCAATTCTTTAAAACGAGAAGAATAAAATGTCTACACATACATATAAAATAAACCTATACACACCGAGCATTTTATTTTATTATAATTTATCTTATATTATCTCATTTTATGTAATTTCTAATTTTTAATATTTAATTTATAAGTTTTAGTTTTTAGCGTTTAGCTTTTCTTTTTTCTTTTTTTTGTTAACAGAAATTCACAATTCCATGATTGAATTTTCGAATTTCTGCGATACTAGAGGATTTAATTAGTTATATTTGTGTTCATATTTCTTGTGTGTGTGTGTGTGTGCGTTTGGGCATTTATGTAATCCTGTAATATCTTTAAATGTTTTTTTCTTTCTTGTTTTTTTGTTTTGTTTTGAATTAATTTAAATTTTCGTTTTTCTTTTTTTTTTTGTGTAAAATTGCTACTTGCTCTTTTATATTGTAATCTTATATATAAAATTTGATCTCATGACAATTTCTAATTTCTTCGAAATTGCGTTAGATTGTTAATTAATAATTGTTCATAATTACATTGAATTATATAAATTGAATTTTTTAGCAATGAATTTTTTGAATAAGAATGTTGAATAGATTTTGTATGCAGGAAATCTTTTCAACAGTCTCTCTTCTATGGCATTCATTGAATACAAAATGAAAAAAAATATATATATAAATAAAACAATCAAAATAAAAAAGAATCGAAGACTATCAATTTAGGAAAAATTGAGATAATTTCAAAATGGGAATGATAAAATTGAAGTCAATAATCTATTGATATTAAAATGAAAAGAACATGCTAAACATTTAACTACTGTGTGAGAAGGCTGTATTTGTATAAGGGCCACTGTAAATGGAACTGCCCGAATGTGAAACAGATTTTGTGCTCCGTTTAGCCATAATGCATAAAACAGCTGCAACAACGGCCAACATTAATATTAGACCGGCTATCGCAATAGCTATGGCAAATGTTCGCTGTGATACACATAAAGCATCATCTAGTGTCTTCTCTTTAAATACAGATTCATCATCTTCAGTTGTATCCACATTTTCATTAACATATAAACCTGAAAACACTTCAATTGTTGCTGGCATACCATCATCATCTTTCATATCAGCATTGGTTTGCCTTTTTGGTCTACGGCCGCCACATACTGGACCCACTTGACAATCTGGATCATTAATAGCACAGAGTTTAACATTACATTGATAATAGACGGAAGTTGTATAAGGGAATTTATGTGCGGGAAAGGTAACATTAGCAGATAAACGATCATTTGTGTAATTAAATTGGCCCATTATCTCATTATCCATTGGACATCCATCCTCACTCATGAGCCGTTGTTCACCCCAACCTAAGCCATCGCGTACTAAACAATCAGTTATATGTAAACCATATAAATCCTGTTCATCAATATTTATTACAATTGTTAATGGATCACCAATTTTCACATCATTCGCTATTTTATGTTCGGCATTATAAATTTTCATATGGCAGCCGGGCATTGGCATTTCTGTATTACCTTTCTCATCATCAATTTGATCATCTTCGTAAGTATTTAATAATAACTCGTTTTCATCATTTGATTTTATATGATTCAATTCAGTATCATCATCTGTCTGTGTATTAATATGAATCGATGGTGTTAGTGATCGGCCGTATGTTCTTCGATCGTTCAATGTTTCCATTAAATCAATGCTAGAACTTTGAAAGGCTTGCGCTTTTGGATCATTATACTGTTTAACATAATCATAATGTGGATCACGTCGCTTTTTCTTAATAATCATTGCTGCCTCACGACTTTTATATGTACAACGTACATGGTAACCACGGCCAGCATCAGTTATTAATTTTAAATGCGGTTGCAAAACTATTGTATTGAAAAACTCAATACCGCCATCCTCCTAGAATTATACATACATATATAAAACACAATTTTTTAAAATTACTCAAAATATTCTAAATTATTGCGTCTCATATGTCACAAGAATATCACATACAAAGTGAATAACATTTTCCCATTGGATCGTATAAATTATGTATTTCAATTTTTTTTTTATATAAAATTTATTCTAACTAATTTTACAGTGTGTAAAATTTCTTTACGGAATCGCTTTTTTTCCAAATCAATTGTAAAGTGATAATAAAAGTTGATGATAAAAAAGTTAAGTAAGAAAATAACAAAATGTTGCTTAAAAAAAGAGCAAAGTTGTTTCTAGTTAACGTTTTACTGTAGACGTATGCTTTGACCGTTTTTGCCCATTCTCAATATAAATTTGCTTGCAAGATTTTTTAATGCGGTCTTCACAAATTTCAGCTTGATATCTCAGCTTTTACGGCCAAGAGACTGTTAATAATATACGTAGACATAGGCAAATGGACAGACAGACATATATAAGTCGATTCAGAATATGGATTTAGTAATTAATTCTTAATCGATTAATATAATAAAAGGTGTATCTCAATAAACTACTTCTGGGTCATACAAAATATCTGCATCAAACGAAAATATCACTTTTGTAGTGTATAAAAATATCTGGTAGTTGGATAATTCTGTGTGCTTGTGTTATATAACACCACAGCCACATGTAAAGCACACGTTTCATGCGTAAAAGCCATAATGAAAAAAAAAATTTCATTAATTTTCGCTTGGTTAATTTTTATGACATAAAAAATATAACAGAGCAAAAAAAGGCTCGAATGTTAAAGCTGATGTGACACATTTGCGTTAACATACATTGTTAAGTTTTTCGATTTTTTTTTTCTTTCAACTCTTTAAATTGACCATGAAAATACCCAAAATGGTGTTTATTAACATTTAACAAATTTTCTCTTAATATTTTTTTCGTTGTTGACCCTTTTTTTTTAATTAATATGCGCTCTTTTGTATCGCTAAACTGTAAAGTTAAGTTCGAATGAAATTGTTTATGCAGTTTTATGTAACACATAAATTATTATTAAGTTAGCTGCACATTTTACAAGATCGATTGCTTTACACTGACTTGATTTAAACTTTTCTAGCCATCTGTAAATTTATCCATTTGTCCACCTGCCCATTTGACCATTTGTCGATTTGCCTATCTGTTCATTTGTCCATTTGTTCATTTGTCCATTTGTCCACCAGGCCATTTGTTCATCTGCTCATCTGGCCATTTCTCCATCGGCCCATGTGCCTATTTGTCCATCTGTCCATTTGTCCATCTGGCCTTTTTTCTATTTGCCCATTTATTCATTTGTCCAATTGTTCATTTTTCTATTTTCCATTTATCCATCGGTCCATCTATCCATTTGTTCATTTGTCCATTTGTCCATTTATCCAATTGGTCATTTGTCCATCTGTCAATTTGTCCTTTGTCCACTATAGAACAGCATTTCGTTATTCTAATTAATTTTGGGGGTAATTTTGAATAGCTTAGATCAGGCAATTTTTTTACAATTAGATTGTTTGAAAATAGAATGATACTATTTCAAAATGTGGACGAATTATTTTCTGTAATTGACTTTTGCAATGAATTATGTACATTTGCCTCGCTTTGCGTGGAATTAAGGATACGTTTTTGGAAAATACAAGAACTTATCGGTTACCAGTTGTAACTGATTAGATAAGCAGATAAGCCAATGGCCTTTCAATTTTTATGTAATTCATCAATTTGAAAATGATCGTATGATTTTATGCACAGATTATTATCGAATGCATCTGATTATTTTTGCTAATTGAAAAATACCATATAAGAATGAAATTTTAATTGAATTTTTTGAAATATGAAGTCACTATTACAATATTGATACAATTGAAAGAGATAATTAACAGTCTTAATGGAAAATAATGTTAACATTGAAAGGTCACATTTTCGTTGGTATATGCTAGAATTTTTTTTCCAACAATCTTAATCTCACATGACTTGATTTCTACAATCAAGTCGATTTAGTATAGAAATCAAGAACAACAAACAGAGAGAAAAAGAGCGACAGAGAGAGAGAGAGAGAAGAGAAAACAGAAATAGAAAAGAAATCACTGTACCGTTATAACGGAGTATAACACATTGTGCGTGTGTCATAATATATAGATTTGATCTGTCTTCAAAAAAATGTACGAGAATGAGTTGAAGTTGCTTTAAACTTTCATTGTAAAAGAATATAATTTTATTTATAGAACGAGTAACGGTTACCAATTAACGGTTAACCGTTAACGATTAACGATTAACGATTAAGAGCATACATATGTGTGTCGCCATTTAATTGCGGCATCACATGTGAAATCATAGTGCAACTACATGACGTCACACATACAATTAATTGACCAATTGCATATAAATTACAGGAAAATGTTTTTTGTTAGTGTTATTATTTTATGAACTTACCGTTTCTTGGGGCATTGTATTGCAACTACGTAAGGGCAATTTATAACGTAAAGGGCTCTCGTGATCTCTAAACGAAATCAAAATTCAAAAACAAAACCATAGAAAAACAAAAAAGCAAAAAAAAAAAATCAAAAAAAACATGGTTAAACCATAATTTTATGGTGTGTTGTTTTTCTCTATTTTTTTTTTATTTGTATTTACTTAATTATGGATTTACCTGTATTCAGTTAAACACGTTGAATTTTTAGATAAACCTTTTGGATAAACCATGCCACTAAATAGGCCAGTTTCATGATTCATTGGCGGATCTTTTATAGTTATTAACATAATACCTTTTAAACATTTAATTTTAACTGTTGGTTCCGTTTTGTATTTCGATGATGTTGATCCCTCATCTGTATTGGCCATAATGTCTTCTTAATTATTTTATTAAACGTTAAAAAAATAAAGCAATAACAAAAACAATCACAATAATAACAGTTTATATAGATATTATTTAATTTTATGAAACAATTTGTAGGTTAAAAAGAAAAAAAACTGTGCAAACTTTTTTCTTTCGCTTTCCATAACAAAGTTGACCAATCTATTGCATGCAATTTTTCTATATGCATACATATATTATATATATATATATATATATATATATATATATACATATATATATATATATATATATGCTTGACACGATTGGATGGGTTCATCAAAAAACAAACAGCTTTTGATGAACACTTTGAGCTACAGTTCGATCAATTTTCTTGACGTAATACTTGACGATATTTCTAGAAATATCGATATCTGCGTATGACGGCGAGAGGTTGTAGTGGTAAAGGGCCGCACACTGACCTAAGGCTCTCAACGTTTTCCAACTCGTTATAACATAAAATACATTCCACACTACACATTCATCTATTTCAATGAATGCAAATGGTTCTCTTAGCATTCTCCTCTGAGGTGAAATGTCTTATCGCAAGTGTGTATTCCAATCCTAAAATGTAACTAATCGATTTCTACAAATGATTAGTTTCTTTTTCGTACAAAAGTGGAAAAAACCCAGAAAAAAAGCGACGGCCAAAAAATTATAAGTGAACTAAGCAAATGGAGCTATTTAGAAACTGGGAGTATTAAAAAAAGACCAAAGCCTGAGGCTATGGTCTATGGTTTCTGCAGAGAGACTGGTTGCGGGCGCGTGAATTGTGTATGCATTTTAAAAGGTAGGTAGGTAGTCAAAGGTCAGATTTAGGTTTGGTTAGACTTGGCCAGTTCGAGCCTTGTTTAATAAACGTGCATGCTAACATACGAATGTTGGTAGGCACCAACGAGTTTTTTACACTACCGCATTGCATTTAAAATAAAAAAAGAAGCAAACAAAGAAAACGAAAACGCGAAACATTGTAAAATATGTATACAGGCATGTAAACTTGCACATACATAGACATTTTAACATCTTAGAAATATTAAGGAATACATTCGCAAAAACACCAGAGGCATATAATATTTTTAAAGACGCACAAAACAAAGCCAGTTATTATTGTTGCCGATGTGAAGTAGATTTCCAAAGAAAGATCGACAAAAAAAGTAGAAAAAGGAAAAAAAGTTTTGAAATGGAAACGCACAAAATTTCCCTCAAGTGTTTGCGAGGAAGTTGAAGCAAATTTTTTGGGCTATACAAGTTTCTTGAACTCTTCTAATTAGAATTATTTATGATTTTTATATGCGTATATATATATATATATATATATATATATATATATATATATATATATATATATATGCATATACGTATAAGCACACATAAGAAAATTTTATTATTATTAAATACATTTAAGGAGTTTACTGAACTTTGAAAATTGGTAAAGTTTTCCTCAAAAAAAAAAAGAAAAAAAGAAACATGATAAAAATCGTTGTATAAAACTATCTAAGCATAGAAAGTAGCATTTTCTTACAAAATGTTTCACATAATGAGATTGCAAAAGCTCGAGAATTTTTTTAAACAATTAAAACTCGTGATGTAATACAAATTTGGTCCTTTAAAATTTTATTATCGTTCATTTATGGTTCGTTTCCTAAAAAAGGAAAGAAAAAAAATTAATAAAAATAACTTACTTGAAGGTATTTGGGCAGCGTGTATCGTTGAACAACTGAAAATTAGTATCTAAAAATAAAAAAATCACAGAAAAGAGAAGAGAAGAGAAGAAATTTGTAAAAAGATAAATTGCAAAAAGCTATGTAAATAATGAAAGAGAGACCAGAGATGGGGTTGAGATGGACTCACTCTGAATTATACCCATTTGATTCAAGATTTCTTAATGATTCGATTTAAGCCTAACTCTCCCACTGTCCTTTTGTCCGTCCATCTGTGCAGGTATTTTTTATGTCTTATAAAAGTACAGGGCGAGATTTTCACATTTTCAAATTTTGAATGAAATTTGGTATGTAGGCGTGTCTTGGATCAAGGACATGGGGAATTGTTATAACCACGCCTCATACAACAATCAATTTTGTATAGACTTCTTTTATGTGGGAGAACTTATAATTCCAACTGAACTTTTACAAAAATGTGCTGTAGGGCATTTAGTGGACAGTCTTTACTGACATATCTAGGCATTTGGAAATCTCTCCTTTTAAGGCATTTCAAAATGGTTTTATTCTTTCAGCTTTTCATGTCATTATCGAATTAAACTGTCTTATAATAATTTAGAAGATTTGTTAAAACTTACCAAATTGTACACTAGACGGTAAACAAAATTCCTGGGATAGTTCATGTTGTTATGACTAAAAAGAAAATTTAACCAGAACAGCGAAAAATAATCAAAGTGTGGAAAAATTTATGGGTAAACATTTGTTGAGTAAAAATTTGAAAATTATGAAAATGCTCAACAAATCATTAAATTTTCAAATTAAACTGAAATCTTTTTCGTATCACTTATAGTTAAGTAAATAATAATAATTACCCGCCTGGCCAAATTCAACTACTAAGTACTCTACGCTTTGTGTAAGGTGCGAAAAAATCATACACAAAAATCGCAAAAAACAAACAAAAAAAATGAAATTTTTGTAAAATTCAATTAAAATATTTTTACAGGAATCCAAAATAAAATATTTTTTTCGCTTATTCAATAAAAAATTTTGTACTTTTTTACTTTCTTCAATGTCTAAATCAAAATTATAGTAGATAAATAAAATACAATAAAAGACAAGTAAGAATTTTGTCGTCGATAGGGATCGATTCTTGAATATACTACACCATTTTGCTTAATATGATTGAAATCAAATAAGAGAATTAAAAGTTAATAAAAGTATACTAATTCCAAATTTTGAAATTCATTTAAAGAGTTCGTTATATGATAAAGGATTCAAAAAATAGACCGAACTGAACCAGATTTGATACACATACTTTTCACGTTAAAATCTAAGGTAATTCCAATTTTCGCTAAAATATGTTCAAAATTACAACTTTTTTTAGTAAAAGACGTTTTACGGGATCGTGGTGGTTGAAATGGTTTATTTTTGAATCATTTTTAGTAGGGTTTGCCTCTAGGCCAAAATACATTCATATAAAAAATTTCATTAAAAAATATAACATAAAAATTGCGACTAATCAGACGGACAGATAGACAGACGGGCATAAATCGACGCAAGAAGTGATTGTGAGTTGATCGAGTGATAATAAAATGCTAGATCTATCTTAATTTATTTGGATCAGTTTTTTTTTTTTTTTGTTTGGTATGCGACCAGGTAGTGTGAAACCTTCATAGGTACCAACAGCCGTCTGTTGGCATGCACGATTTATAGACAGGGCTGGACCCGGCTTCATCCCTGCCTACACCTACGTACTAAAACACACTCCCCTCCGCCGTCCACCCGATTCCCTCGTTAGGTATTATTTCACGAATGCATGCGTATGCATTCGTCGTACTTATTGTTCCCTTCTGACCCATTGGGTCGTCCTTAGGTTCTTTAATACGGAGGCAATAATTTTACTCCCTCGAATTGGTCTCTTTTGTTAACATGTAATCCACCATGCTTCGCGTTGTAGGGAGCCTCAGTCCACCCGTTGCGAAACGGAAGAAATGAAAGAAGACATGTTCTACGTCTTCCTCCGCGTTGATGCACATTGGGCATGTCGGTGACATACTTATGCATTCATCGTCCTTCTTGTTCCTTTCTGATTCGTTCGGTTGTCCTTAGGTTCTTTAATACGGAGGTTCTTTAATTCTCCCTCGAATTTTTCTCTTTTGTTAACATGTAATCTACCACGCTTTGCGTTGTAGAGTGCTTTAGTACACCCATTGCGAAACGGGGGTAATGAAAGAAGACGTGTCCTACGTCTTCCTCCGCGTTGATGCACATTGGGCATGTTGGTGACTCGACGTGCCGAACCAGATACTTGATTTCATCTGATGACCTTATATTGCCGCCTACGTATAGATACATTGTTTCCGGAACCTTGCGGCTCGACATAAGCACTACCTCTGTCTTATGCTGAGCCAACACCAGATCTACTAGTTTGAGCCAGTCATGGACAGTTCGAATGGCACTGTTGGTTGCTGTTTCCAGATCTTTAATTTCCCTAGCCACTACCGTAAGAGCTATATCAGTAGCGAAACCTATGATATAAGCTTCCCTTTGGTAAAGGGAGTCGTAGAACTTCGTCGTACACAACAGAGGTTCCAAAAATGATCCTTGTGGGGCACTTGCTGATATAGAGTACTCCTTAGTCCCCTCTTCAGTATCGTAGAGGAATATCCTATCTTGAAGGAAACTCTCGATAAAAACTCTCCTAAAAGGATAATTCGGTAATTCGGGAAGCACCCGTTGCCGCTTCCAACACCTTGGAAAGATGCCTGCCCGTAGACACCTTTCAAAGGTCGATATTAATAAGCTCGGCCTCTCTTGGGTCAGCATATTTATGACCTTATTGGGAATGCCATCCGGCCCACGGGCTTTGGCATCCGCAATACTGGTACATACGATGTGTCTCTCCTGCTCGGTTATTGTCGGTATGTCTTCGGTATCCTAGTTTATAGTCCTTCCGGCCTTGGCGCTCTCTCTGGGAAAAGCGTCCTAAGGAAATCCCTCATTTTCCTAATGATATCCCCATTTACCTAGGGTCCAAGGAAATGGACACATTGGGCTCGTTTAGCCTTTTCATTGCTATCTTATACGCTGTGCCCCATGGGTTTACATTTGCTTCATTACGTATTTGTTAAAGCAGCGCTTTTCGCTCCTTTTTACGCTCTGGAGAGACTTCCTTAAATCTCTTAGACGGTCAAGTGATATACCAAATACAGGTCTACTTCTCGCCCTCTGCATCTTCCTTCTTGCTTTAAGGCATTTCATTCGTTTTGGCCTAATTTCCTCATTCCACCAAAAGCACGGCGGTTTTTGACAGATTAGTTTTTAGTCCCAGTAGTTATTTCGTTCCTGCTTTTCTTAGCTAGCGTTCCTCCACCCGTCTTTTCTATTCTCTCACGTTTCGTCGCGAAAGTCTTTGATTTAAGAACCGGTGACGTTTGGGTTCTCGCCTCATTTCTATTCTCGGCGGGTTCCTCTTTCGCGGCCTTCTCGTAAAGCGTGGTTTGTAAATCCACTAAGTCGCACATAGGGTGGTGAATTGAGCGCTTACCACTACTCATCATCACAACTAGTTCCTTAATTTTTCCTCATAGCGTCAGAAGCGCACTACTCAATTTGACCCGGTTGGTTGGCTAGAAAACTTATAGCAAGTTGTGATGATGAGTGGGGTCAAGCTTGCTCGCTTTAAAGGGTTATAAACAACCATTTACACAAGTTTATAATATCGTGTATTAGCACAAGTGGTGTAGTGATGTAAATAATTTTTAAATAATTAATTTTAAATGGCATATTTCATAGTTGTTTGGTTTTTTGACTTTTACATATTCTTGCTTGCTTGCTTACTCATATACACACATGCACAAATACCCGTGTATGTGTACGTATATGTGTGTATGTGTGTATTACCTTCATTTTGCCGATTACAAAGAGAGATATTTAAAAACCTACTAACCTTGTGCCAGAGCTGTTGGCTTTTGCGATTGTATTTCTATGTAATTTATACATCACAATACAATGCAATACAATAAAATACAATATGAAA
The DNA here is from genome assembly GCA_023089585.1 of Melophagus ovinus. Classification (NCBI taxonomy): domain Eukaryota; kingdom Metazoa; phylum Arthropoda; class Insecta; order Diptera; family Hippoboscidae; genus Melophagus; species Melophagus ovinus. The sequence goes on from JAKKIB010000180.1 coordinate 2,847,004, forward strand.
CTATAAATAGTAATGTAATGCAATAATATGCAACATGAATGGCAATGCAAAAACAAGAACAAAAAAGACACATACATATACACACAAAAAGAAATTAATAAATGAAAAAAAAAATAGATAAATTACTGAATATTTTGCATGACTTCATGCAAAAAAAAAAGAAAAAGTCTAAAAGTAAAAAAGCAAAAAACACACATAAAAAAATCAAATATAATAAAAAAAAAATACAATAAGAACATAAAGTTTTTGAATTTCTCTATTAAAAATTTACACATAAAATTAAAATAGAAGAAATGAGGAGAACAAAAAAAAGGAAAAACAATCACAACACAATCTCTCAAAATGCTGAAATTCGATTTAATTCAAAATGAAATAAAATAAAATACATGAACAGTTATGCTACTTATAGACAGACACACATATACAGTTAGAGGAGTAAGATGTAAAACGTAAAGCGTAAAGCGTTTGATGCAATTGCTTTGTCGAGATAAAATTAGAATTTATCACATAAATGTGATTTCATCATGGTTCACTAATCTAAGCCAAGCAGCTAAAGCGAAGATCAACTCTCGATGAACTTTTCCATTGGCCAATTGAGCACAAGAAAAACAAAGACCTCCATAAATCTGTGCATGCAATATTTTAAAGTTACGTCACAATTTAATAAATTTATATGAAAATCGTTAATAAGAACAACAATAACAATAATAACAGTAATAATAATAATAATTTGTAATATTTTTGAAAGCACAGTAATTTAACAATTTTGCTCTTTTATGTACAAATATACATAAATATACATTTCTATATACATAAATACATTTCTATATATTATATAAAAGAGCATTTCTCGCATCGTGGACACTTGTACCGCACGTGGCAATACCAGTTTTTCTTTTTATACCCGTCACCCAGAGGTTGTTGGTATATTCATTTTGTCATTATGTTTGTAACACCCAAAAAGGAAACATCAGTGAACATACAAAGTGTATATATTTTGCATTAGCATTAAATTCTGAGTAGATTTAGATATGTCTATCTGTCTGTGGGTCTGTCTGACTGTCTATCTGTCCATATATTCTTAACATTCTCCCGGTCGCAAAAAAAGAGATTTTGAGAGTTCTTGCATGCAAATTGTAATGGAAAATGGTCAAAGGACACGCCCACAGAGCTACAAAAACTGTGAACATCTCGGTTCTTTTAAGCTAAATTTTATAGTTTCATTTTCCATTTACAACTGAGAAAATTGAAACAGGCTCTGAATCATAATATCATGGTGTCTGTATGGAAATGAGAGGTATGCAAAATTTGGCGCCCGACAAATATAATCTCCCTTCTTGTATTATATTTATATATATATTTATACATATATATATATATATTTTTTTTGGGGTTTTAATTTTTATTTATCATAAATGGTTTTTTTTTGTCATATCCATAGAAATATGTTTGTATGTATATTTAATTATATTTCTGTCTTGTTATTGTTGTTATTTCGTGCTTTTCTATTATTTTGCTCTTTTTTTATTGTTTTCTGTTTAATTTTTTATTTCAAGAACTTCACGTTTTGTTTGTTTTGTGACAATTAAAAACCAAAATAGCAATTTATGGAAATTAAAATATAATTTACTAAGTAATACGTACATACATACTTACATACGTATATATATATATACATATATATACATATATATATACATGTGTGTACGTGTGTGAGAAAAACCTTAAATCATTTTCATGTTGTTGTATTCTTTTCTTTTTTTTTGATTTTTTTATAGGTTCCTTTTTTGATCATGAAAGCTCATCAATGCGTTGCCAAGAATGGAGAGAGAAATGAAAAATGATTTTAAAGTATTTTTGTTCTTTGTTAAAATTCCCAGTTGCTTATTTACAAAAATTGCATTAACTTATGAGGAAATGAAATGTCTTCCATGTGTAATCAAATATATTGGGATGATTGTTATTTGTTCATATTGATGTTGATTGCAACATATCTTATCATCATCATAATCATCGTCATCATCATCATCATCATCATCATCATTATCATCATCTTTTATTTTTTATTTTTATTCTTATTATTCTTCCATAATGACTAATCATTAAATTGCTATCTTTGATAATTTCTTGCATTGAATTTTTTCGGGCATTGAGCAATGACGTAAATTCAATTAACAGTTTTGCTTGATTTACATCAGCCAACACATGTCTACATTCTTTTTATTAACTCTCTATCTTTATCTCTCGCTCTCTTCATCACTCCCTCTCTCTCTCACTCGCTCACATTCTCTCTATACTTTTCAAATATATAACTTTGTCTTTTTCTCTCTTGCCTTCTATCTATCTCTATCTTTATCTGTATACCTCTCTTTCTCTTTCGTTCTCTTCTTTACAAAAAATTTCTCTATAATATTAACGTTGATCTCTTTCTTTTTCTAAATAATTCTCTATAGCATCTATATCGTCTTACTGTCCGATCCGATCCGACTCTCATCTTATTCAAAGTTAAATGATGTATATTAACTTTGAGAGGCACAAAGAGAGGGGAGAGAGAGATTTTATTTATGAGCCTTTAATTTTAGTATACACATATAAAGCTGACTGTGCATAAAACATCACGAAACATCATCCACTTTGTTATTGTTGTTTATTTGTTTAAGTCTTTATGTGCTTTGTTTTGTTTTCTTTTTATTCAAATTTATTAACTACATTTATAATAAGAAAATTATTGCATCATTTATGCGTGTAATAAACTACTATGAAATTTTTTTTCAATTTCACTACCAATACCAGAAACATACATACATACATACATACATATACGAAAATTGTAAACTTTGCTTTATCACCTTAAATATCTTGTTAAAGCATTTAAATTCTACATTTAAATAAGATGAAATAAAGTAATATAAATCAAAAAAAAGAAACTTGCACTTCTTGGCCAAACCAAAGAAAGACAAGTATGTAAGGTACATTTGGGTGCGGCCAAATCTTGAATACCATCCACCATTCAGACACCATGATATTACGATTAAGAGCCTGTTTCAATTTTTCTTTGGTAGATAGAAAGCGTAAACATAAAAGGGGTGAAAATTTTGTTATTGTATAATATGGCGTGGGCGTGGCCTACTTGAATGGTTTGTAGGCAAGTATTGTAGATAAATAGCCTCCCTACTTATATTAATTTTCTATTTCCTTTTTTGAGCATTTTGCAAATCATGACCAAAAAACCCTTAAATTTAGCTTAAAAAAACTGAGCTATTCTCAGTCTACGGGCACGACTTTTGTACAATTTTGCCGATTTTCAATACCAATCTGCATGCAAGAACTTTCAACGTTTCTGCTAAATTTGAGTTCCATATCTTTTTTTTTGCGACCAGAAGAAGGTTAACAACGTACAATCAGGCAAACAGACAAACAGACGTAGCTAAATCTACTCAGAATTTAATGCTGATCCAGAATGCATACACTTTATAAGTTTACCGAATCTTCCTTTTGGGTGTTACAAACATAATGACAAAATAAATATACCCTCAATTTCTGGGTGGCGGATATGAAAAGAAAAAAGTTTGTAAAAAAAAGGTGAATGAGAATGCGTCTCTATGTGCAACTCATTTCATGGAAAATGTTTTTGCGTTGACATTTAGCATAATTCAAATTTGGAGAGGTAGAGAGAAAGAGAGAGAGAGAAAGAATTCATATAAAAAAATATTTTTTTAAATATTCCCCTCTAGACACTTCATATAACAACTTGTATCGTTTCGCATCTTGCTTATCCTCTTCCTTTAGTGCCACCATTCTCACTTCTTCTTATGTATCTTCTTAATGTTCTTATTTGCCTTTGCTGCTTCTGCTTCTTCTTCTTTTGTCTTGTGTTTCCTCTTCTCTTTTGGTCTCTTCGCCACTTATCTCTTTTTTCCTCTTACATATTTCCTTTTATCTTTATGAGCTAAAAGGGAAAATTCTGTTACTTTTTTTTGTCCTTTTCCTATTTCTCTACAATTTCTTCTTCTTCCTTTACTTCTCCTTTTTCTTCATCATCTTCTTTTTCCTTTTTCCTTCTTTTAATTTTCCTCTTTTCCTTCATATCAATTTTCTTCCTCTTACTTTTCTCCTTCTACTTCTAACATTTTAATTCAATATTATTAATTTTTACAGAATTCACCGTTCAGCTAAAAGTGAATTGAAATGAATTGAATTGAGTTATATCATTATTAAAATCGAATGACAGAAAGACAGAAAGACTTAAGACATAAACTTGTTATATTCATACATAAAGAGAAAATAGAAAGAAGAAGAAAAAGAAATCTATCTATCGCATTGTTCTTAGTTTTGCACAAATAGACTTAAGTTACAAACTTTTTCTTTCTTATTCACATATTTCAGCAAACTTAACTCAAAAAAAAAACGAAACGGAAAAAGTTCTATAGTTTTTCTATTACTTTGTTCTATTCTTTCTTATTAAATATAAATAATGTAATACATAAAATAAAGTAAAAAACAAAAAAAATGTGATTTGTTTTGTATCAATGCCAGAAAAGAGAAGAAAAATTTACAAAAAAAGAAAATGGAAAAAAATGTAAAGAACACGAAGCCAAGAGGACAAAGTATAAATAATAAAGTAGAATGTAGACGAACGAAATTGAAGACAAATTTAATATATACAGACACACATACACGCACATATACACACACGCACACAATCATAGAAAATCTGGCTATTATTAGAAAAACGACGTTCGAGTGACATGGCAGCATTAAGAATTTATGTAGAAGAAAACAAAACAAAAAAAAGAAGAAAGGAAAACACCAGATGAATAATATTAAATTTTTGCAATTCTTCTTCATACCATTCAAATTTTTACATTTGAACATTTCAATATATTTTACACATACACGCATACACATACCTACCTTTACTTCTTTCTCCTCAGATTCGATTTATCGCTGTTGTCGTTATTGGTTTTATTGTTGCTCTTGTTTTTGTTCTTGTTTTTGTTATACTTTACTTAATTTTATGCAATGCGTTTACCGTTTTGTATTTATATATTGATAATTCTAACCAAACCAAACTAGAAGTAGAACATGTTTCTTTCTTTTGTCAGACACTTCTGGATGATCGCTAAATGCTAAACGCACCACAAGTTAAACAAAACGACCGAAACATTCAGAATAAAAAACTAGAAAAAGCAAACAAACAACACGGAAAAACAAACACAAAAACAAACAAAAACCAGTCAGATTGGTTTAAGAAGGAAAACAGTAAGAAAGAAAAACTCAACTAAGCACACGTACACACGTGTACTATATATATATATATATATATATATATATAATATATATATATATATATATGTGTGTGTGTGTGTGTGTGTGTATTTATATATATACATACACACAAATAAAATATATACACATAAATATATATAAAGCGCGTTTTACATACGAATAAAAGGCATTGTTTCGCGCTTTAAAACAATTTTAAAACGTTAAAAACATTGCACACGAATTGCCAGCTTGACTAAGACTAATATTAATAGATGCGTTAGGAGTGTAAGCTACTATTAAAAACCAAAATAAAAATAAAAAACACAAAAACAAAAAACACAAAAACAAACAACCTAATCGAAACGAAACGAATACAACTACAAAAAGCTCATGCAAACAACAAATAAATAGTAAAAAAAGTCGGATAAAAATACTAATACAAATAGTAATACAAAATTACGTTAACGGCTGGTTTAACTGGTTGAATTGTTAACACATTTACATTTCTGTACATATCTCTCTCTTTATCTTCCTCTCTCACTCTATCTCTCTCTCACGGTGTCTACCTCTCTCACTCTCTCTCTCTCTCAAGGTGTCTACCTCTCTCACTCCCTCTCTCTACATATATATATATATATCTTTCTTTATCTATCATACTATCTTCCTCTCTCTATCTCTTTCTCTCACTACACATTCTTTCTCTCATCACTTGGAGTCGCACTCTGTCTCTCTCTTGCACAATTTCATATTCCCATTTTATCTCTATCACCTATAATTATTATATTAGCCACTCCTTGATCATACCTTGCCCACACCCCGCCCAGATTTTTATACAGCCAACATATTTACAAATTCTCTCTCACATTTCTTTAGTTTATATTCTTGAAAGTTCCCTTCAAAGCTATGTACAATTAAATACAATGACAACAACAACAGAACAAGAAAAATTAAAAAAAAAAGGTGAAAAACTATGCGAAAAAAAAAGACGAACAAAGCCTAAAAAAGTTAAATAATATCGATGACGAAATATAATTTAAAGATTTTTGTGAATCTAAAGCCAATCTTAGCCAATAATTCTGCAAGAGATTTCTTCTTTTTGGTATCAATAAACGGTTTTACTTAAAAATATCTAACAAAATATCTCACAAAATTATCGCCTCATAATAAATTACATGTTCAAGTAGAAGCACTAACACATACATACAGACAGATAGCTTCTTAAAGACAGACAACCAATAGGTATTGTCTACGTGGCGTTCTAAAGATTTCTCTCTTTAGTCTTTATCTATCTCTTTCTAGTTTTTACTTTATTTGTATATATGACACAAAAAAACATATAAACAAGTAAGGACTTTTAAAGTCGATCGAGTCGACTCTTGAATATCTTACACTATTTTGCTTAATATCATTAAAATCAAATAAGAGAATTGAAAGTTAGTAAAATTATAAAAATTGTAAATTTTGAATTTCATTTAAAGAATTCATTGGTATAAGGGAGGGTTCAAAAAATGAACCTACCTAAACCAAATTTCATACATATATTTTTCACGTTAAAATCTAAGGTAATGCCTATTTTTGCTAAATTTAATTCAAAATTTAACCTTTTTTCCATACAACGATTTTTGTGTTTCAAAAAAGGTGTTATATGGGGAGTTGTTGTAAAAATAGATCGATTTGCACTAAATTTGGTATATAGTTTTTTTTATGTTAAAATACAATTCAGCGCTAATTCAGCCAGCGTTAAAATATAAGTGAATTTGTAATTCTCTTTCCATATAAAATCTAATTTTTTAAATAATGCCTTATCTTGGGCATGATCGAAAAAATTATTCAATTTTAACCATTTTCAATAGGATTCGTCTCTGAATCAAAATCCATCTATTTGCCATGTTTCATTAAATTATGTCTAAAATTGTGACTTATAGCTTGCACCCAATTGGACGGACTGACTGATGACTCTGTACAATAAGTGAAGGGTATAAAAATTAGAAAATATGAATATAAATGTAAATGAAATGAAATTGCTGCTGAAGCTGAAGTAGTAAGTTGTATATAGACCATTACAACAACAAATAAAATATTTAATCTACATAATTTATTGTATTAATGTATCTATTACAATTGTTATTATTATTATTGCTGCTGCTCTTGTTATTATTATTATTATTATTATTACTATTGTAATTGTTGCTAATACTGCTATTGTTAATTTTGCTAGTTTCGCTGTTTAATAATGCTGTACACAAATACTAAAATGAAATAATATATTATCTCATATAATAGATTAGATGATAATGATGATGATAATTGCAATTCATGCGTAAAAAAAAAGTAAAGTAAAGAAAACTTACTTCAATTATTTTGCCATTTCACTCTAAGCCATGAATAAATTAAACCAATTCAATACATGATGATGAATTTTATAAAATGTGGATCCTTAAACGCATAAATCTATAATCCATTTGGAATTTATATTAGCAATAAAGCATCTCGAATCTTTTTCGATAATTATCACAAAAAGCAAACTCTAAATAATCTCAAATAATCTCAAAGTTCAAACGACAAACTTTAAACCACAAACTTTAGAAAATTTCTTTCTAAGTTATTGACATAATGTCTCGGGCATCAATCACTTAAGAACGCTGAAATATGAAATAACCATGCGAATCGTAATAACAGAATTTAAACTTGTGAAATATCATCAGCAATTACCAAAAAAAAAAAACCTTAAAGCACTTTATAATTAGCAGGCAAATGTATGGCGTTTCACATTTTGAAATGGTTTATATTACATATATGCTCTCCATGGATGATAGAGACCTAGAGATAAGACTATCAATAGCCTTATTTAGCATGGCATTATTAGAGGTGTTTAAGTCATATAGAAATCAGGAATGAGTTATCAGAATGCAAAATGGCCGTTTAGACGATAGAATGATTTGCAGTATATGCATATATGTATGCATATATATATATATAATATATATATATATATATATATATATATATATATATAATATAACTCAATAACTTTAAGATATGTTAAATTTTCTCTATGAAATTTTACATATCTTACTTTCTTACTCTTACTTTCTTACTCAGTTCTCTCTATTGTTTTTTTTTTGTTTTTTTTTTACCTTGTTTTTTATACCTACATGTATTGAAAGATAACTACTTGTATTGCTTCATGGTTGGCTGATTTATTATAATATTGAAAATTCTCTTAGAATTTAAAATATTCACATAGAAAACATTAAAGAACACTCTACATAAGTGTTGGGCACATTTAAAAGTGCATATATATGTATAGCATATAATTAATAATTGAATAATTTTCGTATACCCTACATCACTTATTGTACAGAGTATTATAAGTTTGTATACAAATAATTGTAACACCGAAAAGGGAGTTGAATTCGCATCATCTTTTCTTATATCAAACGACTCAAAATTACTTCTTAATTCGATTGAAGCTCATCAGTCAGTCCGTCCAATTGGGTGCAAGCTATAAGTCACAATTTTAGACATAATTTAATGACACATGGCAAATAGATGAATTTTGATTCAGAGACGAATCCTATTGAAAATGGTTAAAATTGAATAATTTTTTCGATCATGCCCAAGATAAGGCATTATTTAAAAAATTAGATTTTATATGGAAAGAGAATTACAAATTCACTTATATTTTAACGCTGGCTGAATTAGCGCTGAATTGTATTTTAACATAAAAAAAACTATATACCAAATTTAGTGCAAATCGATCTATTTTTACCACAACTTCTCATATAAAACCTTTTTCGAAAAACAAAAATCGTTATATGGACAAAAGTTTCAATTTTGAATGAAATTTAGCAAAAATAGGCATTGCCTTATATCTTGATATAAAAAATATATGTAGAACATTTGGTCCAAATTAATCCAATTTTTTAACCACCTCTAATGTAACGAACTTTATAAATAATTGCGAAATTACAACTTTTTTATCTTTGCTGGCTTGTAATTCGTTTCTTGACTTTAATCACATTAAGCAAAATGATGTAGGGTATTTTTTTATTATAATTACTACCATTATTTTGTAACTGTTGTTGCCTGTTTTATATTTTTCTTTATTGTATTCTAGCACGAACTCTCAAATAATAATTTTTCTTACATTTTGCTTCTTGGTTCATTCGACTTTAGCATGATATAATCTACTTGTATAGCCGGTTTACAATAAAAAAAAAAGAAAACAAAAACAACTACAATAAAAAGTTGTTTATATATACATATATATATCCATGTAAAAAGAGCACAACAACAACAGCAAGGTACGCGAAATAATGCAATTAAAAATTATGCGATATGAAGAATTTTGCCAAATATTTTTGAAGTTGTGTAATTTCTGATAGGCGTAATTGATTTATACAATTTTGATATAGACATTTGTAAAATAATGGCCTTAGTATGTATGCACAATTTCAGCTTTTCATATGTTTCAGTTTTCAAATTATGAGCGAAGTTTTGTAAATTTTTGCTTGAAAAAAGCAGACTTGATTTCAGTTGGCGTCACACGATTAAGCGATTTGGACCATATTTAATACTAATTTGAGTACAATTTCTTTTCCAAAATTTGAAGTCGATATATCTTTGTTTTTCTTCTTGGAACTAATAAAATATTTACCACACATAGACAAATAGTCAGAAGGACAGACGGATAGACATACAAATAAATAGATAGATTGACAGACGGACACAATATACCCAAATCACTTCAGAATTTCATACTGATCACGAATGTCTATATCTGATGCTTTCTATTAGGCATTACAAATATAAAATAAAAGACTATCCCTCCACAGTCTGGATGGTGAGTACAAAAATATTGAAAAATAGTTAAAATTGCTCTGTAATGCATTATGATGTAAAGAACAAAGATCACGTTATAAATTGCCGTCATTGTGCAAGGCCTGAAATTATACAGATATATAAAATGATTCATAATGTTTAAAATGAAGAGGCCAAAGCAACTTATAAAGAATTCTTGCTAATATATTCACCATGGTTATAACCCTTCCTTTTTGTTTTTTACCAAATTGTTGGTTGTTAAGTAGAAAACTGTTACTGCATGTAAACAATAAGATAGATGACCCTTATCATCAATAATTGTACGCGATAAAGGTACCATTATTTATAATGAATTTATAGATGATAGTTCATATATGAATAATTATAAAAGTACTTTATTTAATTTGTTATCATTGAGGGCTTTGATTTTTTTGTAAAACATGTCAAACAAGTGAAAAAAAAATGAATGAAAAATTTTTTCTCAAATTCATTTATTTATTTATTGGTTAACTGTTGAAAAAGAATTCAAAAATTTAATGTAACTATTTGTATCTTTTTTTATGTTTCAATTAATTATAAACACAATTTAAAGGCTAAATTTCGGTTGTTTTAAGTGCGAATCTGAAGAAGATTGGATACGAGTAGTTGTCTTTACAGAACGAAATTTTCCAAATCGAATTTGTTTTTTATAAATTGTACTAAACAAATAGCGACAACGATATCGTTTGCATTTCCATTTACGTTTGCGTTAGTCCCAATCACAAAATCTATAGATTTAGCGAGAATCAGAAGAATCATCATAAAAAATTAATATTATTAAATAATGGCCGAATTGTTGTCACGCGAGAAGGAATTTATTAAACTGAATCAAAAATTGGATCAGATTGCTACACAAGCAAACATTTTGGTAGAGCATCAACAACCAAAGGCACCTTTAACGCATCATCAAGCCAAAATGACAAATCGTGCAGTAGCAGCAGCAGCTGGACAACAGTCCGATCTAAAATATCCTAAACAAACCCTTGCAACAAATCAGAAATCGGATAATTTGAATAATACGAAAACTGAGCAAGCGACGAGTGGAACAATGCATCATAAAAATAAAGGTAAAGGTGACACTACAAGGCGGCGTCTAATTGGTGATGGTATACCAGAAAAAATTATTAATACCAATGTAAACAACGTAACCGCTACAACAGCAACAACACCAACTACAACTAAAGGACGCGATATACAACATCGCGTTAATCGTCAGAATGGTAAAATATATTATTTCATTTTGATCATTTTAAACACATTCAAACAATAAATATTTTTATACCCATCATCCACAGGTTGGGAGTATATTCATTATATTGTCATTATATTTGTAACACCCAAAAGAAGTGTCGGAGACCTTGCCAAGTATATATATTCTTGATCAGCATCGATTAAATATGTCTGTCTGTCTGTCAGTCTGTCCACCTGTTTATGCAATGCTAACATTCTGCTGAACGCCAAAAAAGATATCGAACTCAAATTTTGTAGGAAGATCGAATGTTTCTGCATGCAAATTGGAATTGAAATTGAACAAGATCGGGCAAAGGACACGCCCACGGTGCAGCGTAAATTGAGAACGTCCCCGGCTTTTTTTAAAACAACATTTACTCATTATCTGCGAACTGCTAAAAATAGAAAGTAGAAATTTAGTATAAGTAGGGAGGCTATTTATCTACAATATCTGCCTACAAACCATCCAAGTTGGCTACGTCTACGCCATATTATACAATAACAAAATTTTCACCTCTTTTATGTTCACGATTTCTATCTACCAAAAAAAACTGAAACTGGCTCTTAATTGTAATATCATGGTATCTGGATGGTGTATGGTGGATGGTGGATGGTATTTAAGATTTGGCTCCTGCCAAATGTGACTGTCTTACTTGTCCTTCTTCTCAAAAAACCCGAAAAAAAAACCCAAGACAAAAAACACTAAAACTTAACTAAAAATGATTAAATATGAAATTTTAGTAAATATTCCAGTGAAATCGCCAACGGTAGCACGTAAATATACGAGAGCTGGTGGTGATATGAATCGTACTCAAATTAAATCTATAAAAAATCCAATTAATACAGCAACATTTAGTGTACGATATCGTAATCCGAAATTTGTGCAAAGTCCTTCTTTGGAAGTGCTATTAAAAGACTGCTCCAGTATGACACCAATAAAATTTCAACGTAATTGTAATAATGCAGCACCAAAACTTCAAAAAAGTGGTTTCACATTGAGTGAAAGTTATACATCAGCAAAAGAATCGGAAAATACATCATACGCGGGCACAACGCACAGTTCTACATTGAGTACAGACAATAAAACTAATATCAATAAAAATGTTAGCACTGATAGTTTAGTTAAGTATGTTGGCATTTCATTAACCTCATTGTCCCAATTTACTTTTCTACCTGGTTCAATTTATATATGTTTATTTATTTATTTTGTGTATTTTTGATTCGTATTAATTGTTTATATTTGTATGTTATGGCTTAATAGATTTTTGAAATCAAAAGTAGTCATATTGGAAGAGAGCCACGAACGTTTAACTAAAGAGATGCAACAACAAAAAGAATTATTGGAGAAGGCATTAGAGCATTCCAGAAAATTTGAGCAACAACGTGATCAGGCGTATGCAAAACAAAATGAGCTAACACAGCAATTGAAACGCATTGAAAACGAATTGAAAGGATGTCAACGTACTGCTGAGGAAGAATCTGCACAAAAATTGGAACAACAAAAAGAATTGGAAAATACTAAACGTGAATTGAAGCAAGCAACGCAAACGTATCAAAATTTGGAAAGGAAATTAAATCGTACCACACAAGAGTTGAATAATGCCCGTAACAATATAAATGTCTTGAAGGATGCAGAACGTGAATTGAGAGAATCCAATCGTATTGATGCAAATGCTAAAAGTAAACAAATTAAAAATTTAAAAAAACAAAGAGCTGATCTATTAAATGCTTACAAAAAACAATTATATCTAATAGATAATTTGAAGCGTCAAAATACTTGCATGGAACAAGTCAAACTACTTGATTTCACTGAAAAAGAATTCGACAAAATTCTAGATTGGCAAGAACATGAATAATAACGCCAAATTTTATGATTATATTTCTTCATCTCTATATTCTCTACTGTACTATGTGTTCTGTACTCTATGTGTATCTTGTCTTACATATTTCTCATATATGTATATTTATGCATACAAATATATATATATATATATATATATATATATGTATATATATATATATATATTACTGTATTCTACTCTATCCATTGTTTTTATCTAATGTTAAATTTCTGTATCTTCGTCTGGAGTATGTTTTCGAGTTTAATGTTTTTTGTAAATTTTTCACAAGTAAAAGTTCACATATATATGTACATATCTATATATATGTATATGTATGTATGTGCGTTAATAAAATTATAGCAAAGTAAATTGTAATATTGAGAGTATTAATTGAAAAACGCAATATTTAGTGGTCTCCAGTTTGTTATATGTTGTTTTCTTTTTTTCCCGTTCTAATATGCATTATCTATCTACACTTATAAGTAGTATAAGGCAATTAATTTTCATTTACATGATGATTTCCTAAGGGAAGATAAATAAATTGAAACAATCCAATATAAATACGCTGAAGTTTCATCCAAGTGCATTCAGTTTATAGTCAATCATCTTAGAGTAATAGTCAACTAGTGGCATACAGAATAATAAAAGAATACAAGCAAAGTCCATCCAAAAATTTAATAAATTATTATAGCTCAACGTTTATTTATACACGGTTCATCTGGATTCATTGAAAATGTTTGCTGTACGTTGCTCATTGGCTTTGATTGCTGTAGCTGCCATTTTAACTGTTGTTATTATTGGATCTGGTGAAGCTGCTTATCGTAAACCACCATTTAATGGTAGCATATTTGGTAAACGCAACAATATTGGTAAATTTCATTCATATATATATCAATTCATATATAAAGTTGACTATATTTTTTATCTATTGAACTGTATTTTCTTAGAATATGACAATATTAAAGCGTTAACAGCCATGTGCGAAATTGCCATGGAATCATGCCAAAATTGGTTTCCTCAAAATGATAGTAAATAATTCCTATTGCATTGATCCAAAAATGAAGAAAAACAAATATACACATACAAACAAACATTTTGTACGACTCAAATGTCTTTAAATACTTATAAATGTTTATATATTAGAAATATGTAGCAACACGTAAATAATAATATGAATATATAATATATATATAAAAGTAAATAGAAAACGTATAACTATTCTTGTACAATTTGCTTTAGATAAATATGAGGACAAATGTTAAACTCGGATCCAGCAATTCACTTAATTTAGTTTCGAAAAAAAACAATAAAAAAACTGCTTATAAGCTTTCACTTTTGACAGATTTTCTAATAACCCAGGCGTGGCTGAGTTAAAACAAAATTTAAAATATTTTGATTCCCTTCTTTTGGCTTTTTTACAAAGCAAAATCAATTTTATAACATTTGATTCTCTTCTATTTTCAAAGAGAATTGCACAAAAAAAAAATTCTTTAAGAAGTTTAGATAATTTATAGCGGTTTATAGAAGTTAATGACGTAAAGTGAAACCATCATCTAAATGAAAGCTACTTTAGAGATTTTTCTTTTTTTTTTTACCAAACGAAATCGTTTCTAACTTCAATTGTGAATACAATGTAACTGAAACTTTGTGTATTTGTGTGAAATAATATAATTAATCTTAGGAAAAAGAAAAAAAATACCTCCCGCGTAATTGTAAACATAGAATAGAACCTTATGTGAAACCTGTGGCGCAAAAGTTGTTTGCTTTTTCTTTTTGGTTTGTTTGTTCTTTGTGCACTATATAAATATGTATCTGGCAGTGTATTGATACAACAAAAACATATAGTACAAAGTTCCTTAAATGAATTTCATTTGCATTATTTTGAATAATATTCTTTGATGCATATTTGCATCATTTAATAATTTTATTTACCTAAAAGCAAAACCAAAAAAAACCACAAAAAGTTATTTTACTGTATGGTTTATATAACGTTCATTTACTTTTTGCTTAGAGTATGATGCCTTTGACGTAACTCGTTGATATATTTGCGCAAATGTGACATATAATCATTCATGAATGTCGTATATGCTGTATCTAATATATAACGCGGTATGAAGCCTTTCAAATCTAAACAAATTATCCATTCGTATATACAGGCGTCAGGTTTACCATCAATTTGATGCCAAGCGAATGCTGTTATTAAATTTTCACCTCTAGTATATTTGCTAGTTGCTGGAATTTTATTATATGGTACACTAACAGCAGCACTAATCCATACTTTACCCTTAACCCGATTGTTAATCATAGAAGAAGTTTGTTGTTCGTTGATTTCAACTTGCGGTGACTTTGATTTACATCCATTATCTAAATTTTCTTTGGCATCTTCATATTCTTCATCTAAGGGTGGAGAATCTTGATAATTTAACTGAACTGCATCTCTGAAATCTTTAGCACCTAAACTTTTACTAAGTGTAGTAAATGTTTCAGAGTGTAGTTTATGTGAATTATTAGTGCGGCAACTACCCACGCTGCCTGGCAATGGTGTTTCGGAGTCTTCAAATTCTGAAATAGTGGACACACTACCTTCATAGGAACGATTCATGTATTCATCATTAGAACTTTCTTCATCATCTTGCTTATCATCGAGATCATTACAGACTTTGCCGTTATGAAACAAACGAACGCAACGTAAATTAACAAAATCACGATTTTTTATAATGCCACCAGCACCACCAACTGTTGCCTGATACGTTATATCTGTATATGAATTGATTTTCCTAATAATTTTTGATTCCAATAATGTTGGATTCCATTCAGGTTGATTCTCAATGCTATAAAATAATTTTTTACATAGAGCCTTAGGCGGATATTTTAAGCGGCCAGTCATTTTATAAATCTTGCCCAATTTATCACGTTGAGTACTACTGATGGTGTCACCCTTCTTTGTAACTTTTTCTACTTTCCAATCGGAACATTGTAGAAGATTATAGGCTTTACGAACACAATCCAAACCCATTTGATGATATTCTTCATCCTATATATAAGTATAATCTCAATGTTATAATTTAACTTATTTATTATTATTATATATTTATTGTACACATTTTGATTATCAATCATATTCAATAATCAACCGTACCATTGTGATGGAATTTATCTCATAAAATGAATTTCTTTCAATTGTATGGGTTTGAATGGAAAAATGAGTTTAGCATAAAATATGTAAATTTATTAATTTAAAGCCGTAAAGAAACAAACTGCTCTATTTCTAATGTAAAATAAACGCACATACAGTCAAATAACATAAAAGGGTGGAAAAACTCATTCAATCAATGTGCCATATCTAATATACAATGCAACTTAAACGTATGTTTCTTTTTGAAAACCCCCATTCATTTTATTTTTTAATTTTTTCCATCATTTAACCTTATATACATTTGAAGAAAAAACCAAAGAAAATTCAATGAAGATCAATTATTTTAAAAACATATTAGACTAAATAGATATTTGCAAAATGTAACGTGAAAAAAGTTCTTTGAATTTTCTTACTTGTTCATCTTCACAATCACTATTATGAGCTGAATCTAGAAGTGAATAAAAATTGGCTGTACTCTCTGATGGACATTGTAAATTTGGCGTGGTTAAAAATGGTGCTATCATTGGAGTGCGATTAACTGAAGCTGAAAGACTAGAAAAATAAGTACGCGCATGCCGTTCTTGAGGTATTACACGACAATCTAGAAACCATGCTTCACCCCAAGATAATACAAAAGATGTAATAATAAGTATTACTTCAAACACTTGATCCTTAGAATCAACCCAATCGAATGCAAATACTTTGCTTATTAAGAATAGACAAGAAGCACTAGTGGAAAAAGCTATTATAAACCAATGATTTGTGTATAAAAAAGCATAGAAAAACGTTAAAATAATAAAACGGCAAATGGCTACAGCTACCACATCAAATAGTGATGTATAAATCGTATAATGAATGATTTGTTTTTGCAATGCTATTGATATATTATCACCATTTATCTAGAATATATTTATATAAAAATTTGTGAAAGTATTTTTTAAGCAATTAACATTAATTTGGTATAAAAAGAAAAAACTTACCATAATACAAATCAGCCAAAGAAGCGAAACGAAAAATAAATCAAATGTGACAAATAAGCAAAAAAAGCGACGAACAACTGACATACGGCCATCTTGCATATAGCCACCAAGGAACTCCTCTGTAATAAGATTTATGGAATGAGTGCGGGACATATCATAACCAGGCATCTGGGGTTGCATCATTATGCGTGACTGATTGATTATAGTTTCGGCAGCCTCACGTATATTGGTGTCTACATCATTTTGTAACATTGTTATAACATATTCTATATTCTATATTTTATTTTTTATATTTTAATAATACTCTGCAATATTAAGATTTGATTGTACACAATTAAATATATTGGAATTTTTACAGTTTTCCTTCAATATACTCCCTTAATACATCAATTACTTAATGCATAGTTTATAACCTCAAAAAGAATATCATTGTTATCATTGCAATATTATCCAAAACATTAATTCAATACATTTTATAAAGTCACATAATGGTAAATCTAACTACAATTAATTAAATCAACATCATAACAATTGATGAAACTAATCGAATTTAAGTAAGGGCAGAGTACACAATAAAAAGCAACAGCATTACACTACTTTAATTCATTCTACTTTACAAAAAAAGAACAAAACACGAAAATAAACAACAAATTAACATTGATTAAATTAAAAACAATCACTTTAATATCATCAAATTTGTTGTAATTAACTTTTATTTTTCATTTTAATGTTTTGGAGAAATTTATGATGAAAGGAGGTAACTATTTTTGTTTTTTATTTTATGGCGGGGGTGCGTAATGCGATGATTTGATAAAATGTTTTACATTAAACATGCATCTGTACGTAGGCATAATATTCAAAAAACGAATGCCTATTTTTTATGTAGTGTTTTAATTTTCTCTATTATGTTTCTGCTTTTACTCAAGCCGATTTCATTAAATTAGATTTTGATTTGTATAGCTTGCTTCATATATAGTATATGACCTGTTTATTAACAAACAAAGAATACAAGTCCATGAATAATTACAAAATACATAAAAGTAAAGAGGCCATTAATATCGATAATAATTTAATTTTATTGTCATCTCTAAGTATACGTTAAATCGTTTTTGTTTTTGCGGCAGTTTACAGTTTATATTGAGAAATTCATAAAAGCCGCACGTAATAGCAAGTTATTATTGATTTAGTTCTTTTTCTCTCTCCATTTCTAAGCAATTTATAATTGTAAATTGAACATGGAATTAAAATTATTTACAAAATATCAAAGTGGATGCGATTCCAGTTATTATTTAAAATTGTTCGTTATTAAACCAAGTGTTTACAATTTTATTTATTACTATTAAGAGTTTTGCACGATTCTATAAATAAAGTAATTACATTTTAATTACTTAAATGTATCGATATAATTTTAATCTCATCATAAGGTTTATCAGTTTTCGGATTAACTTTTGTATTACAGATATTTTGTACTACTTCCATGCCTCGAAATACTCGACCAAATACTGTATGTTTATTATCCAACCAAGGCTGAAAATGCAAAAAAAAGTTTTTTTTGTATATTTTTATTACCAATTTCTTTTTCTCCCTTTTTCTTTACCAATTAGAGTGTATTTTATTTGAAATATACTTATATATATGTGACATAGACTTACCGTAGGTAAAACGGTTATAAAAAATTGACTACCATTTGTATTGGGACCAGCATTTGCCATACTAACGGTATATGGTCGATCATGTCTAAGGCTTGATGCAAATTCATCTTTGAAATCATTACCCCATATAGATTGTCCGCCAGTACCAGTACCAGTTGGATCACCAGTTTGTATCATAAAACCTTTAATAACCCGATGAAATATGTGACCATTGTAATACCTAAACAAGTATATGAAACAATGTAAACAATGTAAAGTAAATATAATTAAATGTGTATATGAAATTTTTGCTTTTCTTTTTTTTCTATATTTTTAATTACCCGTTTTTGGAATGTACACAAAAATTTTCTATGGTTTTGGGACATTCTTTGTAAAACAGTTTTATATGTATGTCACCCATAGTTGTGTGCAAAACGGCATTTTCGTAGATACGTTGAATGCCTATCAAAAATTAACATAAATATTAAACTATTATGTAAAAAGTATAATAAAACAATAATACAAAATACAGGAAATTAAAAAAAAACAAAAAAAGCGAACAAACACCTTCTTCTGTGTGTTTAGCAGCATGTTAGTAAAAGAAGAGCAAATTTTTTTGTAAAATTAATACTTAGTAAAATTTCTTGTTATTTATAAAAGCATAGCATAGGAAACGACAATTTTACCTTGGCCTTCTGGTACTGCAATTATGTCCTCTTTGGAAGGTTTCTCATTAAATACATCGCGATCTACATCTTGCAAATCTGAGGGCAAACGCCTGGTGTACATATAAAAACGCTGTTTCCTAATAGTAAAAAAAAAATTACAAAATATTTTTAATATTTTTTTTATTTTTTATTTTTTTTTTGATCACTTAAATAATAACAAACTTGTAAGCGGTACAAAATAATGTTGGATCATTTGCGGCAGTTTGCAACGCTGGATTATTACTAGCCTCTTGTTCCAAAGTAATGGCGGCTTTAGCCTTCTTCCCTTTACCCTTAAAATATTCTCACATTAAATATAAGTTCATTAAATCAATTCTCTAAATTTCTTAAACTTTTTGTGGGGTAATTACTTGAAAAAGACATATATGCAGCGGGCGTATATTATCCGTTTTACCTAATATATTAACACAACGATTTGTTTCAATATTAATGATTTTAATACCAGTTAAAGTGGGATATAAAATAAAATGGCCACTGCAATCAAATATAATATTATTATGCATATTGAAATCAGATTTCTCCAAATCTCTTTCAGTCGCCATTCTTCGACCAAATTCCATATTTGGTAAGGCATGAGATGTTTGTTGCATTTCACTGTACAAATTTAAAGCTTCATCATACACTCTTATCAGTTTTCCACTGTTAAATTGAAAAACGCGAACTTTACGATCTGTGGAAATACTGGCAAACCGTTTGCCATCTTTTGATACTGCCAAACTAATTACTGTTGTTTTACATTTAGCAAATTCAAAAAGACTTGTATCTAATTTTGTTTTAAACTTAACAAATTTTTGTGGGAACTTGTAATCACGCTTAGAATTGTGCCAGTATTCCAAAATACTATTACGATCGACAGATATGACTGTTTCCATCGGTACATTGTAGCATATGGCAACGACGGGGCTAGAATGCAACGTACTTAGAACATGCAAGGCACTACCATTGCCTTGTCCATCATATATATAAATCTTATTTGAATCCTTGTCAGTGCTAAAATCAAAAGATAAAATAAAAAAATAAGAAGGCAAAATAAGTACATCAATTAATGCATTATAAGATTACACATTATTTGCATATTAACTTACATGGCTAAGCTTTCCACAGCGTCATCAGGAGAGTGTATCCAGCAGCTAGTTAACGGTGTAAATCCAAGTTTGATAATACTGATCATATCAAAATTTACAACATCAAACACTTTTGCACATTTATCAGCGGATGCTGAACATAATAAAGTTCCGCTAGCATTCGCGGTTAGTGAATGTAAAGGCATTAAGTGACTCCTAAAATGTTTCACAAATTCGATATCTTGTTCCATTTTCTTCCAGAATTTTATATGACCATCTAAACTGCCAGTTATAATAAAGTCCGTACGTGTTACTACTAAATGTGTAATAATATCACGATGCATGTAACTTTTCTCATAGCATTCAGCATTTGGTAAATTCTCTATGTAAACAGATTCATACGGCAGAACTACAATAATACAGTGGATAACGATATTAGGGAGACAACAAAAAAATTTATTCGTACCTTTTTTCTTCTTTGGTTTACTTGCAGCACATTGTTCCGTAGGGGTGGGTCCAAACCAATTATTATCTTCTATATTATCCTCGACACTTTCAGTGACCAATTTATGTTTTAAATCACATAATTGTCCTTCTGAAGACATTATTATTGATAAGTTGTTTCCAACAAATTTTTTTTCTATTTGTAAACAAATAAAATATGTTCTCCTTCTTCTTCTTAATAACTGGACATTCCACAACAAATGATATCTCTCAGTAGGAATAATTCAGTTTGTCAGTTTTTGTTCGATAGGTATGTGGCACATATTAATGTTAAATATGATGTATAACTGAAAGTCGTTGAATTTATCTGTTATAATTTATATAATCGTGTTTTTCGGAATAATTATTGTACAGAAATTGAAACATATATTGTGTATAAGTAATTTTATAAGTTTGTACAATCAGACATTAATATATACAAATAGACAGAATTTGTACAATGTTAACTGTATTAAGAGAATTTGCATAAGGTTTCGCTTGATAAATTTTAATAAAAAAAAAAACAAAAATATTTTAACATAAACAACACGACAGCAAGCAGATTAAACAGTGACATTATACAAAATTCAATAATGTGTAAATGTGTAAAATAGGACAATTTAACACATGAAAGGCATAGAATTGATAATATATTCATAAGTTTTGGCAAAATTCATGTAAACTTCAATGAAGATGTTTGCTTCTTTGAAGAATAAAATAAAGGAAGAAACTGGTTCAGTGGTGTCATTGGGTAAATCTGAGGCAGGATCCGCTCTCACTAATACAATGCCACATCAACGTACCATCAATTCCAATAATAATAGCAGCAATAATCGTATTTATAGTCGCAGTCGCCTCTCTCCAATTAACAGTATAAACTCCAATAACGTTGATAATCATTTCCATGTAACGTATTGAACAGACTATTTCATTTAATCGATGTATGTAACCGATTTATTGATAGTTTTAATCTTAGATTGAACAGATTTCCAAATTACGTCAACGATGTCAAGATTTAAACACTGAAGTGACGGCTTTACAAAGTAATGTGGATATATTGGGGAAGGAGAAATCCCGTTTAGAAAAAACGAATGAAATTTTATTAGAAAGTGTTAAAGTGGCTCAAACACAAAAGGATATCTATTGTGAAGAGCAAGAAAATATACAAAATCAACAACAATCCGAAATAGAGAAATTACGAAATTTACTATCATTTCGTGAACAAGAAGCTGTTGATCATTTAGCCACTTTAAGGCAATATCAATATCAAGTAGAAAGTCTTTCTGCCGAATTGAATAGGCTTAGACCATACGAACCGGTGCTAGAAAATTTGAAAGATGAATTTGAACGTGTACGGCATTCTATGCAATTAGAGAAGAATAATTTGACAACAACATTGGCAGCTACTGAGGAAGAGAATCGACATTTAAAAATGCGGCTACAAATAGCCGAACAAGTACGTTTAGAGGCTTTAAATACTCTTCAACCGAATGAGAAACTTGAAACGCTTATTCAAGAACGTAAATTACTAGAGCAACATTTAGAGGAAGCGCATTTGCAATTATCTGATATAAAAGGTTCATGGAGTGGTCAAAATTTAGCTTTAGAAACTCAAGTTAGTCGCCTATCGAATCAAGTAGCTGAAGAAGCAACTGAAAAACGAAAGTATCAAAAACTGCATACTGAACTAACTAAATGCGTTAAAGAGGTCAAAGATAATTTAATAAAAGCAAATGACAATATAAAAGAAAGAAATGATAAAATTAAATTATTAGAAGAAGAAATCGATGAACTAAATTTAGCTCTAAAACAATGTCGCAATGAAAATGAAGAACGAATGATCTGTGAGCGTAGTAAACATGTAACAGCTTTAACTTTTTATTAATTTAGCATAATTAATGTAGCATACTTAACAAATATTTTTACGCATTTTACTCTTCATGCAGGATGAACTTTTAAAGGAGAATAATAAACTAAAAAGTGAAATTGAAGCAACCAATAACAAATTTAATCAGTATGCCTTAGATACAGGGCAAAAGATCAATGAGTTAGAGCAACAATTACACGATTGTCGATATTTGTTAGATCAAGAGAAAGATGAAAAATTGAGCGCATTATTAAAAAACGCCGAAATCTCGCAGAATGACGAATTATTACGTAAAGAATTGTGCCATGAACGCGATGACGCGAATGAATTGCACGAGAAAAATACCCAACTTGAAATGGAATTGAGTGAATCTAAACAGACTTTAGACGAATTAAAAACGATTTTACATAAAAACGAAGGAAAATTGAACGAAATTGATGAACTGCAGAAAGAGATTATTGAGAAAAATAAAATGATTAAAACGTTGAATCAACGTTTGGCTGATTTGAAAAAAACATTACAAAAAGAATTTGGCAACACAAAATCATTGGATAATCTCCAAATTGTAAAAGATCCTTATAAATTACATCAGCAGTCAAGAGTTTGTACAAATTGTAGCACACTTATGGAAAAAGCCAATGTCATTATGGATGATGTTAATTTCAAATACTTAAAGCATGTTATTGTAAAGTTTCTAACTAGTCGAGAGGTAACAATTAAAACAACTTAATTAATATAGCATTTATGTCAATATATATTTTTTGGGTGGATATTTAGTTTTTTATTGTTTTTTTTAGGTTGAAGCACGTCATTTAATTAGAGCTGTCGCCACCTTATTGAAATTATCTAAAGATGAGGAGAAACTATTGCACGACACGCTAAACTGGAAAATGAGCTGGTTTGGCTCAAAGCCCCATCAAGGAAGTGGTCAACACGCTATATCTATTCCACCTAGTTAATAAGACGTAAATTTCCTCACCTATTCATAACATTTCTTTTTCAAATTATTGAATTGTAAGAGACTTTTTGATCTCATAAAAGGGAAAAATTATTTAAAAAAAGGACCGGAAAAAGCATTAATTTTAGCAAGCGCCAAGAGTTAGTTGCAAAAATTTTATTGGTTATGGTAATTGTGTCTCTTAAATTATTGTTACAAATTTTAAATATGATCTCTTTATACATTTAATTTGTAATATTTGTTGTGTTTGCTGTTTCTTCTTTTTTTTACGAATTAGTTTATTACTTTAATAAAATAGAGTATATATATATATATATATATATATATATAAACTACACGTTATCTATATACACGCATACGTATATGCATAATAATAATAAATAAAATAAATTAAAACAAGTAAAAACATTAAAGTTGCTCGGGACCATCACTTTACAGAATTTGAATAGCGGTATTAAAATATGATTTGCAGTATCAGAAAATGAAAAATATTATTTTTATGTACTAAGAAGGTTACAAAAAGTAAAGAGGCTCTGCTCCAGATTTTGTACATAGATTTGGTGTGTCTAATTACGATTTTAAAACCAATTTTTATTAATATATATTCACAATTGTAATGTTTTTCTCACATAACAACCCTGTATAAACCGTTATGTGGAGTTTGATTTTAATAATAGTCTGGACTTATTCATAATTATTCCCGAGAGTCTTTGGGCTAAAGCATTTCGGCGCCTACATACCACATTCAATTCAAATAGTAAAATTGTGACCTCTACTTTGAGAATACATTTACATGGATAGATAACATAGCGACTTAAATCGAATCAGAGTGTGACATTCATAAAAAAACATGTTCATACAGCATATAGGACTTTATTTAAATTGATTATGATTTCATAAATTTATTTATGCTGGTAACACTGAATGTATGATGTTATAAATATAAAACACACGAGGAAAATTTCATAAGTTTATGGCCGGCATAGAGTTCGCGATTAGTTTTGGTATATGGTGATGTCGTTGGGGAATTTTGGACGCATCACTTTAGCTTGGGCTATTTTATGTACGGCTGGTGTATATTCGTTTGTTTTATCAAGAAATTCAGTGCAGCAAAGGCGTCATAAGGACATGCAAATACGTGAACGTATGCGTAAGGCTAATGTTGGTGAATACGAGTCTATTGGTGATAGGAAATTCAGTGTTTAAGAACAAAACTAGGGACATTTAAAAAATATTAAATTAAGAATATATCTGCAATGAATATAACCCAACAATTAAGTGCTGCCGATCACGCTAAATTGCAAGTAATGCAAGAAATGGAAATTGAAATGATGTCCGATTTATATAATCGCATGACAAATGCATGCCATAAAAAATGTATACCACCGCGTTATAGTGAAGCTGAATTAGGCAAAGGTGAAATGGTATGCATTGATCGTTGTGTAGCAAAATATTTAGATATACATGAAAAAATTGGTAAAAAACTAACCGCTATGTCTGTACAAGATGAAGAATTAAAGAAAAAATTATCCACTTAAGTAATTTTTTTATTTTGTTTGTTTTTTTTTCTTCACGTACTATCATACACATACATACATACATACATACATACATACATACATACATACATAATTTTATAATACATTTTATGCATTTGGCTTGGTTAAAGCCAGTAATTCAGTTGAAATTTGTTATGTAACGTGAGAGTTCTGGTAGAAATGATGAAATATCCTATTTACAAATAAATGGAATTTATTATAAATACATATATGTTAATAATGTAGAAGTTTGATATATATTTATAAAATACTAATCACCTCTAAATCATTTCCAAGGCTACTATCATCAGTACTATTAAGGTCGCTAGTTTCAATGCTATTTTCCCAATCTGACAAATTCCCATCACCTTCCTCATTGTCATCATCTAATATATTATTAACTGACACATAACTGAGTAAATTGGCTGTAGAGATTTTATCCGTTAATTCACATAATATATATGGATGATCCTAGAAGCCGTAATACAGTAACGTAAGTTGTTATTATAATTTCTCTGGGAAATGCTTTAGATAAAATTATTGTGCTTCATACGTACACGTAATTTTTCACGTACCGATGCTAATTGACAGAATGGATTCTCACGCACGTTAAGCATACGAATAAAATCCATATTGTTTAATTGTTCCGTTGAGCACATTTCTCCAATGCAGTTGTCATTCAAAAATACAAATTGAAGTTTTTTCATTTTAGACAAACAATTGGGTATTCTAGTTAAACGATTATTTTTAAGATTTAAATGGACCAATTGCTGTAATTCCTTAAATTCTTCCGGTATTGTTGTAAGTTCATTTGATTCGAGTGTAAGCCAACGTAATTTTGTTAATTTTTTCATGTTATGGGGTAAACTGGTTAAGTGATTGCCTCTAGCACCAAATGTTTCCAAACATTCGCAATTACCAATTTCATTTGGTATCATTAATAGACCTGTATTATTACACCAGAATGTTTCCAAATGTATCAATTGACCGATTTCAATTGGCAACGTATGAATTTTATTACAACTGACATTCAACACTTTTAATGCCGTCAATTGGCATATGGCTAATGGAAATTCCGTCAATTTATTATAATCTAACGTTAACACACATAGATTATGCAAATTTCCTATAATATTTGTTATCTAAATAATTAAATTAAATTTGTTTGTACATCAATTTATAAGCGCTTCTGCACATTTATATCAAAATAAAATAAAAAATACATATAAATTGCATGATAGCGAAATTTGCTTACTTCAATTAAATGATTATTATTTAGAAATAATTTCAATATTATACCACATTTGGCCAAAGCTTCAGGTAATTCAGTCAATTCATAACGGGATAAATTCAATGTGTATGCTTTTTTTTCTAGAACAGCTTCGCAAATGGCCGCTATATGATTGTTATGAAAAAATTGACAAATTTTTTCCAATTTTTCCATTTGTTTGTTTTTTTTTTTACTAAACCTTTTCAAGTTTTTTCAAATTATTCCAATTTCTCAAATTTTTTTTTATACTTTTATTAAAATTTTCTAATTAATTTTTCAATTTTTCTCATGTTTTACAAATTATGTAAAACAAAACAATGGAAATTGTAACAAATAAGAAAACTGTATTTGATTGGGGCCAAATCTTGGATACCCACCATTATTTTATGATTCAGAGAAAATTTCAGTTTTTGATGTAATCGATAGAAAATGTAAACATAAGCAATGGCCGATTTGAATCATTTTTCTATAGGTGTTATAGATCAATGGCCCTAACATTTTAGTTTGCTATATTTTACCCTTTGCGACTAAAGAGCAATAAACTATTAAATTTTGCTTAAAAAACTAAGTTTACGATGCACTGTGGGCGTGTCTTTTGACCGATTTTACTTACTTTCAATACTAACCATCCTAAAAGAATTACAAACGTTTCTGCCAAATTTGAGCTTGATATCACGGTGTTTTTTTTTTTTATGCTCAGGAGAATGTTAACATGCAGACAAGCATATTTAAATTGTTTCCGAATAAATACGAAACATCTTTGATGCTTCCTTTACGGTGTTACAAACATAATAACAAAATCAATATACTCCAGACCTCCAAGTATAAAATAGCTAAAATGTCCAAATACAAAAAAAGTACGAATAAAATCGAAAATCATAATCATTTTCTTTACGAATACGAATACACATATAGAATAATAATTAATGAAAATTATTCATTACATCACAGTAACAATTTGAGAAGAAAATAATAACGATGCTCTTTGGCAAATTCTCAAAAAAAGTATATAATTGTTTGATAAAATGATTGTCGACTATGATTATAAATAAGAAAACTGATAATTATTTGAGAGAGATATATTTGTAAAAGTAGCATTTTGCAAATTTTTCTTTTAACACACTTATTCAAATTAGAGAGATAATTCATTTTTAATGTTCACTTTTAATGTTATTAAATTAAAATTTTTTGCTTTGCATTCATTTCTATTATAGTAACAATATAAAATAGAATACATATATATATATAATATATATATATATATATATATATATATATATTATATATATGTATGTATGTATGTATGTATGTATGTATGTATGTATGTATAAACACACACATACATTCATACATATGTATATTATATATATATTATATATATTATTGTAATTATAATTAGGGTAAATGTTTAGAAAATTTTATTTAAATTAATTTTAAATATTGTAAAAGTGTAGTGCTGTATAAGACGTTCCAATATAAGATTATTGATTATAAAGTAGATGGCGCATTGTATACCGAGCCAATTGAAAGTATTCCATGTTTTAAATTCTAATAAATAAGCTGGTAAAAGCCATAAAGCTTGACCTAATAGCCATATTGTGAAATATGCAACTGCATATTTCCATTGAATTGTTTGTAAATTGTTCAGACATAATGATAATAAAGCCATATACCATATAAAATATTGGGATGTGACAACAGAATTGTATGTCACCAAAACGAAGGCTATTGTAAATATGGCAAATGGTAATGTCTGACGATATTGTCCAAAACTGAAACTTAAATATATAATGAGAATAAATTGTGGAGCTATTGTTAAAAATTTTATCAAATATGATGTATGCTTATGGCCTGTACTTAGATATTGCATTAAGAAGTATACGGAAAAGTTATGACGTACATCTTTACGTGCCATATGATACAGGTATGACTCCTCTATATATTTCCAACCATACATTTTGTAAAACAATCCGGTTGTAATTGATAAGCTTGTTAGAGTGGCCATCATTAATATAAATTGTTTTAATGATGGTCGAAAAAATATTTGTAGTAGACGCCGCATAAAATTTGGTGCCGTATATGGTTCAGCAAGTACTATAAAGTACGGTAAACTAAAAAGTACGGGATATAAACGTAAGTGTATGGTGAATCCATGTAAAAGACCACCAGCTAATATACACATATAACGATGATTTGTTTTTGCCATATCTTCAGATCTCATTAATAAATATAAGGTGAGTATGACAAAAAAGCTGGAAACACTATCACCATTGCCACGTGTAGAAATTATACCGGTTAAAGGATTATATAACCAAAAGCACGCAGAAATTAAAGCCAGCCGTTCTGGTTGATTATGTACATCACAGTATAAATTTGCATTTGCATTTATATTTGTATTTGCCTTTCGTGCCGATAATTTAATTGCCAATTGTTTTGGATAAATCTTACTCAATGCTTCAACAGCCTTAAAACATTGTAATTTCAGTTCCTTACGCACTAAATTATAAATTAATATGGCCACTAATATATCAAATATGGAATATATAATTTTGGCAAATGTTGGATGTAGTAATATATTGCATATATGAATATATGCCAGTATTGGACTGTAACGGTACGTGTGACGATTAAATGGTGAATGACCAATCAGAATATGACGTGCTCCATCTGTTACAACTTTATAATCTATATCAGTAAATGGCACTTCTGAAATGGTATCTTGCCATTCTCCATAAACGATTAAACAAAGACGTAATATGAAAGATATAATCAAATGATTGATAAATGTAACACTTAATGAACGATGATAACATTTCAAAACAATTTTATTTAGACTTAACATCTCTTCAATTAAATTTGTTGAACTTTTTAACTCTGCAAAAATCAAATCATCTATCGCTTTATTTCTGTTATTACATATGTATACATATATATATGTATATATATATACATTCATTCATACATATATATATATATATACATACATACATATATATATATATATATATATATTATACACGTTAGTAATTTGTTGCACAGATAATTTTTATAGTTTAGTTTTCATATTTTTTGCTGCCTTTTGTAAGCATTCTTTAAATAATTGAAATTCATGCTCACAGTTTTTATGTTTAACATTTAAATCGCGTGTGACACAAGCTGCATATACGGCAGCAGATTCAGTACATTTGCTAAATAACAGAGGATAATTTCGTAGACGTTGATTTGCCTTATGTACCGCATCCATTATTTCTGATCTTTAACTGGTTTAGAGTAAGGTACGCTTGGCATAAAAAATATATCGTAAATAGGTTTAGAGAAAAATATTAATAATGCAGCGGTTATGAAACCAATTTGAAATGTTCGAGGATTACGTTGTATCCAATTACGTTTGGGCACTTGTGCTGTACGTTTCCTAAGTGCTGCTTGACGATCTAGTATCTCTTGAATTTCTCGTGGTGGTTTATATGGTGGTATTGAATTCGACATTATATTCTTTATTTCATATTTTGTTGCACTTTATTGCTACTGTTGCTATTTGGTAAATAACTACGTTCTAAATCAATACCTGAACAACATATTGATGTTTTATGCCACTTTTTACAGCATAAACGCATTTGCTCTAACACCTCCAAACATCTACTCTCCTGGTAATTATTCTCTCTTAAACAAGTTTGTATTTTACAGGCGATTACTTTACAAGGATCCTTTCTTGTATCGTATGACATGTAATATTATAATATCCAAAAAAAAAGAATTCTTCTGTTTCTTGTTAAAATGAAAATATCTTTTTCTTCAATAAATTGTTACTTCATAACTCAGTGCGGAAAATACCAAAAGAAGAATGTTTGACAGTTGTAAAATGTTTATTTCAAGCGTTATCAAATATCCTCCCATACACAATCTACACAAGTTACATAGATGCGTCACTTCAACGGAATTTGCTTGCATTAGTGGTAGTAAACGTAATGCGAATACATGTAGATAATTTTACGTTATTGATATCAAGATAGAATGAATTGCAAAAAATAACAAACATTGTTTATGTAAAATGCGAAGCAAAAAATACGAAAAATATATGAAAATTTACGTAGAGAAAAGAAACGTATTAAAACTTTATTTTTAATTATTATATTAAATCAGCTAAAGATTTCATCATATCTTTTTATCCATAAAATTAATGCTATCGTTTAATCTGAATTTTTAATGTTAATAAGAACTTCAAGTAGCCATTTTTTAAAAGTGGCCGTATATGTGAGTTGTAACGGGTCTATGTAAGTAATCTGTAGTCTATGGCAACCTATACCACAATTTACACAATTATTTGGTTTCATTAATACTCCATTCTCTTTAAATGACGGAAGTACAGTTTATATAGGTCAAACTTAATAAGAAATATGTGCTAGCAATTCTCTTTAATCGTAACTGCTTTACATGTGGCAATTTTTTTTGGATAGAGTTTTATCTATAAATTGTCTGGGATTTTGCATTCCCTTAACTTTGATAATGTAATTTAAAATAAATTTATAATGCAGTTTTTATTACTTCATTACTTTCTTAATACTTGTGAAATATATTTATAATATGTACACAATCTTTTTTTTATATAAAATGTTTAAGCCCAATTGAAAAATATTATGTAAGCACTTTAACCTTTTTTTTTTTTGATTTTAAATGTATTTATAAATTCAGTTAAAATATTTATAACGTAGTCGTAACAATGTATGGTGT
The DNA here is from genome assembly GCA_023089585.1 of Melophagus ovinus. Lineage (NCBI taxonomy): Eukaryota > Metazoa > Arthropoda > Insecta > Diptera > Hippoboscidae > Melophagus > Melophagus ovinus. The sequence goes on from JAKKIB010000180.1 coordinate 2,878,589, forward strand.
ATTTAATTAACCAATGAAATAAAATTGTAAGAGACAGCAGATTACCTAAACGTAAACTAATAAACTGTTTTTCAGCATTAGATTGTTTTACCTCACATTTATTTACTTTTCTTCCGCTCAGTCCAACTTAAAGAAAGAAATGGTTTGCAGTATCTCCTTAACTTTTTATATAACTCAACGACAAACTTCATCCAAAAAAAAATTTAATTTCGGTCAAAGTTCTCGAAGGAGTCAATTATAGTTTTTAGTGCTATCTCTATCGAGAAATTCGACTAATGATAGCCAATTATATGAAAGCATTGAGGTTTTTTGTAAAATACGGTGCTTGTATGTACTGTAATATAACAGCAAGACCATTTCATGCGCATTTCCTTAATCCCCTTAAGTGAAGCGTATTCACTGAATAATGTAAAAATTGTGTAACTTAACTAAGCACTCACATGTAAGAAGTGCCAATATTTTAACTATAATTATAATGAAAAACATAAAAAAGAAAAATATATAAAAGCAATAGTTTTAGATAACGCAAACAAAGACGATATCATTTAACGGTACTGCCATATTGAAATGAACTATAAATTATTTTTTAAACTTGGCACTGTCACACATAAGTACATAAAAATTTTTTGCCAGGCGTTTTTGCCCAAGTACTGGAGGTAATTTATGTTGTTCTAATTTGCTAGTAATGCTTGAAAATTATATTAAGCAGAATTTCTTGCGAATTTGTATTAGCAATAACAAGACTTTGTTCAATATTCATTGAGAATTTTTTTTTTCTTCTTACAGAGTGAGAAAAGTGCATTTGTGTGTGCAATCTAACTGAAAAGTTCGATTGGAACTTGATGAAATAAGTTTGGAGCAAAACACTTTCTTATTAGGTTTCCGTGAAAGGGTACTATGCCGTCGAAGAAGAAAAAATATAATGCACGTTTTCCGGCGGTAATTATTAAAAATTTTCTTTACATTTCAGTATTTATAATTGCAAAATTCGCTGTTATTTATACATAGATATATATACATTATATATATATATAATATATATATATATATATGTATATATATAATTATATATATATATATATATGTATATATATACAGTTATATATATATATATATATATATTATATATATAATATTTGTATTTTACACACACTACCCGGAGATTGGTTTTTAACTCATAAAGGGAAGAACTAGATCTCTGTATCGAATTGTGTAACATCCTAGCTATATTTTTCCGATATGCTTCACATTCTTCTACCAATATTAATTCATAGGTGTCAAATTCTTGCAACTTTAATTGGTATTAAAATAGGCATGAATCAGTTAAATGATCCCAAATGTATAGCCTTAATTGGGAGCACCTGTTCTTTTTTTTCGAAATCTGTTCTTCATTTTTTTTATGAATAATATTTACAAGACTTATGTTTTCCATTTATGTGGAGGACTTTGTATAATACGTACTTAAGATTGACTTGTCAAGTCCATGGCTTTCATGAAGTATACGAAACGCAATTTTTCCTAGCAAGAGCACGTCCACTAAATACAATAAATAAGAATCTGGGTGGGGTGTGTTTAGGATTTCATCATTTTCGAATGCCTTTTCTTGCCTTTTAATTGTTGATTTCTTTGATTTCTTCCAATTATATTCAAGGGTCGAATAAAAAAAATTATGCAAAGTGATGAAGAAGTTGGCAAAGTAGCGCAAGCTGTACCAATTATAATCTATATCCTTTTTAAACATTTTCTTAGTTATTTAATTTTTTATGGGCATTACATGGTAATCTTAACAAGGGAATTAACTCTGGTTTATTTAATAAAATGAACTTGCGTTTGCTTTTGTTTAAATTTATATACCTAGAACATTGGAACTTTTCATAGAGTCAATATTGACGAAAACCTTAAAGATTACATTATCTCGAAATGCTAAAACTTTATCGCCATCACACATGAAGCAATGCATTATGCTTGTACCGCGTTTTGACTTTTTGCGTGAATTAGTTAAAAATGTTCCCGATATAAATATGGCCGATGATTCCAGTAAAGATGATGACGATTATCAAAGTTCTGACGAAGAACAAAATAGTGATTCTGATTCACCGCAAAATTTATGTATAGCTTCCACTTCTAAGGGAATATATCAAGCAAACCTCTCAAATGGTAATGTTGGCGATGGTGATGATACGCCACAAGATTTACGTGTTAGACCACAAGATTTGCGAGTAACACCACAAGATCTAAGTCTACCCTCAACCTCGGCAAATAGTCAAGTACGAAAAATAATAACTAATGGCATTGATGGAGAAACGCTTTGTAATGCAGTGTTTAAAAGTTCGGAAAATGCGCTTACATTTCCAAAAGATGAAGCAATTAATGAATTATATCCTGTATCTTCTACAACTGGTGTGTCAAATACAGCAGGCGGCTATGATGCTAGAATTAATAAATATAATGATAAGGCTGCATCCAATATAAGATTACTGCGTTCAGAATCTGCACCTGTGCAAAATTCAAAACGTACATCACATTCATTGAACCTCAAGCAACATCATCAATCTCATTTAGTCACAAATAGTTTAGGTAATCAGTCGACAGCAGTGTCATCTACACCACCAACGTTAAAAATACCTTCAGAATTGGATAAAGACATAGCACAATCAATTGCCATATCAGCACCTACCCCAGCCCCTATATTGGGCATAGACTTTTGTAATAAACCTATAGTCAAAATAGATTATAGTAATTTACAAGCATTACAAATTACATCGACTGTGGACGATGATAAGAAGGCTGTGAAGCCTGCAACTGCACCCGCCAATTTAAACGATGTGACCCCAGTTATAAGTATAGATTTATCAAATATAGTCAGCGGTAATAAAGGAGCGGCTATAGTTACTGCAGCTTCAACTACAACCACCACTATAACTGATCAATTAAAGATCAGTGATGGCAAAGGTACCAAGGAAAATCACCATAATTCAACTGCGATTGCAGCTGCAACTACAACCATACTTACAGCGCCAATTCCTATATCCGCATCCACTTCTAATAACATCACACCTTTGGGAGTATCCTTAATTCAGAGATCTAAAAATAATTGCCATTTGGATTTAGATGAAGATTATGATAATTTATAAGAATGAATTTTTCATGTTAAAATGAAATCGAAAAAATAAATTTTCTTTTTGCTATTTAAAGCCATTATGCAACGTGTGCTTTATGCAAAGAACTTTTTATCATAGTATTCTGGTTATTAAACAGAGATTAGAAGATAGTTTTATTAGGTTAATTAGATTAATGGCCCATATAATTTATGGCTTTTTTGTTGGACTTTTAATACGCACAGAAACTTCATTTAATGGACGCATTCACTGGAGAAAGTAAAAAATATAAAAGTAAAAATATAAAGGTTCCTAAGAGTTAAAAATACTGAATTGATCCGATCCAGCTTTTACATATAGGTCTATTGTACCAAAGTTTCACTTTGCTTGAGTTTAGGCCAAGTAATTATACAAAATTCAAAAATTTTTTTTCAATGACATTTTTTTTCTAAATAAGGCGCTAGAGGTCCAATTTTACTTAATTTTAATAAGGTTTGCCTCTGAATAATCGTAGACTTGTGCACTAAAATTCATTAAAATATTTCCACAATTCGAAACGTACCAAATGTTTCGCTATACATTTCTATATGAATTATATTAACGTATAAATAACGCATGCGTGACTTTTCTATTTGTTTACAATAAAATTAAAGTCCCAAGCTAAATTTACAATAAAAATTATTGAAACCTGGTTGCATTGATGGTAGTAATTATAAATAAAATTTCTAATTTCTTTTTTACAAATGTACAATCAGTGAAAAGTGATATTCCAGACATTTAAAATTAATGTGAAAAATTTTCAAGTAGTTTAATACTTTTAAAAGAACTCTTAGCATTTATTGAGATATAACTTTTTTCAATCTTTCGCTTTTTCTACTTGCGAGCGTACTCTAAATTATTTAATAATTGTATTGAATGTGGCCAAATAATAAGAATTTTACTTTTTAAATGCAATATTTATTTTCAAAATATATAAATGTGATTTATGTATAGAATTTTACGTAGACGTGTTTGTACGCGTGTACATAGGAATAAAAGTTTCCATTTACCAAACAAAAAACCAAAAAAAAGAGAGATTTTTTTCTTACTTATCTAAAACGTAGGTGGGTTTGTATGATTTAATGTATCTTAATTATTATTATAAATTTTTTCTTTTAATCTTATACTTAAAATTTTCAGTGTGCGGCTGGGTGTTCCACTTAAAACTTGCTCATTACTTAAAAAGCTTTTAAAAGTTGTATGATTCGTCGTCTTATGGTAAAAACTTTAAAATTTCCATTGTAAAATAAATGTAAGTTGTAAATGTTGGTGATTGAACTATCAGCACTGCTTCTCGTATCAGCTCATATTATTCTTATTGCTCTTGTTGGTGATTTTTTCTTATTTTGTACTGAAATTTTCCGTTATTACTTAAGTTCAATCTTCAGGCACTTTCCATTGTAATTGTTTACCTCTTTCATACAGACTTTTTAGTGCATTAGTGATTTTCTTCTCGTTTTGCAATTTCAAATAGTGCTTATATAATTGTAGAGTGGTTCGAGCATCTTCTATGGAATCGTGCGTTTCTGATTGGATTTTAGTAGATAGAAAGTGCCACGCTAAAAATCTCAATGATACCATACGTTGATGCGGCAAATGAAATAAATGTACAGTATCAATAATTTGCTCTGACGGTACATAAAGATTAATTACGCTGCAAAAAAAAAAGCAAGTAAAAATGTTGTAGTCGATTAAGAATCATTTCTTAAATGATCTACACCGCTTTATTTAATATGATTTAAAACTCATGAATATAAATTAGAAGTAAATAAATAAAACGCCTTAATTCTTGAGTGACTTAAAATTGGGCAAATTGCTCATATTTATTAACGGGGGCTTTTGAATCTAACTCACTCACACAGACAGACAACAGATAGACAAACGTTTAAATCGATTAAAAAAAGTGATTCTGAGGTGATCGGTATAGATCTGAGTGTACCATACCACCTTCTCGAATTTATTATTGAGGCACCACAAAGTACAATGAAAAATGCATTTGTTTATAATACTTTGTTTGTAATAATAATTATTTGCAATAATCTATAATTAATTTACTATGAAAATTAAACGAAAAAAAAATTGTGAAACTACTAACCGAAAATCATTTTTCAGACCATGACCCACAAACTTTACGCCAACATCCACCAAATATTTCAGTTTTTGATATGAATTTTTCAATGCTGTTAAACGTTTATTACTAAAATTTGCATCCAAATCCCCCGGTTTAATGCCCGAAAATTGTGTCAAATAATCGACTACTTTCTCTTGAGTTGATATATAATCATCCATAAATGGCACACCTTCATCAGGGCCTTGTCTGTAAGGACAGAGAGGAGCAATTAAATTATGGCATGAGTTTTTTTAACGTCTTCTTTCTTCTGATTTCATATCCACTATATCATTCGCTTTATTAATATGTTTGCAGCATCTTGTACAGATTCTTGATTGATTAACTGAGTGCACTGCCACTTTGCATTTGAGTATACTCCCATCCATTTGAGCATATTGCCATTTTGCGATTAGTTTAAAAACTGAATAAAAGGCAAGTAAGTGGAAAATAAAAGGTAAATCGTAGAGTACTAGAAATTTTGTAAATTTAATATGTCTATTTCGCAGATATCACTACAATATTTGTAGATTTTCATTCATCTTACATGACTTATGCAAAATGAAAAAAAAATGGAAAAACAACTATCTATTCCTGATTCCAAAATGTATATAATAGTAATGTTACAACTAGCATTTATTCAATGCTATAACGCGTTTTCTTTTTCTTTTTTGTTTAATATGCTATATGAATATCATTTAAAACAACGTCGAAATTAAATAAGTGTCAGTTTAATGAAGGTATTTATATCAAGATTATCGAGTGTTATTCTACACGTAAATATGAATATTTCTTTGAAAATATTTGTTGTAGTTTCTTACCCACGAATACAAGAAATACGTGCTACACTCATGTGACATGGTTTTATGGTTGCTGTTTTGCCATCTGGTCTTATTTCATTCTCTTCGGGATTCAGAGTGACAAATTCAGCATCCATAGCTACCAAATCACCAGGTTGAGGCATTTCATTCGGTTGTAATGGTTTTAAAAATACATCGTTTGTTTTATTGCATGCTTGTAAAGGATTTAAAATATCTTGAATGAAAGGGTTCCTTAAAGAGCAAGCTGTTTTCTGCTGTTTCAGATTCATATCCAGGCGTACAGCTTTTAGGTTTCCATCATGCTCTGCATGTTGAACATTTTGATAAAATAATATGCATGGTACTTTCCAGTCCAATGTAAACCACACAGACTCTTGATTAGATACTGGTGATATACTACAACAGCAAAAATAACACCAGATTTTCTTTATTAAATTCTGCACCGGATGTGTGAAATATTTAAATAGACTTACAATAAACCCATCATTTCTTATACCAATCAATGGAAAATAAATTTTGAAAGGAATTGAAGAATCGATGAAACAGAAACTTAAGTAAGATGCCTGCGTATTTATTTTTGTCTTTAAACTATAAATCACAATTTTTAAGATTTATTTGGGGGTAATCTACTCAAGATTAAGCCTTCTTGAACTCTGGCTGTTTTAATTAACGGTCCCCGTATGATGCGCATTTTTGCAAAACAATTGCTTTATGAGAATAATTTCTAATTTTCTATATATTTACAAGCAACAACGGATGATGCATCATAATCCGTTCAACTTTTAACATTTAAATTACCTCCCACGAAAACAATATTACAAAAAACTAAAAAAGACCATTATATAGCAAAACGATCTAGCTCTTTGAATTTCATTGAAAGCATTGACTAATTCCAAGTTGGATGAGACACATCAACTTTTGAAATTCTTTTCTATCTATAGATTTTTGGAATACTAAACGGCACTACACTTCAAACTAACGATATTATTACAATAAAGACATAATGAAGAGTATAATAATAATTTTTTTTGTTATATCAAAATGTAATATGGAACTTACCTAAAATCATTGAATATATACCATTGAGATAAATCGTTATCGTTGTTACTTATTTTATTTGTTGCCTTCATTTTGTGATATTTTTTGTTAACATTAATTAAAGAAACCAGGTTTTTTTGGTTTCCATCATCAATTTGACAAACAACAGCATGTAATGTATATTCTCGATACGTCTCCTGATTATAAACTTTCGATTGTATTTTGCCGTTAATAAACGCTTCTTTCTGTTTAGGTTCTTCGATTTTAGTGCTGCACTGATCTGTTTGTACACTCAATTCACCCAGTTCATTAATGGCCATTGTAAAGTATAATGGAAACCAAGAATTTTGTCTGCCTGTACTCGGTGAAGCACTTAAATGTACCATTTGATGGGCATTGTTTAAAGGAGATTTACTACAAAAATCAAAATAAATTTCCAATAAGTATTGTTCCACTTTAACTGTTATTATTTAAAAATATAAAAAACCATAAAAATGAAATAAATTAGAAGAAAAAAATATAACAGTACCGATCTGGATGAATGAAATGACAATCGCTCCTTGAACAATTTAAACCATAGCGGCAAGGCTTATTCGTATTTAAAGTAGCTGCAGTTTCCGTTACATTTTGATTATTCCGGTTAAGTTGTTTACGTAAAAACGACAAATCCTTTTCATTAGTTAGACCACAATTAATAGCTAAAATTTGTGGCAAGCTAGTTACCTATTAATTGAAATAGTATTTTTGCTATTATTATTATTATTGTAATTATTATTATTTTAAATATGGTGAAATATAAAGTTTATTACTTTAACACTTTGCTTAGTGGGTGAGAATTTTTTACAATTCTCACAAAATGCTTGAATATTCTTCTCTGAGCCCAAAGTGGTCTTCAATATAGTACCAAAATTATAATATTCTGTTTCTTTAGTTGTTCCCGATGCTGATGCTGCTGCTGCTGTTCCTGTTACCGTTCCTGTTGCTGCTGTTGCTGTTGGATATGTAAGATTACATGTTAACAAAATGCTTTGCTTTGATTTCTATTTAAAACAAAAATTACATAAAGTAGATAGATAAAAGAAAACCACTTGTGAATGAATTATGAATAAACAGACACGTATAGATGTACGCACAAACACGGGCATACCTCCTCATTGCATTTAAGGCAACGATTAATGGTAATTTGTTTAGTACCAAAAAGTTTACTTATTTCGGTCTCTTCATTAATTTTACTCCGTTCTCGATCTTCATCTTTTAAATTTTCATCATTTTTAACATCAATACATTGAAATAAATCACCGTTATGTATACCAGTGGCTTCTAGTATATTATGGAATGCTCCATTAATGACACCGTTGCTCCTATAGATTGTTTCATTACCTGTTGTTGGCATTTGACCGTAGAGGAAATTATTGTAATGTTTGCTTTTATAAGAATCCAATATCTCATAATGCATTTGATGCAAAATAAAGCGGTTCCAATTCTATTGAAATCATGAATGAAACACAACAGAATAACAGAAATTAAAAAAAAATACGAAGAAAAAAGGAAAAAAGAAACGTAAAAATTCGGTTAAACTAGAAAAATACAAATTTACTTGTATCAAGCTGATAAGATTAACATTTGAAGACCGATCAGATAATATTAGGCCCAAGGCAGCGGCCTCTGGTACTGTTCGAAATGATCGTAGAAAATTGCTAGCCTGACATGGACTTGATGCCGTACTATTATCTAGCATATGAAAAAGGAAACCCAATTCACACGTCAAACAAAATTCTTTGTAGCAATTATGCTCAAGTAATATTTCGCGTAGCGGCTCAACAAAATACAGAATTTGAAGCATTGCGTTACAATATGAGTTGGGTAGTGTGGCCTCAAGCCCAGCAAAACAGGTCTGATTATGCTGTTCAAAATCAAAGTCTTGCGTGCCTAATTTTGTGTATTTCATTTCTACTTTTCGATATCGTCGCGGTATTATTTTCACACCATTATCAGAAGATTTTATAGTGTTGATTAAACCACCGTTACCTGTTACTGATGTTCCCGCATTACTAGTATTTTCCATTAGATACGGCACTTGATTGCGTCGCGCATTTCGAGGATTGGGTGAGTAGCCAATGGGTCCTTTCATTTTCATACGATTTAATACTTCTGCATCTATCGGCTTAGTGCGTCTATACTGATAACGCAATAAATCTGAGGGCCAATCGGAAAAGTATTGCGTACCAGTTACCAAATGTGGTAACATAATGGATGACAATGGGAAACTAGTGTCCGTAAGGGGCACAATTGGCAATTGAGGCACTGGATCAGCAAATTCTGTATCGCGTGAGAATGCATTAAAATGTGGTTGAGCTGTACTCATAGTTGCTAAAACGCTTATATGTCCAGATTGATCACCAAAAGCCATTACTTGCGACGACGAGCTTATATCAAAACTTAACACACACTGACTACCACTGGTATTAATTTGGTACATGGATACTCGTGGCTCGCTCAATTCGACAGTGTCAACAAGTTGTATTTGGCCATAACTTGACACAACAGCCAACCGAGATGTTTGAAAGGGTAAAAACTTTAAGAGTTGAGGATCTACCACTATCTGGATGGGTGATACTAAACGCAGCATACGCAGATCGTAAACCATAAGAAAACGATCAATAGCCAATGTACCTTGTCGGCCACTATAACCGCATGAAATTAGGTAATTGCCTTGGACATCGAAATCAGATAAGCTGCCGGTGTGCGTTTTAATTGTGTGCTCCACATGTAGAGAATTCAAATCTCTTAAAGTTACTGTTCCAAAGGGATCTCCAGCAAATAGATAACGTGAATTATGTCGTAAGATGGCGCAACCGGATGAACCAACTTGCTCTAATCTGGATTCTTTTAACGTGTGTAAATCAAAATCCACCATTTCCTCTTGCAAACCGGCCATTATTAAACGATGTGATGAAACTTGTTGCATGCACACCATTTCTGTTAAATTTTTTGATTTATATGTAAATTTTGGTAATCCTCGTCGTATTTGATGTCTTAAACAAGTTTGAGTTAACACTAAAATACCTGTATCCATTGTAATAATTTGTCGCACTATATCGTTGTCGTGTACCTGAAATGAAGTATACTTTTGCAAGTTGCTACTGTAATAGGAAGTGACGTGACCTCCTTGATTGCCCATCCAAAGTAATTCTTCGTAATTGTCAAATGTTATAGCGGATACACCAAAATTTTCTCCACCATCAGCTAATATGGGTACCATTTCCATATAATCTGGTTCATTGTTACCAATATTAAAACTACCAAAATTTGGACTGTAATGTGCTGTAGAGTGTCCGCCTCCACCAACATTCACTGCACCATTGTCGTATATATCTATTAGGTATATGCGTAAACAAATATCATGAACAGAAACAATACACTTTTCTTACGATTTCATTTAATCATTTACTCACTTAGAATATCGTCGCGGGGTGGACCAATAGGATCACCACCACAAAACACATAATCCATGTGAACCTCAAAATTGTATTATTTATAATTTTGTCCTTTAGTTTGATTAAAAATTATTGTTGTACACGCACACCATCTACCTTTTGTTAAGAAAATAAAAATTAATGTTTGGTGACATTCGCGCAAGTTTCTGGTTTTCTTTATTTTACGTTTCTCACTTTTCTCGTATACATTAAATGAAAGTTTTGTCATCGTTGTTGTTGTTATGGTTGTTATCGTTGTTGTTGATGCATACTTTCGTTAAAGAAATGTAAGCAAAAGAAAAGCAGTTAGGGCTAACACGTACAATATCATAACACTCTACTTCATTTATGTTAAGTTATACGGACGGGACACCCGTAGCTCAAGTGAACTTTATAAGTAAATCCTGCTTATACCGATCCTTTGTGAATCATTTTTAGAAGCAATATCAATGGATGGACTCGTTCGGTATGTCCGGCCCAGTCAAATCAAACATACGTGAAATTGTTCACTTAGTCTGATAACATTTAGTAAATAGAGCTGTACAGACTCAAGGCCGAAAATCATTGACCCTGGGTCAATGACTTTATTTGATATTAGCAAACTATAAGTATAAATAATAAGTCATTTATCTTTATAAAAACTTACATAATAATGTATAAAATAAGTGTTATGTCAAAAATAGAAACTTCATGTCAATGAAAAATTTACTTTAGCAAAATAAGCAAAAAAAAAGTAAAATAGTTGAAAGCATTGATGTAATTTGAACAATAACCTCTTTTGCTAGGTATTTTCTGTATTATCGAACACTTTAGAAAATGTCAGATAGCGCAGTGTACATTATCTAATAAACAATCTTAACGCTTTTAAAAAAAATCATTCACAGTAAATGTATGATATTATGAGAATTCTCAAAACATTAATTTTGATGTCTCTGATTTCATTTAAGAAGAAGAATAATAAGATAATAGAACTCTGTATTTGTGAATTAAAATATCTACTCATTTGCGTCTCTACCCTCGTTTCAAAGTGTTTGTTATTTATTTTATATAAATGATTTATATATAATAAAAACAAATGCAATTGACTAAAATTAAATTAAACAGATTATATTCCCAAAGTACAATGCTTTTTTACGCTGTCGCACGTGGCCGCAAAGTTGGTATTTACTATACATGGTCGGAATGTGAGGAACAAGTTAAGGGTTTTCAAGGAGCTAGATATAAAAAATTTCCAACAAAAAGCGAAGCTCTCGATTTCATTTCTAAGCATAATTCTGGCGATGAAAATGTTATGCAGAAATATAAAAATTGTATGGATAGATTAAATGATGCGGGATTATCTCATGCATCCAAACAAAGTGAAAAGGATTTTTGGCCATCGAATTATTGTATTGAAGATGATCAAATGACTGAATTAGATTTGGTAATAACAGTTGTAGTTAATTGAGATTATGTTTATAATTTTTAGAGTAATTTTTAAAATATGTCTCAGTTAAGTGCTTTAGCTGAAGTTGAAGGTATTCCGGGTTCCGGAAAGTCTGAGAGTAAACCCAATGCTAAAAAAGGTGTGCATGATTCCAAAGTTTGCACGCCGATTGGTATAAAAAATGTGAAAGGCTTTGACTTTCAAATCGATGAAGAGGGTTATGTAATAGTTTACACAGATGGCTCTTGCTTTAATAATGGACAAAATGATGCATGTGCTGGCTATGGTGTTTATTTTGGGGATGATCATCCACTGTACGTTTTAAATGATCAAATAAACAATATGTATTATTATTTATTTTCATTATGTACTATGATTTATGATGTTCTATAATATAAAATAGAAATGTTGGTAATGCAGTTACTGGGCGAGCTACCAATAATGTAGGAGAAATTCAAGCAGCAATTCATGCAATTAAAATTGTTAAGGAATTGGGCATAGCAAAAGTTCATATAAGTACAGATTCACAATTTCTCATCAATTCTGTCACATTGTGGTTGAAGGGTTGGAAAGCGAAAAATTGGCGATTAAAAAACGGTGAACCCGTGAAAAATGCTTCTGAATTTTTACAATTGGATAAATTACTGCAGAGCAATACCATAGATGTCAAATGGAATTATGTAAAAGCTCATCAAGGTAGCAAGGGTAATGAAATGGCCGATAAGCTAGCTAGAGAAGGTTCGGAAATATATAAACGTATTCATTCTAATAAAAATAAAATTCATTCCTAAGTTATTTAAAATGAATTCCTTGATTGAAATTCTGCACGAACGGATTTTAAATAGTTATTAAAAACGGTAAGAAAACAAATTTATTATATTGTGGTACTACGAATATTAAACGAAAGGTCACTATTACATAATTACTTCGACAAATTTGGTTTGCACTGATTTGGTAAATATACCATGACTGCATGCGGATAAATGTGGATAAATTTGGATGTTTTTGTCTTTAATAATATCACGGAATATTGAATGAATTGAAAGCCAGAAGAAATATTATTTACGTAAAGTGTTTATTATATTGCAAATAAACATATGAAAAATTACGCGAAATAGGAAAAGAAAAACGTAAATTTAATAAATATTTTATATTAGGTTTTGGGGTAAAAGTTATATTAATCTATATAAGTAATCAGGAATCATGTTTTTATTTGTGTTATCTGTTTGATGTGAATGTTTTAATTTTAAAAAGAACTTGCGCCATCATTTGAAGAAAGAATAATTTACAATATGTGTAAATAAGAAAAGTGACAAATAGATTGCTCTGGGTTATTAAAAAAAAAGAAAAGAAAAATAATGGACTTGTTGATAATGAACGTTTTGCCGACAATATTATTTTATATTTTTTTTAAAGTTTCCCTGGGTCAACAAGAAGAGCAACGTAAACGTGAAAATGTTTATATGCCAATAGTGTCCATAAAGTTAGATGAAATGGGTTTACACCGGTTTGTTTACATGCATTCGCCTCTTTTTGTTTTGTTTTTCAATATTTTTGTTTTGTTTTTGTTTTGCTTACTTTCAGGAAAATGCATTATACAATTCAATTTGATTATACCATAACTGGGAAAAATTGTGAATATATATTAAAGCAATTTTTACCGGCTGATACGTACATTAGTACTAATGAATTAGATGATTTAAAAAGAATGAAAAAGGTAAATAAGTTACATTAGTAAAATTCACGTTATTTACTCCATAATGAGTCTTGTCATAATTATTTTGTATATGCAGCTAAATGCTATATATCCCAGTTTTGTTGATATTGAGCTACCAACAGAATTAAGTCGTTCATTTGATGTATTAATAAGAGGTGTACCAAAAACAATTGAAATATTATCATTACCCATACATTTCCGTTATCATTCGCCACGTGATTATAGTGCATTTGTAGCAGTTGAAATTACCAAACCGGAAATGTTCTTTAAATGTTTAGCATTCAATGACATATTGGATGACGATGAGGATCATATAAAATATTGTTTGGATGTGAAAAATTTGAATATTGTTCCATATAATAAGAATAATTATCCAAATCAAAATCCAAATACAACTGAATTAGATTGCAACTGGATTAATCTGAATGCTCAATATCGATTAACATCATCGTTAAGTGCTAAAATACCAGTTGGCAATCGTCATACATATTATCCCGCTTTATATATAACTGTTGCATTAAGTTGGTTAATCAGTATATGGGTTATTAAACGTACCTACTCTATACCACGATGTATTAATGAGAAATTACAACATCAACAAGAGCATTAACATCGAATCGACACAATAGTGTTCTATAATATATGAATTAATATGACGCATATTAATTATGTTATAACAACTAGAAGAAATAAGTTTTATTATTTCTTTAGAGACAAGTATCATCAATCTTAACAAAAGTCAATGTACACAATTTATATGAATTGTGAATTAATTTTCTAATATATTATATTTGGATATGTAGAAACAATCATCTATAGAACAATCAATCAACTTCCATCTGCACAACTTAATCTTTACACTTTACACGCAATTCTGTGAATACATAAGTAACTTGGGTAAATAATTGTAACATTTAACAAGTAAGAAATTTATATTTGACTTTAGCTAAATCTTGTATACCCACCACCAATACACCATGACATTACGATTCAGAACTTGATCCAATTTCTTTAAGACTACACTGAAAATGTAAACATAAAAAAATTAAAGCTTGGTATTGTATAACTTCGCATAAGCGTATTCGAATTGCATGATTTTTGAACAGGTATTGTAGATCAACAGCCTCCTTACTTAAGCAAAATTTCAGTCTTCTATCGATTGCAGTTTACAGATGAAAAAATTAGCAAATTTTACTTAAAAATATTAAGTTGTTCTCATTTCATGTTGCATTGTGGGCGTGTTTTTAATCGTTCAGTTTGAATCCCAAACTGCGTTCAAGAACTTCCAATGATTCTGCCAAATTTGCACTCAAATTTTACGACCAGGAGAATATTTACAACGGACAGATGGATAAACAAGTCTAAATCGATTCAGAATTTGATGCTGATCAAGAATATATATACTTTATAGGGTCTCCGACGCTTCCTTTTCGGCGTTTCAAACATAATGACAAAAGGAATATACCTCCAACCTTTAGGTGATGGGTATAATAATACAATAATACTGCTAAGTTGTTTTTTTTCTAAGAATTCAGATTTTTCAACAGAATACTTTCATTTGAATTGCGCACTATGTTATAACTAAAAACTCTTTACTTTTTACTCTTTAACAAACAATATAATAAACATTATTTGTTTTCATTATTATTGTAATTCTTAACTTCTTAAATTAGTGCGTTTTCTTTTCGGCTATTACGTGTTAATTTTTTTACTGCTCCTTACATAGGTCTCATTTTGTAATTTTAATGAAAAGCACAATGAAATATAGAAAGAAGAAGAAGAAGAAAAAAAAAACAATAAGAGCAAAAAGTTAACTTATGTTAAGTTATGCTGTTAGTGCATTATGTGCTATTTATTTGGAAGGATAAGAAATTGTCTTTTTTCTATGGTAATGTAAGTTTTAGATATTTATATCATGGCATATTTGATTGTAACGAGCATGAGTAAATTTTAAATATAAAATTTAACAATTTATATGAAAAAATTGATGAATTATTGACTGATATGTTTTTAAATAAGAGAAATGCAATAAAATAAAATAAAATAAATATTTGGAAAATTCTTATGAGGATTATACAAGTTCAGTTTATTTTATTAAAAAGTCCTTTGATTCTAATTATAAATTAATTAAGTTGATCTATAATTTATAAAAAAAAATGACTATAAACCAAAAAAAAAAAAAATACAGAAAGAAAAATGAAAGAAAGAAGAAAAAAATAAAAATTATATTTAACTTGTAATCGATTTTAAACTTTTTTACGATTAATTCCTTTGTTTAGCAACATTATAAATAATTCATGCAGAAGAAAACGGAAAACAGAAGAAAGAAAACGTATAGAATTATTTCCCAATGTGATTGCACTAAAATGTCATGTCGATAACTTTTTATCTATAATACAAGTAAAACAATAACAATAACAATAATAATAATAATATAATAAAAAACCAAAAAAACGAAAATGAACAAATTAAAAAAAGAAATTAAAGAAAGAACAATGATAATTTCGCAAGACCAAAAATTGACACATTCCTTGTATTTGAATTTTTTTTTCTTGTTATTGTTGTTGTTATTGATATTGATGAATCGATTCATATTGATAATATTATCTATTGCTAAATAGATACAAAAACAAAAAAAAACAAAAACAACAGAATGAAGGAGAAAAAGAAAACAAAGAACAAAGCAGTAACAAAGCGAATTCATTATGAAATTTTACTTGTGAGAGATTTTTGTTTTTTTTTTTTTTTTGGATTTTGTAAAAATCCAGATTCCTTCTATTACTTGCTTCCTGCTCCCACAGTCTAAATTTGCCTTTCTCTCTCTCTCCTCTCTCTCTCTCTTTTTTTCAAAATAGTTTAAAAGAATAAAAAAGTCCAGAGGAGATTTTGTGAGAAATTTGAAGAAGTTTTTCACAATGACTTTGGCGATTTTGACAATTTATAATTGTGATATCCATTATCTAGCGATTGGCCATACATTCATTTTATCAAAATGTAGATATTCTTGATCAGCATAAAATTTTGAATCGATTTAGATGTGTCTATACATCTGTCCATCTATTCATCTGTTCGTGTTTTGTTAACATGCTCTCGATCGCAGAAACCGAGTTATCGAGCAGGTAAGTTGGTTTTGACAATGGGCAAAATCGGCCAAAAGGATACGCCCGCAGTGCTACATGAACTGAAGACATTTTGAAATTATTAAGTAAAATTTAATATTTTTTAATATAATACCAAAATTTTCAACTTGTTTTGTTTACATTTTCTATTTACAATTGAAAAAATTGAAGAGGCTCCGAATCATAACAACATAATGTCTGGATGGTGGTTATCCAAGATATAGCGTCAGCCAAATATAATTTTCTTTTTTGTTATATCTTACAGTGGCCAATATCTGTGTATACTCTCAAATTGGTTTTCTTTTTTTCAGGAGAAAAAAAAAACTTCCAAAAAAATCCCTTGACTTTTTTATTAATAGATATTAAAAACATTTCTAAAACATAAATAAAAAGGCTGAAATTGTTGTATTTCATTTGAATTAACTGAATATAAAAAATAATTGCGCTTTAAGGGCTTTTATCTAGTTTTTATCTTTGAGCCAAGTAAATAAGTAACCAAAAATTCGTACATTCAGAAAAAGAATTTTTAATTGAGAAATACTTTGTGTTCTGTAGAATAAGTATCCGAATAGATATGGGAATAGCATCGATTCTTAAATTATGCGATTGAGTATTTTGTTAAAGGTATTTAACATATCAGAATTGTTGTAGAAATTATCAGGTTATAAAATAAATTATGCGTGGGCGTTTGACTGATAGGATTTAATCATAAATGTGGAAGGCATTTGACCGATAAACGAAACCGAATTAAAAAAAAAAAAGAAAAAGAAAAATATAAATAAAATAAAATAAAATTATATTAAATTAAAGAAGAAAAATGAGATAAATAAATTTAAAAAAAATTTAAATAAAATAAAGAAAGTAACATCCATATAAATAAATATTAATAAATAAATAAAAATATGCTTAAAATTAAGATTTATGATAACTGCAATGAAAATCAATGTAATATGTAGATTATTTAAGGTCAAATTTGGAATTGTTATCAATTATGAATCATTATGAATTTATGAACAATTCAATACAATCTACGATTCTAAACTTCCAATATGATTCTATGCAATTTATGGTTGATACATACGTGCGATAAAAAAGTTCTTTATAACAACTAAACCGATACAAAGTTTGTACGGGAGAAATCGGTAACCTCGTTTTTCCCACAACTGTTAATTACAATTCTTTCATCACTGACCTTAAAAGCCATTCCTTGTTCCATTCTTTGTCATAGTCCCGTTATCCTTCGCTGTCATAAGTCACTGCCGCAGTTTGAGAAGAGTGAGAATAGAAGAAGAAATAGAGGAGTAATTAAGCGGCGATTCATTCGAAGTGCATTAATCAAAGTGTGCAATTGTACTTTAAAACTAATTATTAACCAATGCGGCTATTAAGATAAAACGAAGAAAGGGTTGACGGAAAGTGTATGTAGTAGAATGAAGATTCAATAAGCAAAAGGTAAAGAAGAGAAAAATGAAATAAAATTTAAGCAAAATTATTTGTGCCATAGATGTACCACAGTAACAAAAAAAAAAGGATTTAATATTTATAATTAATAATAAAAAAAAAAAGGAAAGGTAGACTGGTGGTTTTATTTCATCCATGCGAACATACTTGCCCCCTTCCAAGTGATCTTAGCGGGAAGGGTGTCAGCTGAAACAGCCACGTTCCTCCCCCCCTACGCCACACCAAGAAACCATACGGGTAAGTCAATTTGCGTAATACCCTTTCTGGGCATCTATTAGGCCCCTTTACTTCTTTAGCCAAGTCTGTTAAGGGAAAACTTCGAACCCTAGGGTCCCGGCTGAGTTCGAGAAAATAATTTCTTTACAGACATCCTTTTCAGACATTGTCATCTTTAGCTTGATAAAATATTTACATGGACATGTATATATTCAGGCGGACAAACAGATAGATAGATAATGTTTAAAATGAAGGACGAAATGTATCTAAATCGATCGGTATAATAAAAATATGATCTATCTCAATCTCTTTTGAATGGTAGAAACATCTGCACAAAGGTATAATAGCTGTGTATCATAAGTCATAACATAACT
Source organism: Melophagus ovinus (assembly GCA_023089585.1). NCBI lineage: Eukaryota > Metazoa > Arthropoda > Insecta > Diptera > Hippoboscidae > Melophagus > Melophagus ovinus. Next base: position 2,897,481 of record JAKKIB010000180.1, read on the forward strand.
TAACATAACATAATAAAATATAGCATAACATAACATAAGATAACATAACAGAATGAAATGTAACATGAAAAGTAAAAGTATGCTTGTAAAATGAAAGTAACGAGATATAAAGTGACATGTAAGATAAAACTTTTGCTTTCATCACAAATACAATACGTATACTCACACACACACACACACACACACACACATATATATGTATATATATATATTATATATATATATATATATATAGAAACATACACACAACATACATAAATGCATGCATGATCACTTCACATATTACAGGTTCAGAGAGAATATTCTTGTAGAGTGTGAGAGAAAGAGAGAGAGTGAGAGATAGAAATAGAGCTTGAGAAGTGAAGAAGAGTGATCGAATAAGATAAAATGTAAACAATTCGTTTAGTTAGTTATTAGGAAAATTTGCGGAGAATGCAAAATGTAAGAAACAAAAGAAATTCCTTTAATAATAATGGTCAGAATAAATTGAATAAACGGACATGCAGATGCATCTATATATACAAAGTATATATGCGTTTGTAAAGTACAATATTATAATAACTTATTTATTTATTTATTTTTTTTGGGACAAGCTGTGTGAGCTTTTTAGTAAACTTTCTTCTAAATCTTGTACTTCAGTTAATTTTTCTCATATATTTGGCCCAAAGTGAGACGATATCTGAAATGTGTGAAATTAGATGATTGAAAGTGTAAGAAGGGTGAGAGTGATTTCTGATCAGAGAGACATACATATGTACTTATATGAGAGAAAGAGGGAGCAAGAGTGTTGGCAAGAGAAATAATAAGTGAAAGCGAAGAAGGAAAGAGAATAAAAAAGAAAATAGAGTGTTAAGGTGATAGAGAGACAGAGAGGAGAGAGAGAGAAGATTTGGCCAGAGAGAGCGACAGAAAGAGAAAGAAAGAGCATAAGATAAATAGGGAGAGAGAGAAAATAATAAGAGAGGCAAAAAGTGACATAGAGTAGTTAGCTTTTTGTCTGGTAAACCTGTTTCCAAAAAAAAAAACTCCAATTTTAATTATTTACATACACGTTTAGGAAGCAAACATACACACATATATTTTGTATATATAAATGTATAGAAATTTATGTAATAATCGTTATGCTGTAAGGGACAGTTATTTGTTGTGTTGTTAGTGTTGTTAGTGTTGCTATAGTTCAACAGTCAAACAACGCTAACACTTTGAAGAAGTTTTTATTTATGTTACAAACATTAAAACTGGTAACACGCAGATACCAAACAATAGCAGCAGCAACAAATAAGTGCAGCATTAATGACGGCAGCAACAGTAACTCTTAAAAAAAGAAGTTTTTTTTGTTTTTCCTTAGCACGATCACGAGTTGTAGTTATTGTTATTGACTCTCCCCCCTTCATTTGAACAAATGGTTTTTCGTTTTTATTTTGGCCGAGCGAGGATAGTCGTGGTGGTGATTGATGGCGAATGAAAAGGGCTTGCTGGGAGGGGTAGGGGAAGCGATTTTCGCTTAGTCGTTGTTCTTGTTGTTGCTGCTGTTAATGGTGCAGTTGTTTCTATTGTTGTTGTTGGTTTCATTTTATATATCTTTTTTCCATTGGTTTCATTTTTTTTCACTGAATTAATCATTGCTGTTGTTGTTGTTGTTGTTCTTGTTGTTGTTTTTTTAATATATTGCTCTTGCACTTAAAAGTTCAGAAAAGTCCAAGTGTATTATTGGCATATGTATAAGTATATACATACATACATAAAGATCTTTTTGGAAGTATACAAAGTATATACATAATTATATATATGTACGTATTAATGTATGTGTGTATGTATGTATGTATGTATGTATGTGTGTATATGTATGTGTGTGCGTATGCATGCATGTATATATTTGATTATTAAAAAATATAAGAAAAAGGTAAAACATCGTAAAAGAGAAAAATAAGCCAAAATTAAAGGAACAAAACAAAACGACGCACGGAACACTAGAAGAACAAGAACCAGTGACATCAAATAATAAAAAGTATGGGATGTGGCGAGTCGACAACCATTACGAAATCTATACGTTTTATCAATCGTGGTTAACAGATAATTAAGCTAATTTGATTGGTTCGACTTTGTGTGGCGGTTGGCTAGAGGTAGGGATTTTGGTGATTAAAAGATGTAGGGTGTAGGGTGACCACTAATTATTCAAGAAAGGTTCATGTCACATCAGATATTCTTAGGTAAATTTTCTTAATAAATTTTCGCTTTCTGCTTTCTGTTTGCTGTTTCGGTTGTTTACGCTTTTCCTTTTTTGGACTTTTCTTTTTGGTATTTCTTAAAACATTTTATTAATTATTTTTATTTTTACTAAATCCCTTTTGAAATTTTTAATTTTCCAATTTCGTTAATTAATGAGAAGAAATCTAAACAATCACTTGAAATTAACTTTCTTTTTTCATTCACAATTGCCATTTAAATCATACACTTACTTATTCTCTCATTTTCTCCCTCTCTCTCAGTAACGCTCTGGCTACTTCATATGCACTTATTATGTTACCGCATCTCTCTCCTGCTCAATAACTAACAATAATTCACAGTGTCACACACACTCTCTCTCTACCCCCTCTCACTCTATCCCACATTAAAAACCATTTCTTTTCTGCCTCTCACGGTCATTCTAATTTACATAAACATATTGTCGAGAGATAGATGTTATTATTGTCTCCTGAGAAATAGTAATAATAACAAAAGCCCGAAAATGCAAGAAAACACAACAAAACAATAAAAGAAAACGAAATAAGTAAAAAAAAAACTCGCAACGAGCGAGAACATTTACTTTAAATACGGTCGCATTTATATACTTAATTGTATGTATGTAGCGTCTCTCTCTCATTCTCATCCTGTCTTTCTCATTCTCTTCCTCCCTGTGTGTATGAGTGTGTGTGTGTCAGTGTATATGTAAACATGTAACGGTAAATATATTACTGCTATAAAGTTACGCGATCGTTGTCGGGAATACAGTTAACTAAGCCACGCATAAAGGATTAGGAAAAAAAGAAAACGAAAAAAAAAGCAGAAGCCAACAATTGCAACAACAAATTACTAAATGAATGAAAATAAATAAAGCAAATCAACAAATAACGGCAAATACATAATAACAATGACAACAACAATACTAATAATAATAATAAAAAATAACAGTAAATAATTAAACGAGCAATATTATCAACAATAAATCGTAATGAGTTTATTATAAACCGTTAGTTAGTTGATCGGTTAAATGCTCTCACAATTTACACGATACTCTACAATATTATATCATGCATTCATTCATTCTTTCATTCATTAATGCATTCAGGCCATTCATGCCACCATATTCAAGCTTCTTTTACTTTTTAGTTTTACTTTAATTTGTTTCATTTTCATTTTCATTTTCATTTTTGTTTTCAATTTCATTTTAAATCGTTTTTTCTCTTTATTGTTGTTGCTGTTGTTTACAATCGATAAAAACGGGGTATTTCCTACACGTCTTTTTCTTCTTCTTCTTCTTCTTATTATTATTATTATTATTGTTGTTGTTGTTGTTGCTGCTGTTATTTACTGATTTATTCATTTGTATTTTATATATATAAATATGTATGAATTGTGATCATAAACAATTTTAATTTGTCATATGTATTGGCTATTGTGATATTGTGTGTGTTTGTGGATCTTTTTCTTTTTGTTTTTTTTTTTCTTTTAGCGGATTCATGTGTGTATAAATGGCATTAGAAGTGCAGTTGGCGTAAACCATCAAACGGATGCGGACGCGCACACACCTCTCTCATAACAGTAATAACCGAATAATGAATAAAAAGTAACGAAGAATACATATATATATATATATATATATATATATATATATATATATATATATATATATGTGTGTGTGTGTGTGTAACTGTGTATATATATATATGTACACTTATACATATATATATATAAATTTTTGAACATATACATATATAATACAAGACGAATAAGAAAGACATGGAAAAGACAACAAGAAATATATAAAATCTGTTGCATCACTTGTGAAACACTTCAGTCGAACGGTAGACAGTGGTGACTAAAAGTAAAGGAAAACACGAAAAGCGTAAAAACGAGAAAAACCAAAAACAAAAAGAATTACATATATATATATATATATATGCATGTATATATATATATATGTATATATATATATATATATATATATATTTGCATACATATATATGTGCATATGCATGAAAGAGATGAACAGCGCGTAATGTATTTAAATAAAAATAAAAATAATGAGAAAAAATAAATAAATAAATAAGAAAAAAAACCTTACAAAATAGAAGAAAAACCAAAATAAAGTAAAATTCGGTAGAAATAATCAATTAAAAATATAAAAATACATAAAATTCTTCTTAAAAAAAAATTAAAAAATAAAAAAATTTGTGAAATAGTTGACAATGCGAAAGTACTTTTTTATGAAATTTCTTCTGATATTAGAACAACAAACAGATAAAAAAACACAAAATTAAAAAAATTATATGTAAAAAAAAATTGAAAAAAAATTAGAAAAGAACAAAGAATGAGATTTTGTGCTACTTAACTTTTTGATTTGTTTAATTAATTATTGAGTTTATTCATTTTATTTAATAATTTATTTCACACAAATTTTTTTGAAAAGAGGGAGAGAGAGAGAGAGAGAGAGAGAGAGAGAGCGAAAGAACGATAGAGAGAGATGTGTACAATAAACAAATTTATGTTAAAATAATTAAAATAATTAAAATAACAATAAAATTTTAATTATATTTATAATAATAAATTTATAAATTATAATAATAATTTGAAATTTTATAAAATTAAATTTGTTAAATAATTTGCCATGATTATATAAACAAAAATTTATAAAAACAAAATGACATAAAAAATTAACAAAAAAAAATTACATTAAAAAACATTAAAAAAAATTAAAAAATAAATTATAAAATAAATAAATTAATAAAAATAAAGAAGTAAAAATTTCAATGTAATTGCGTTGGATTGAAAGCTTCTATATTTTTTATATATGAATTCAATGGAAAAAAAAGTTAATGGCACAAAATGTTTCTTTTGAAAATTTTAGTCAGTGCTTTGCAGCAGCTAAGCGTATATTAAAAAAACAAGAACAAGAATTTTTTATTTTATAAAGAAGATAACGAAAGAAACAAAATACCATTTACCAGAATATTTATATCCAAAGATTTATAAAAAAAAATACCTCATTAAAAAAGTGCTCAAATAAAAATTATAGAAAAAGCAAATATATAAAAAGAACAAAAACAGGGGAAAAAAAACAACCAGCAATTTAATTAATAATTAATTAAAACAAGCACCAGTAACAACAACAGCAACATAATTACTAATAACAACAATAATAACAATTTTATTTAAAACCAAAAACAAAAAACAACAACAACAGCAGCAGCAGCAACAATTATTATTGAATTGTTTATAAGTTACAATAAATCCAAAAAAAAAAATAAATTAAAGATTTTAGTAAAGTAAAAATTCATAAAATTTAATAAAATAAAGTAAAATTGAATAAAACAAAATAAAATTACAAAAAAAAAAAAAAATAAAGAATAAAAAATTAAAATTAAAACTAAATACATTATAAATAAATTATATTAATTAAATTATAAAAATTAACTAATAAAATTACGAAAAAAATAAAAAGTAAAGAAAAAAAAATAAAAAATTCTTAATTAGTAAAATCGTAAAAATTATTATAAATTTATAAAAGTAACAAGACGGTAATCAATTTAAAAAAAAAACTCATTAAATAAAAATCGGCAAAAAATGAGAACAAATTAATTGTATTAATTTAAGAGAAAAAAAAAAGGAACAATAACAATTGATTGAAATATTTTTTAAACAAATAATGAAAAAGCCAAGAAAAACAAATTTAACAAAAATTGCTGATCTAAAACTTTGAAAAAGGAAAAAAAAAGAAGCGGCATTAGAAAAACATGGATAATAATTATGGGTATTAAAAAAAAAATGTAATTAACGATAAATTACAAAAAAAATTTTTTTTGTTATAGTTAATTAACGCATGGTTTTAATGGAAAAAATAAAGACAGACAAAAAATTATGGTAGTAATTTTTTTTCTTTGAGAAAATTATATTACCTAAAATTATAATTAAACAGTTTAAAAGAATTTAAATGATCTAAAATTAAATTATTAGAATTAAAATTAAAATGGCAAATTATCAAAATTAATATAAAATAAAAAAAAAGCAAAATTAAATAAAAAAAAATATACAACAAAATAATTCCAGTTTCAGGCTAAATACAAAATTTTAATTGATTAAATGACATTTAATGAATGATAAAAAGTTACAAACAACAATAAAAAATAATAACAGCAACAATATTGGTAGCAACAATTATGTAGATCATTTATATGGAATTGAAGTTTTTCTGTTTTTGGTTTTTCGTTTTTGATTTTCATTTTTTGAATTTCTGAATTTGTGAATTTTTGTAATTTGTACGAAAAAAAAGAAGACTAAGAAAAAGAAGAAGAAGAGAACGAAAAATTAGAATAACCAATAAACGGCACAGAGCAGTAGAGCAGCAGAGCAGCAGAGCAGTACCAGAAAAAGCATTAATTTTTTTGGTTAAGAGAAATTCCAGAGAGAAGTAAAGCAAATTAAATAATACGGAATTGAATAAATTTATAATTGACCCAAAAAAGGAGACAAGAGAAATAATTTGCCAAAATTTTACCATCATTTGCCGAATTAAAAATGCTCAATATGGAGGCGCCTCAATTGTACGATACTGTGCAAACGTTAACGCAATTAGATTTAAAGAAGCAATCGCCCACGCAACAGACACTTATTGGACAAATAACATTAACAGCCATGGCTGGTGCTGGCACTGTTACTGGTACTGTTACTGGTGCCGGTACACCTGGCACAACAGGTTCTGGAAGTGGTGGCAATATCGGCGGTTCTGGTGGTGGTGGTGGTGGTGGCATTCTTGGTGTTGCTGTTGGTATTGGTGGTGGTGGTGGTGGTGGTGGTGGTGGGGGGTGGTGGTAGTGGTAGTGGTGGTGGTGGTGGTGTTGGTGGTAGTGGTGTTGCTAATACACAATCGAGCAATACATCGAATAATCATAATAATAATAATGCAAATAGTATAAACTCAAATGGCAGTACAAACTCAAATGGCCTTCACATAGATAGTGTGCATAATGATAGAACGGGAACAGGATCAGGCGGTACTACAAATGGCAATGCTGTGAATGGTGGTGGTGGGCAAAATACGCAGCAACAACAAAATGGTGTTAATGGTAATGGCAACAGTGTCGGTAACATTAATGGTAACATAAGTGGTCTGGTTGTGAAACAACATGCCATGCATCAAATGCATAATGCTGCTGCCGCTTTAAATAATAATAATAATGTTTCCATTTTAAATGCTAATAATGTAAATGTTAACAATGTGAATAATTTATTACAAAAGCAAATGTTGCAACAATATACACAATCAGAAATTGATGAATTAACTGCACATGAGATCTCATTAGATTTACAACATTTGATCGATGATCAATTTCGTGATCAAGAATCATTGGGTATATTCAGTGATATGGTAACGAGTCCTGCCGTTTTATCTGCCACATTGCCACCCAATGGTATGGTGAGTGCTGCTGCTAAAGTTTTACAGCAACATCAGCAACAATTACAACAGCAAACATTGAGGACACATCAGCAGCATCAATATGCACGTAATCCATTAGCATATATGCCACAAGCGGTACATGCTGGTGCAGCAGCAGCTGCAGCAGCTGCTGCCGCATATAGTACGCATTCCAGTGATGAGAATTCATCGATAGGATCAGATTCAAGTTCAACAATTAAAGAGGAGCCAATTGATCCGGATTATCGGCGACATCTTCAAGAAACTAATGCAGCAGCAGCTGCTGTTAATAATGTGGCAGCGGCTGCATTCATAAGTAATGGCGGCACAAATGGACTTTATAATCCTTATCAGAATACGAATGGTATCGGCAGTATAAATGGTGATACATTAAGTAATAGCGGTAATGGTAGCGGTGGTGGTAGCGGTGGTGGTAGCGGTGGTGGTAGCAGTGGTGGTAGTGGCAGTGGCAGTGGCAGTGTCAGTGGCGGCGGTAATGGCGGTAGTGGCAGTAGCACAAATGCTGGTGCACTAAATTCAACACAAATGAATGGTAATAATCATCATCAATTTAATGGTTTAACATCGGCCAATGTATTGGCTCATCATCATCATCATCATCATCATCATGCTGGTGTCAATTTGCCACATTTGGCGGCTGGTGCACATCTATTAAAACATCACAATAAACAAATGCAAAATCAAAGGAAATCATCATTAAAGCATATTGATAAAGGTACCGAAGAATATCGCCGTCGACGTGAACGTAATAATATCGCTGTACGTAAATCGAGAGAGAAAGCTAAAGTACGTTCACGTGAAGTTGAGGAGCGTGTTAAAACATTATTGAAAGAAAAGGAAGCACTATTAAGGCAATTACAAGAAATGACCAATGAATTACAATTACATAAACAAATTTATATGCAATTAATGAATCATACAAATCCTGAAGTTAGCCGTATATGCCGTAGCTTTCTAAATACAAACGATCATGGCCTGTAAAATTTATATATATATTTATAGAAATTAGTATCCAACATATAAATATGTAAATTGGACAAAAAAAAAAAAAAAAAATTTAAAAGAACAAAACAACTCACAAATTCATTGCATTCTATTCAAAACAATTCAAATTCAGATTTGATTGAAATTGATTTTTGTTAAATTTTATAATTTTTTTTTAAAAACTTAATTAATTTAATTCACTTAAATTTAGTTAAATTAAATTTAATTGAACTACGCAAATTTAATTAATTTCATTTAACTTAATTAATCAAATATTCAATTAATTCAATTAATTACATATTTTTACTTAATATGGCTTATTTAAAGGAACATAAATACTTTTAGCTGTGGCCCTAAAGAAACGATAAATGGTTAAATAGAAAGTGAATGCAAGGAATAATAATTAGAAAATTCCAATTCCACATATTTATTGTGTAACCATTAATTTATATGATATTTTTCGTTTTATATTTATTTTTTTTTTTTGTAAATTTTTAATTTTAAATTTTTTTTTTAATTTTTTAAAATTTTTTCTTAAAATAACATTCTCACTTATTTTTCTCTCATGCTGCTTCAACCTCTTCCAATATATATATATTTGTAATTTATAATTTTAAGAAACCAATTTAAAGAGGAGAGCGAAGCGATTCTTTATGGTACCGCTTTAAAAAAGACCAAAAAAGAGAAAAAAAAAGAAAAGTTTCATTGATTTATTGTTAACTCAGTTTTAAATATTCTTTAATTTTGAGAGATCTCCCTCTCTTGCTCTCTATATCTATCTATCTTTTGACATTCTCTAACACTCTCTTTGCCTCTCTCTATGTCAACAATTAATAAATGACATTTTTTTTCTTGAGTGTAAGCATTCACTTTAAATGCTTCGTTTTTATTTAGAAATTATCGAAAGAAGAAATAACGAAATTACAAAGTTTTCACATGGAAAATTTTTCGTTACATATAAACATTGTTTTATGTTTCTTTTTTTGTTTTTGCTTTTAATTTTAATTTTAATGTTTGTTTGTTTGTTTGTTTTATTTTTCTTCTTTATTAAATTATATTTTCTATTAATTATATAAATATATGTGGATAAATATATTCTGCTCATGTAGAAGTTTCTTTTTAATGTAATTTTTTATTTTTTTAAAAATTTTTTTTTTTCATAAATATTATTGCATTAAATTATTTTAGAAATAAATTATGATAGATGGAAAAATTTTATAGTTGACACATTATATAAATGCTACCCACGCCCATTACATTTATAATTACATTATATAGAATAACAATGTTATGGTATGCAATAATCGATAGTAAAATGAAAATGAACAAAGAAAAATTCATTTAGGCTAATTTGGTCGAAATTTTGCATTATCATCAAAATACATTACAAGAAATAATGCAATCAAAAATATTTGTTGGCCTTGATTAGATGAAGAAATACTTCCAAAATATGATCGTATTCAATTTTATAGATATTTTGACTTCTTTGATCTTCCATTGCGCAACACTTTATAAGCAGTTTTAAATAAGTAAAAAAATAAATAAAAATTTAAGAGTAGGCTCGAAGCGACTGTCAAATACCCTCCATCACTTTCCTTAATGCGATTAAAGTTAAGCTAGCAAAATTGAAAAAAAAAATTGTAATTTTTTAATTATTTAGAAAGTCCGTTATATGAGAGAAACTTACAAAAATGGATCGTTCTGGATCAAACTTGATGCACATTAAATTTTACATTAAAATATAATATAGAGCCAGTTTTCTGTAAAATATATTCAATATAGATTTTCTTTTGGCCATGTAATGATTTTTTTTTCGAAAAAAAACTTTATATGGGAAGTAGTTGTAAAAATGGAGCGATCTAGATTAAATTTTGATGTACATGTTTTTCATGTTAAAATACAATTCAGAGCCAATTTACATTAAAATATATGTACAATTGTAATATTTTTAATTGTACAGCTTTTCCATTTTTTTTTTTTTTTTGTCTAGAAAAGTTTTATTTGGGGCATAATCTAACAAAGTAATCAGTTTTTAATCATTTTCAATAAGATTCGTTTCTGTGCCAAAACTCATCCATGTACCAAGTTTTAATAAAATATATCTAAAATTACGATCTAAAGCTTGCATACAGATAGACGGAGAGAAACGGACGGAAATTGCTCTTATTTGCCTTTGTCAAGGACAACAATGAAAAATTGTCTTCTGTATCGTTTTGAGAAAAAACAAGGAAACGGAAAAGTATACACACACGCACGCACGCACGCACGCATACAAAATAAATCAGGCAAAAGAAGATAAGAAGAAGAGAAATCATAAATCGATTAAAACAGAAATGTACTGAGATAATTTTCTTTTTACTGTATTATAATTAAATTTTCATTATTATCTAAAAAAATTTTTAAAAATTAAAAATACTTAAAAAAATTTAAGAAATTAAAAAAATTTAAGTAATTGAAAAAAATTAAAAAAAATTTATAAAAAGCGAAAACAAAATAAATTTAAAAACTAAATAGAATTGGTAAATTTGCGTGTATAAAATATAAAAATTAAATTATCATCTTTTGAAAAGAAAACTTTCTTTCAAATTTAAATTTGTATTTTCCTTATTTTAAATTTATAATTTTTTTTTTTTATATAATATAAGCCAAAGATATATATATTTATATAGCTGTATATATATATATATATAGTGGTGTATGTATATATATACATAAGCACATACTTATGTATACAATTAAATCAAAAAGAAAAGGGAAACAACAAAGAACAATAAATAAAATATAAGTAACTTCTTTGTAAGAAATTTTTGCTTAATTGAACATAAAATTTTAACAGAGATTTAATATAACGAAAAAAAAATTTTTTTATAATTTTTCTAATATCATTTCATATATAATTTACTTTTACACACCCCTACCTACACCCACACACACACACACACACACACACACACACACACACACACATATGTTACCTTAAATTAACTCTACTGATAATCTGCTGAAATGATTGAACAGTTTTATGCAATAAATCTGAGCGAAATTATTTAAAAATTCTTGTTCTATTTTTTAATATTTATTGTTTTTGTTTTTGAGTTTTTTTGCGCGGTTTTTTTTGTTTTTTGTTTTTTTTTTTTTTGGTGTATTAGCAAATCCAAATCAAAAAAGACACGATATAATAAATAAATATTTAAAAATCTTTTCAAATATTTTAACTTGAATTTTTAAATGACATTTAATGGAATAATAATAATATGTTTATCTGTCTGTCCATCTGAATGTCCATCTGTCTGTCTGCCTAATTGTTTATTATATGTATACAGATGTTTATAGGTTTGCTTGTATATGCATTCGTTGTGTACGTTTATACTCATACACAAACTTAAACATACATTCATACTCAAACTCATACTCATACTCATACTCATACTTATTGTTGTTACTCATTGCTTTAAATATTTCAATGCTATCGCTTATTTTCATTATATTCATACATTTTTTTCGTTTTTATTTATTTATTTATTTATTTATTTTTTTTTGCTTTGTTTTTTGTTTTCATTTACATTGCACGTGTTTCGATTACATATGCATAAATGAATATTTATGTATGTATGTATATATGTGTGTATGTGTGTGTGTGTCTCATGCTCTTTTTTTTTTTATTAATTTTCTTTTACATTATTTTTGTTTTTGTTTTTGCTTTTATCTCTTCTTCTTATTCTTCTTCCTCCCATTCTTATTCTTCTTCCAATTGCTACACTTTAGTTACATTCTAATTCAAATATACATAATTTTTTTTTGTATACTAAATGTTTTAATGTTGTTTTTGTTGTTGATGTTCTTGATAGTTGCCTGCATCTAATGTTTGATGCTAGTTATTATATATATAAATAGGAAAATAATATTTAACACGTATATAAATATTTTGGGTATGTAACAATAAAAGAAACAAATCTAATGATTTCGTGGCATTAAATTAAATCATTGCTCTTAGTTTATAGAATTCATGGGCATAATCAAAATCATAACAATACATGAGATTGCTTTTCATGTTAGGTTGGTGCATTCTGTTACTGGCAATCGTAAAATTTACATGGATACATACTGAAATAGATGAATCGAATATTTTAAATTGTTTTGGAAAATGTTATTAAATTAATCGATACATCGATCTATCGATAGCAGATGATTTCATTTCAAGCTATCTTTTAAATGGTTTCGCATAAATCGCGCATAAAGAAAAAATTTTTTTGGCGAAATGTTGCTAATGTTGCTATCTAATGGAATATTCTTTTCATACTGACTGATAATACAAAATTTGTGGTTATACTTATTTTGTAATTATGTCTGTAACCTCCAAAACGGTAAATCTTTAGAGATCCTTCAAAATATATATAAAGATTCTTAATCAACATCAATCAAAAATTCTGAAACGATTTAAATATATCGGTCCATCTGTCCATATAATCATTTGTCCGTGTGTGTTGAATATTTATCTGGTCGTGACCTCGCATTTGCCAGAAGCATTGAAAGTTTTTGGGCTCTAATTGGTATTGAAAATGGAATACTTCGGTCAAAGGATACGCCCACTGTGCTACGTTAACTAAAATCAACTCGATTTTAGTTTTTTTTTAGATATTCACCCAAATTATCTGCCGTTACGATAAAGTATTAAATAGTGCCTGGATGGTATCAAATATTTGGACTTAGCCAAATAAAATTTTCTTGCTTTTTTTCTATTTCTTTTTCTTCTGCTCTTCTTATACGTTCGTACTTGTTACCTCTGTTAAATATTTTAATGAATTTTATGATTTGCTCTTTTTATTTATTCTATTTCATTTTATTTTATTTTATTTTTAATCTATTGCAATATTTGTTATTATTCTACGTATATTTAAATATTTAGTATGTAAATTAATTTTAGCCAAAAATTCATTTTACATATATTTATACATATAAATAAATATTATTAAAAAAATGCTAATGCTTTTTTTATACGATTTTTAAATTTCCTTCATTCATTTTCTTCGTTTGTTTGTTTTTTTTTTTTGTTTTAATTTTTAGCTTTTACTTTTTATTGTATTAGACATTTATTTATTGAAACATTAATTTTTTTTAAATTCTATTTATTTTTATTTATTTATTTTAATAAATATAATTCTAAATTTCCGCCTTTTAAATTTCATGTGAAATTGAAATTCAACAAAATGGAAATGCATCATTATTTTACATATGCGCTATAATTGTACACTGCATATACATATAAATATATATATATATATATATATATATATATATATATATATATATATATATAGTTTAATAATTAATTAATGAATAAATCAAACGAACAAACCGTGTAAATATACACAGAAATAAAATTTACATTTTAATAAAAGAAAACGTAAAAAAAATGTGAGGAGCAATTTATTTCATTTAAAAAGAAAAGGTAAATATTTAATGAGATTTTTACATATATATATATATATATATATAATATATATATATATATATATATATATATGTATTTACATACAATTAAATAAGTTTGTTTGGGTTTTTAAGAAAATTAATCAATAGCACAAAAATCTTTCTTTTTACTTTTATTTTATTGTACACCCTACACCCTACACCTTACACCCTATACCATTTGTGGTATGCAATAGTAAAAATTTATGCAGATGTTTGCAACATCTAAAAGGAGTTGAGAGAGATCCACTTTTTTTCATTAGACCGATCGATTCAGAATCGCTTTCTGAAACGATTTAGGCCTGTCCGTCTATCCGTCTCCATATAATGCTTTACTTAAAAATAAGTAATGCCTTATTTAAAAGTAAGAAAAAAATTATAATTTTAAATATATATTTTAACGTAAATTGATACTGCACTGAATTTTAACTTAAAAAAACATTTGTATCAAATTTGTTCCAGATAGATCCATTTTCACAACTAATTCCCATATAAAGCTTTTTTCGAGAAAAAATTATTATATAGACAAAAGGTTTAATTTTGAAAAGTACTTTAGAGAAAATTGGCACTGCTTTGGTTTTTGACATAAAAAATATATGTACAAAATTTGGTTCAGATCAATCCACTTTTACAACTACTTCCTACATAACGCTTTTTAAAAAAAAAACATTATATGGATAATACGTTCAATATTGAATATATTTAAAAAAAAACTGGCACCGCCTTATACTTTAATGTAAAAAGTATGTGTATCAAATTTTGTTCAGATCGGTCCATTTTTATAAGTTTCTCTCATATAACGAACTTTCTAATTAATTAAAAAATTATAATTTTTTTCAATTTTGTTGTCTTGTAATTATCTTATTTGAACTTAACCGCATTAAGCAAAGCGATGTAGGGTGTTAGGAGGACAGTCGCTTTACTCGTTTTCCCTCTGCCATTGTTTTCTTTTACCATTCATCATCATCGTATCCTCATAATAATAATCGAGAGCAGATTCAGCGGGACCGTTAGGCCAAAAATTTACGCGGCGAAATAAAGTAATTTGTAGAAATAGAAGTAGAAGAAAGGAGTCAGTGATAAACCAAGAGAGCAGCAGCAACATAGCAGACAAAGCGAAGCAGACAAAGGAATTTCTAACAAAGAATTATTTTATTTTTAATAAAGAACTTTTTTTTTGTATAGTGACCAAAGGTCTCGTAAAATGTTAACGAGGGAAGATAGTCGCGGGCTACAGTGTACCAAAGGTACTTGTATCAGGTAACGGTACACAATTTATCAGCAAGGTCACGAAGAAGTATCTTCAAACAATCGGCATGGAGCAGTACTTCACAGCACCGTATACTCTCCAGGAAAATGCAGTAGAACGGACCGTGAAAATAATGAGGGTACAGTTCACGGCTGACGACCACAAAAAATGGGATGAATATCTCCCCGAGATGATGTTAGCCTTAAGTATGAGCATTTCAGATAGCACGGATCATTCAGCAGTATTTTGAGTACTGAGAAATCAGTTAATACTTTATATAGTAATTTATATGAATGTAAAAATCTCATTAAATTTAATGTGACCTATTAGAAAATTTATCTTCAGACCTTGAAAGATTTGGCCCGAAATCTCTATCAATTTATTGATTTACACATCAAAAGCTAAGTTAAGCTTTCGAAATATTTAGCTAATACGAACTAAATATTTGTAGCTTGAGTTGGTCTTGTCTGGCCTAACTTTTTTTACTCCCAAATCCTAAGCCAGTATTACAAACGCACAACTATTGAATCAACTATGGAATCAAAACTATTTCCTATGAAATTTTCATCTAAATATTTATAAAGCGATTTTTAATTAGTGATGAAACTTTTTAGTTCTTAGTTTTAAGACTTTTCAATGAGAGCTAATTATTTTTAATAACTTCACATAATATTTGTTTAAATATTTATTGTATCATATTTGTTAATATATTGATAACGAATTCAATTATATAGATTGTAAATATATAAAACACATTGCTATATAAATTGTATCTCAAATAGCTAACAGCGTACTTGATCATTATTACTTATTGCTATAGAGAACATTATAGGCTTTAAATATAAAAATAATATATAATATATAAATATAAACACAGACATTTCTAATACAAGTAGGCAGGAAAAAGAGTTATGCGCACGTGCTCTCAATTCACAAGATAATTATGTTTATGTGGAAAAAAAAAAAAACAAACAATATTTGCACATTTTTAGTATTTTTTAATGTTTGTTTTTATTCATATTCTTATTCTTGGTATTTGGTAATTTGGTAATTTGGTAATTTGGTAATTTGAGGTAGTTAGTTCAAAGTATTACGTGTTTGCGTACAAGATTTGTAACAATTAATTCAGCATTACTTTTTAAAGCATTTTTAATAAAAATTGGCATGTTATAATATTTTGATATAGGAAATATTAAACTTTGATATAAATCTATCGATATTTTGAATCTCTTCCATATTCATCTTTTCAATTTAATTTAAAAATGGCAATGGTTTATTTTGTTGATTTGCGATTCTCTAATTTTGAATCACATTAAAGATAAAGTAATTGAGTTTGTAATTACAATTCGGCTAAGATCGACTATAAAGTTCTTACTTTTTTATAATTGTTGTTTGTTTTAGTTGTTTTAGTTGAGCTATTTGTTACAGAATTCATTATGGTCACTTAAACGTAAATTTTTAGCGTAATTTTTACTGTCAAATTAATGTGTCCAAATTAATGCTAAAGGGACAATAATATTAATTATATTAATGGTATTGCCAGAAGATTATACAATTTAAGAATAAGCTGCCGCAGACTCATTAATTAATTATATTTAATGCTATGTCAGAATAGGTCTATATTAAAACCCTCTAGGTATTACCCGATATTACCTGTACTAGTGATGTAGGATATAAATATATATTTTAAAACTTTTTGCTAGACAATCTATGAAATATAGAAAATTTTAGATATCTAACGCTTTTTAAGAATCAAGTAACAGGTAAAAAAGTAATTACATATTTTTACTTTAAAAGTTTTTAGAGATTTTATTAGTTTAGAGCGTATCATGAATGTACGATTTGAACGATTTAACCCAAAATTCTAAAATACCAATATCGCTTAATAAAACTGCCAAATTATGGACGCGAACTTGTTCATATCAAAAAATCACTAGAAAAATTAGAAAAAGAAGAGAAAAACATCCATTTGGATCAATGAGGGCACATTATTGAAGTTTTTTTTTTTTTTTTTAATTATTTCATTTTTATTGCCTTATATTTATATATATGTGTGCTTTACATATGTATAATTATAGATAAATTAATTCATTAAATATTTAGTGGTTGTAACGTTATTACACTTTTCAATAGAAAATCAAATATCTTAGTATGACGTTTTGATTTGGATTTTCTATTTTTTATTTTTCTTTTTTTTATTTTAAGTTGTTTTTGTTGTTATAGGATAAAGTTTTGTTATAGCCATCAACCGGAAATAAGCAATGGCATATTTATGTTGTCGAAATATTCTTAACATTGAAGTGTCATTTTTTATATGGAAATTATTGTTGTTATTGAAAATGGATTAAAAACGTTTCAGCGATATGCAACATAAAATGAGAGCATTTATTTCAATTTATTTGGTTTTAGATTTTCTTTTCAAGAAATTCGTTATTTTTTTTTTAGTTTCTTTTGTTTTGCTTTTTACTTGTCAAATATCTTTAAATAGAAAGCTAAAAATTTCCATGTTTATTGTACAAAGGATTCTGTAATACCAATCTGGAAATATATATTTATAATACTAATCTTGAAAAGAAAACGTAGGGTTTTTTATTTTTGTTTTTGTTGAGACTTAATCTATTGGCCGATTAGGGTATTACTTAAGAATAATTTCTTTTGGTATAAATATGATATTTGTGGCCCTTTCATAGTATCATCTCTAGTAGATGTAAATTTGATATTCAGTTTTCTGAACAATGATCTGAACTATTTAACTCTTAACTATTTAACTCTGAACCCCTTAATCCGAAGAGATTAAGGGGATCTGTATTCCAAATGAGTTGACGTGTGTATAGATTTTTGAATAAAATCTCCGCCTGCATTTTCAGCATAACAGATCTTCGTGAAGTCAATCGTAATACTGGCAATGGGTATTAAAATGTGAAGGTCTCTTAGTATCAAATTAAAGCAGTGGTTAGGTCATGTAGTATTATCAGTTAACATATTAGTAAGATTATCAATTAACATATGAGTTGATTGGATGCTAATGGGAACTAATTGCCCTAAACTTCGAAAGACATAGTGCAGATTTCAGTTAGTATTTCAGTTAGTATTTTACATGTACATCAGCCCTGACGTTTTAATTGCACGGTATACTACAGTACAAATTTTGCTTTAGGGTTGGTAGGCACGAACACATACCGTCACCGTCAATATTAGCTACCCGTTTACAGTCCATGACCACACTTCATATATAAAGCTTACTCCTTGGTTTACAAGCGAAGCCGTCCCTTAAAACTTCTGGGCTTATTTCATAGCACAAGGCCTAGCCAGCTATTTATTAAAGTAAATGAAATCGCGTATGATAAGCATATAGCTGTGTGATTAAGCGAGCAAAAAGTGCCATATGAGCATCATGGCCACCCATCACGGGGCCAATTCCAATACCACCAAAATAGACATTAAAATTGGTAATTATAAGGCACCACTTTAAGACTTTAACTTGATTTGATAAGACAGATGGAGGTCCACATAAAATGCACATTTGAGCTTTGCTTCTCAAAACTGTTGACCGGTAACGGATATGGCGCAGAAAAATTTATGTAGACGTACACATTATTGAGTATAATATAGTATTTGAATTATGAGTATAACCCATTTAGTCCCAGCCAATGGCAACTTTCATTCTTGTTGTTCTTCATTGTACACATTAATCGTATATCTGTAAATTTACAAGACTCTTGTCACTAGAAACGATATTATTTTAATTTACATTGTTATAAATGTTTTTGGTGTAAGTTTGTTTTACTTTATTCGGTTTTTTGTTGTATGCCCTATGAAATTCTTATAATAGGTGTAGTAGTACTAGAAAGCTTGTACCAATTCCAACACATACATATTATTACCAATTAATTCTTTTTTGTCTAGCACATATATCTGCTTCTCTCTTTGACCTATCCTGCGTTGTAGTCTCCTGCCCTGCCCCGTCCTGCCCTGCCCAGTCCTGCCCTGCCCAGTTTTGCCCTGCCCCGTCCTGCCCTGCCCAGTCCTGCCCTAACCCAGTCCTGCCCTGCCCAATTTTGCCCTGCCCTGCCCCGTCCTGCCCTGCCCAGTCCTGCCCTGCCCAGTCCTGCCTTGTCCAATTCTGCCGTGCAGGTTGGTATGGAAAATGAGCCAAATTGGTTTAAGGATGCGTCCACAGTGCAATTCGGTTTTTTAAAGCAAACATTTATAGTTTTTCATTCCCAACGTAGAAACTGAAATAGATAGAATGCTAAAATTTTGTACAACTATTAAAGCCATTAGTCTACAAGGCCTATAAAAAAACGATGTTAATTGAATACGCCTACGTTAAATTATACAATAACAAATTTGCCCACTTTTTATATGTTTATATTTTCCATCGATTACACCAAAAACATTGTGTGTCGCAATGACATAGTGTTCGAATGGCGGGTATCCCATAATTTGGCCCAAGCAAAATATAATTTTCTTACTTGTTTACCATGCCATTGTTTTTGGTGTTTTTTTTTTGCTTTCGATTGCTTTGCTTTAGATTGCTTTGCTTTCGAGCTTTCGAGCGTCCGGTTCAAGCAAATCAAAACAGAAAAAGAGAACTGGAAAAAAACGTACTTTGAAAACAAGAAAACAAAAATTTAAAAAAGAAGGAAAAAAAGACTTCTTTGACATGCATTAGATGACAATATAAACAATCGTGTCATGCAATTATTCATATATCTATAGAAAATAATATGATAATAGAATTTTCTTATGTATGAATTCAATACAATTTTATGAATTAGAATTTTGGGTTATCTGATTCATATATATATGAAATATATATAAAGAAATATGATGGATTATATGTGAGTGGAAATAATGACTTAAGTAATTAGTTTGCTTTCGTTCTTTTGAGTTGAAGTTGAGGCATATGGCTCATTACATTTACTGTAAGTTATATTAGATCGAACTTCTCTAATGCATACTTGAAATGTCCTAGTAATGTAATTGCATAAGATTATCTGATATTTAATTTGGTCCTAATTCATGCATTTCACATATGAATTCAATTCAATCTTTTAAGTCCAGGCGGAGAAAGGTCGAACAAAATTTTATCATATTATATGTAATCATTATCTAAAATGATAAAGATTAAGACAAAGGTTTGTTATAATGGCACTCAACCTTTAATAAAGTATTATTAAGGCATTTTGGAAAAGCTTTTAAAATGGAAAGCACTTCAAGAAATTCTCTTTTGAAAAATTTCCGTCATATTTTATTACTGAAAATATATTTTTATTGTTGTTGTAAATTTTGTTATAAATCGAATGATGTCGACTAACGATTACACATCCAGCCGTGCTATGATGAAAACGTCTTGTTCATTCCATATTAGTTTGAATTATTTTCGGAGATAGGTGTTCAAAACAAAAAAACAAAAAGAAGAATAAAACTTAATGTTAACTGATAGAGATTTTTCCTGACCCAGTAAGTATTGGGAATCTGTTCGTTAAAATTTCTTTGTCATTTGGCACTTCAAAGAAATAGGTAGAAAGAAGCTTCAATAATCTTTTACAGCCAAAAAAAAAAATATGTATGCTTCTCTTAATTTTAATTGACTTTTGATCTGCCAGTCTTGAAATATCATATTGAAATTTTACATTGAAATTTTGCCAAATATATCTAAAGGGTTAAATAACTTACTATATATTTTTTTCTCGTAAACTGAATTGGAATGCCTCGACTCAGCAAATACTGCAAAATTTATTTATCGATATTTGTTCTGTTAAAAATTTTTTTTAGGGATGATGGATACTTAAAATATGTTGTATGGCCTAGTACAATCTTTCCTTTTTATACCCAGCACGCAGAGGTTTGTAACACTTAAATGGAAGGGTTAAACATTTTGCAAAGTGTACATATTTTGGCTAAGTAACAAAATTCTGAATTGTTTAAGACATGTCTGTCCATCTGTCCTTGTTACCGTATATGTTAAACATTGTCTTGGTTGTAAAAATCGACTAGAAATCGTGTTCATATTTGGCCGAAATATTGAAAATTCAACTAACCTGGTTGGTATTGAAAAAAAACCTAATTGACTAAAGGACACGCCTACAATGCAACAATGTCATAGCATTGTACAATGTCTATATAACAATCAAACAAATCGGCCATGCCTACCGGAAATTATGCAGTTTCAAATTATTTAGAAAATTATTAGATTAGGTACCAAATAGTTTCTGGATGATGGTGGGAGTCTAAAATTTGGACACAGCTAAATGTACACTTCTCTTCTCTTGTTTTAAATTATTACTTATTGCTTTTTTCTATTGCTTTTAGAGTTGTAATAAAATTCTAATATTTTGACTTTTTCGGTTTTCTTTTTTTTTTTTTTTTTTTATTTTTTTTCCCTTCGTCTGCATGTTTATTTTTACTTTGAATTTTGAATTATGCCTTTTTTTCTTTTGCTTCTTGACACTATTAACATGTTCACACATTTTCAAAAAGTATCTAATTATTCACATGAGAGCTTGTACAAACATATATATATAATATATATATATATATATATATATATTGATTAAAATGTTGTAAGTATAATTGAAATATGTAATATATGAAATGATGAAGATGGCATTTTCTTTAGATTTCTTTTTCTATTTATTTACAAATATTTAATTATGCATACTTGCTCAATAGATTTTTCTCAAAATTCCTTTTTGTTTATCTTGTATCTGATTAACATAAATAATAATAATAATAATAATAATAATAATAATAATAATAATAATAAAATAATAATAATTAATAATAAATAATAATAATAATAATAATAATAATAATAATAATAATAATAATAATAATAATAATAATAATAATAAATAATAATAATAATAATAATAATAATAATAAAGTCAACGTAAAAGTTACACATATTCTGAATTTTTAGATTGTTTAAAAAGTTCGCTATGTGAGAATGGGTATTTAAAAAGTTGACCAATTTGAGCCAAGTTTATCAAAAATTTTTAATATTACAGTACAATAATGTACCAATTTTTGTTAAAATCTGTAAAAAAAAAAAGTGTTTTTCGCATGTGACGACTTTTTCTCAAGAAAACGTTATATGGAAAGTGATCGTAGAAAATGGTCCTATGTCAAGCATTTCTAGTAAGCTTCATTTCTAGGCTAAAGCACATTCATTAAAATATCTTAAAAATTATGACCTGTAGTTGGGATAACAAATTTACATGGACACAGATCAGATAGACAGACGGACAGTGAAAACTGAAAATAATTCCGAGTCGATAGGTAAAATAAAAAGGTGGTTTTATCTCAACTTCTTTTGGATGTTATAAATATCTGTACAGCGGCCTCAATTGACTATAACGGTTAGGGCCGTTGTAATTTTATTTATTTGGATCAAACTCATCAAGAATAGAAAGTTTCAAAGACATTTGTTTAGATGTGCACTAATAGATTCATATTTTATTGATATCAAAAATAAAATAATTTAAATTTCAAAAATATTATCACCATTTCTTCTTTTCCATATTAAAATTTTTTTTTAAATTCATATTTTCAATATATAATTTTATCAATAAAATTTAATCATATTAATGTTAACTGATTTAGAATTTCATAATATTTATAAATAGAAAAATAGTTCCATATTTAATCAGTCATTCTTCATTGAAGTTTATTTGCCTTTGTCGTCATTTCTTGTTTCAACTTACAATTCCATTCAATTATTATAATGTAACATGTGACACTTTTTTGGATGGAATTTTAAAAATAATACATTTTAACTTTATACACATACATATATATATATATATATATATATATATATATATATATGCATACAAATGCACTTAGTTAGTTTGAGTTAATGGTGATATATGATGATTTGATAAATATAATATTTCATATCCAAAAAAAAAAAAAAAAAAAAAAAATTAAACAAACAACCAAAGAAAAGAACGCTCAACAGTAAGTAGAGAAGTTGCCGAAAAACAAAACAAAAACAAAAACAAAAAAAAAAAAGAAAAAAATTAAAAAAAAAAGGGGGAAAAATTGAAACAACAATAGAAAAGCACACAAAAAAAGTAGGTCGTGACCTAAATTGTTTCTTTTTTTTTCCGCGTTTTTTTTTTCAAACTATATTAATGTGTATGTACGTATATGTATAGATAGATGCATATATATCTACATGCACACTTCAATTTTATATATTTTTTTACAGATATTTTTTTCATGAAGCTTTACATGGATCATGTTGTTTAGAATGTTTCCTTTGTTGTTGTTCATATTATTATTATTATTATTATTATTATTATTATAATTATTGTTGTTGTTGTTATTGTTGTTGTTCTAGTTAGTTTTGTTTTGCTCCTTTCAATTTTTATACCCTACACAACTTTAGGTTATTAGAAATTTGGGCCAATGTTTTTGTAGCATCCTTAACTTTTATTATATCAAATCTAAATCGATTTAAGCCTGTCTGTCCCTACATGTAAATTTGTTATTAAACTTTATATCGACATTTTTAAGATATTTAAATGATATTCAATAGATAGTTGTGCTTTGATATAGAGACGAACGTTATTTCAAATAGTTGAAATAGGATCATTTTTAGGACTATTTCTCAGTTAAGGTATTTCTTGAAAAAAAAGTCCTTATATGAATAGAAAACAAAATTACAATTTTAAATATATTTTAATAAAAATAGGCGTGCCATAGTATTTCAATATAAAGAACATGTGTAAGAAATTTGGTCCAAAATTGGTCCATTGTTAAGATCACTACGCTCTTTTCGCAAAAAAAAATTTATTATAAAAGTAAGTCGGATAAAAGTCACAATTTTAAATATATTTTAATAAAAATTGATATGTTATTGAATTGCATTTTTATATACAAAAGATGTGTATTATATTTGGATAAAATTCGGCCATTTTTGGAACTTCCTTCTATATAACGAACTTTTCAAATAATTTAAAGTTACAACTTTTTTTTTTTTAGTTTTTTCTTGACTTATTTAACTTTCTAATTATATTAGACTAAATGGTGTAGGGTATTTAAAAGTCGACTACCATCGGCGCGTTTAATTTCTTACGCATTTTTTTTTTTTTTTTTGTTAAATGGCTCTTATCACCTAAATGACTTAAATAAATTGAATTCAAATGAAATGAAATGAAATGAAATGGAATGGAATGGTGTGGAATGGAATAAAAGCGCTATATATTATTTGGATTTTATATGTCTATTATATAAATATATGTATATATATATATATAATATATGTAAACATAAGTAAATATTTGACAAGTGAAACAATCATATTTGGCTAGAGCCCAAATTTAGATACTCTATATGAAGTTTTATTTGAAAAGCAAGCGAAACGTAAGTGCCTTCATTTGACTTTATGCATTATGGGCATGTACCTGAATCGATTTTTTTTGCCTATTTTCCATATCAATCGGTATTGCCATTATTTGTAACAAATTTGTATTCGATATTTCAATATGTTAAGATTTACAAAATATTAATAACTGCCATAATCATATTGATATAAAGATTGTGGCTAGACATGAGTAGATCATTTCAAAATTTGATATTGATCAGAGAATTTATGTCTCTATTTATTTTTTTCTGGATATTGCAAATGTTTTTTTTTTAAATGAGTATATCATTCTGTAATCTCTGATTTGTTGGTATAATAACTAAATTAATTAAATATTTTAAATTTATACATCATACATAAATTGTTTTATCTTTTCTTTTTCTATAGCGAGACGAAAAATTCGAGATTATGCATTTATTATTGTTAAACGCAGTGTTGAGGTTATTTTGCCGTATTTTTTCTTTCTTTTCTTTAAAGAACTGTAATAAAAAAAAGAAAGAAATGAAAATAAATGATAATTAAGAAAATTTGAGCCATATGGAGAAAAAAATATTCAAATTCAAATTCTTTCAAAGAAAGAACACTTTTGTGAACTTTATCATCACATGCAACAAAATGCAGGCCATCTCATGTAGTAATTTCGTATTTCAGTTTTCACTTTGGCCATCTATAATATCGCCGTTTGGGTTATTTAGATGTGAAATTTTGATTGGATCTACCATCAATAATTGATAAAAAAAACCATCATTGCGAAGAAACCCAGAATGATAAAATTTATAAAATGATGCCTAATCATTAATAGATAATAAAGAAAATTACATTTGATCGGGGGCCAAATCATGAAAGACCATCACCCTCCAGACACTTTTTGGTACTTTATCTAACTAACAGATAATTTAAGGTAGCATAATTTTTGAAGGGTGTGGCTGATTTACAGGATTGTTATTATAGAATAATTGGCCAGTTTTCAAGTTATGAACGAAAAACTATAATTTTTTTACTA
Source organism: Melophagus ovinus (assembly GCA_023089585.1). Classification (NCBI taxonomy): domain Eukaryota; kingdom Metazoa; phylum Arthropoda; class Insecta; order Diptera; family Hippoboscidae; genus Melophagus; species Melophagus ovinus. The sequence goes on from JAKKIB010000180.1 coordinate 2,923,258, forward strand.
AAACAAAAGTGCTTTCAGCTTACATGGTACAGTGGGCGTGGTCTTTGGCCAATTGGTCTAATTTTCAATATCAACTAGACTTTTTCAATATATTTTCAATATATTTGCCAAATTTGAAGAACCTATCACAAATTTTACGGTTTACGGATAAATGCTCAAATGGACGGACGACCAGACATTTTTAAATCGTTTCAGAATTGATTCCTAATCAAAGATATCTATACTTTGTACGATCTATCTTTGATGCCTTCTTTTAGATGTTACAAAACATAATGACAAAATGGCGTCCAACCTCTGGATGATAGATATAAGAAAAGAAAACCCAAGCGTGCTGCTGTTCTAATAAAAAAATATGATGAAACAATTAGAAAAGTCCATTAAGTCTTTTGTATCCAAAATAATAATCAAAAAAAGGAAAAATATCCAGAATTATCAAACTGTTTTCGTTGTTAAAAAATCAAGCAAAGTCAACAATTAAATTTTCTTTTAGTTTTTTCCTAATTTTTTAACCATTTTCAATTCTATCAGGCAGAATCGAATTGAATGAAAGCATGCAATGCCATAATGAAAAAACATAACGAAACTTTCATAAAAATATCTTAAATAATTTCAATAATTGATGCTGGCCTACTAGAATTGGCTAATTTCGAGAAAAGAAAACTTATTTGAAACTCTCTATCGAATCCAATTGAAATAAAACGATTTTAAAGTGATTTCCCGAAAATCTCTAATTTAAAAAGAATTTAATTCAAATGGCAATTACAATAATTTTACAATAATGTTGGAAATATTGACCGATAAATGGAAACAACAAAAACAACAAAAAAAAAAAAAGAAAAAGGAAAGAGGCAAATTCCAAAAAAAGAAAAACAAAACGGAAAAAAAATCAAAGGGAGGAAATCACCTTTTTTAATTTTTTATATCTTTATTTGGTTTTTTGTTTACAAAATTATTTCATACAACGCTATCACACACACATATACATACACATACATACATACATAAAAAGTCTATATTGAATTTGTATAGTTATAATAATGTTAAGACAGAGGCATTCTAAAGTTGTTCCAGTTTAGTAATTATTGTATTAGCAAATTCTTTAAGGAAAGAAATAACCAAAAAAAAAAAAAGAAAAAAAGGAAAATGAAAAAAGTTATAAATATATATAGAAAACAAAAACAATGCAACAAAAACAAATTGTTAGCCACAACTTTACGTTAAGTTGATTGCATGAATGCGATCAAAAAAGAAAATTGGAAATATGAAGAAAAACAATATATAAAATAATAAAATAAAATTATTAATAAAAAAACAAAAAACAAAAAACAAAAAAAAGAACAACAACAATTACAGCAACAGCAACAAGCGAAACAAAGCAAACAAACTAAATAACTAAATATAAATAAATGAAAAATAAGAGAAGAAAAACAAAAAAACCAAAAAGACACAAATCAGAGCTTCAGCCACCAGTTTATAATTATTTAATATATATATATATATATATATATATATATATATGTATATTTCTTTTTTTTTATCTATGTGTAAAGTGCATTTGTTGTATAGTTCCATAAAATACTAATAATAATATCCAAAAAAAATAAATTAAAATTAAAAAGAAAAAGACAGAAGAAAAAGCAAAAAGCGAAAAGCGAAAAGCGAAAAGCGAAAAAAAAGTAAAACGAAATCGAATCTGGGTTACTTCACTTTTTAGCATAACATTAAGTAATATCGTCAGACTAGATTCACTCTCTGTAATACAATAAAAAATCTAAGCCACTGGCTGACTAAATAACTACTAACTATCAGCTTGCTATCTATCTAGCTAAGCTAGACCGTTCATTGCCTCTGCTGCCAACCAACCAACCAACCAACCAACCAACCAACCAATCAAACAACCAACCAACCAACCAACCAACCATCCAACCAAACAACCAACATCCATCTATCAATCTATCTACTCGTTTTCTTAAAATCAGTCAATTAGACAGAAAAATCGGTCAGTCAGTCGGTCAGTCGGTTAGTCAGTCGGTCAGTCAGTCAGTCAGTTAATCAGTTAGTGGGTCGATCGATCAGTTAGGCAAAGCAAATTGTGCTATAATTTGTGTGCACTCACTTTACTCTATCTTTTCAGTTTTCAGTTTTTCATTTTTCATTTTTCATTTTTCATTTTTCATTTTTATTTCTATTTTTCTATTTATCTAGTTTTCTATTTTGCTATTGCCTTTTTAAAATCTTTCTTTTACTTTAGTGGTAAGGCAATAAGTATTTTGTTGTTGTTGCTATTATTTTATTTTTATTATTATTATTGTTATAATTGTTATTATTGTGTTGATCGTTACTTCTTCTACTATTCTTCTCATTTCTTAGTTGAATGACTTTTTAGAGCGCACGTTCGCTTCTTTCGCTTATAGAGTTGCCCAATATTATTATTATTATTATTATTATTATTATTACTTATATTTTTAATAAATTACAATTAAATAACATAATTTAGGTTATATCAAATTTTTTTTTACACCATTTCTAGATGATGACTTCTAAAATCTCAATCAACATCTAAATGATCTTCTCAATTTAGACTCATTTAATTTTATTGATTTTACTTGATTCAATAAAACATCGTAAACCTGCTGTTCTTATATCCATCACTCAGAGCTTATGTTTGTAATGCCCAAAAGGAAGAAGACTCTATAAAATGCATATAATTTTGATAAGCATTAAATTCTGAATCGATTTAAATATGTCTGTCCATCTGTTCATCTGTTCATCTGTTCATGTTTGGTACACATTCTGTTGGTTGCCTACAAAAGTATATCGAGTTGAAATTTGGTACGAACTTTTGAAGTTTTTGTACATTAATTGGGTTTAAAAATGGGCAAACACTATCATAAAACACGCCCACAGTGCAACATAAATTGAGAAAATTTCTCTTTTTTTAAGCAAAAATTTGTAAGTTTTCGTTCATAATTTGAAAAGTCAAGCAGATGGAAAACGAATATTAATACCGTTATTCTACAACGACTACAAAAAACTCATGAAAATCGGCAACGTCTACCCAAAATTATGCAACTTCAAATTATCTGTCTGTAAAATGGCGAACATTACTTGGGTGGGGGCTATTTAAGGCCCTAGATAAATATAATTTCGTCACTAAGTTTTCAATTTTTTATACCCTACACCACTTGCGGCTACAGGGTATTATGTGCTTAAGCGAATGCTTATAATATTCAGAAGGAGTTAAGATAGCGGACCACTCAGTATCATTTTCTAAATCGATTTAAGCCTGCATCTCCGTCGATCTATCTGTCTGTCTGTTCTCTCATCCGTTTGTTCGGCCATGCTTTCGTTTGTGCATGTAAATTTGTTATTAAAATACAGGGCACCATTTTAGAGCTGTTTGATTAAAATTTGATACGTGGGCGTATTTTAGCCCAAAGAAGCCCGAAAATAATTATATTTAAGATCAGACTACAACGATCTATTTTGCAAAGAGTTTGTGAGAGTTACGTGATTAAAACTTCAAATTTTGGGTAGGGTATCCAATCGACTATAACGTATATGTGTGTAGTTAATATAACTTTTATTTTCGCAAATCTCTAATAGATTTTGTATACACCTAATTGCACTTGCCATGTTGGATCATAAAAATTTCGTAAAATATTTTACTTAAGTTTCGCTTGAGCAACGTTCAGTTTAGGCCATGAGCTCTACACAAATTCCCTGAAGATCCGGCAAAATTTTTCTAAATTCTGATTTTAATGATAGGAAATGTATGGGGATTATTATGATTGGTAGTATCAGTATCAATATACAAATTAATTTTAAAGGATATTGCACAACGGTTCGAACATCAGCAGCAACGTTTCCTATTAGTTTCAGATAATATTCTTAAAGGAAATGAAACCGCGTACGATAAATATATAGTTGTATGATTAAGGTAGCAAAAAATGCTATATGGGCATAATAGTCGGTCATCATGGGGCCAACTCTGGTGATGACGTGGCATCAAATTAAATTCTTGGCTCGATTTTGTGAAAGTCCTTAGTACCGCTCCTAAGTACTGTACACGAAACTTTACTCGTGAAACCAAATCCAGTTGATCCAATTGATCGGATGCATCTCTGGATTGATTACTTTCATTTTAAAGAATTGTATTAAATCCATATACATAAATTTTTTCGATTGCCATGATTATACATTATATGCTTTAGGGCCAATTACTTTCGAAGAAGCAGAAGATAAATTTTTAAAATTGTTTTTTTTTTTAAATAAGAGCTTTATTCACAACGATTGCATGCCCTTAAAAAGTGAAATTATATCCATATTATAAGCGTGGATGATTCTATAATTCTTGATGATTACACAGAAATGATCAAAAATCATCAAAAATTCTTTTAATTCTATAGATTATATAAATTCTTGCCTGCTAACTTAAAATTAATTTAATTATAAATTTGTACTTGTTACATTTTTATTATTATTCATATTATATAAAAATTTTTAAAAGTATTTAACAATTCTACAGAAAAAACAAATATATAATAATAAAAGCAAAAAAATAATTAAAGCAAACAAAATCAACAAGTTTTTTTTTGTTTTTGTGTTTTGCTTGGCTTTTTACTTTTTACTTTTGCTTTTGCTATTATTTATCTTTTTGTTTTCCTTTATCTATTACATTATATATTTGTCTTCTTTTTTAATGAGTTTTGCTTACTTTGCAAAACTAATTCAGCAATCACAGTTATAACAGCAACAATATTTTTTTGGCCAAAAAGACTCACAACTCAATCCATATGTTGTAGATTTTCTTCGCTTTGATGAATTTACAAGCAGAAACAATTTCAATTTTTATATTGATTATACAGACGCTGAAGGTATATTAATTTTGTCATTATGTTTTGTAACATCTAAAAGAAGGCATCAAAGATAGATCGTACAAAGTATAGATATCCTTGATTAGCAATCAATTCTGAAACGATTTAAAAATGTCTGGTCGTCCGTCCATTTGAGCATTTATCCGTAAACCGTAAAATTTGTGATAGGTTCTTCAAATTTGGCAAATATATTGAAAATATATTGAAAAAGTCTAGTTGATATTGAAAATTAGACCAATTGGCCAAAGACCACGCCCACTGTACCATGTAAGCAAGCTGAAAGCACTTTTGTTTTAGTCAAAAATTTATAGTTTTTCGTTCATAACTTGAAAACTGGCCAATTATTCTATAATAACAATCCTGTAAATCAGCCACACCCTTCAGAAATTATTCAACCTTAAATTATCTGTTAGTTAGATAAAGTATCAAAAAGGTGTCTGGATGGTGATGGGTTTTCATTATTTTGGTCCCAGCCAAATGAATTTTTCTCAGTTTTTCAATTTGTTTTTTGTTTTTTTTTCTTTTTTCTTTCTGTATTTGCGTTTCTGTTGCTGTTACGTTTTTCTTCTTGTGTTTTGTTTTGTTTTTGGTTTATTATGTTTTGCTAGACTTTATTTACTGATTATTACAATTGCAGTTGTTGTTGTACCAGAGATATTGTTATATAATGTTTATAAATTATGTGCCATATTAAAAAAAATTAAGAAAAAACAAAAAAAAAAAAAAAAGAAAAAAGTAATCACTGTTATTTTTGTTTCTTTTGTTGCAATTTTTCTGTATCTGTGTCTTTCGCATTTTATCTCTTTCTTTTTCATGCCATTTCATTTCATTTCATTTCATTTCATTTCAGTTTATTTGATATTAGGTCAAAGCGGTCATGTAAATTGGTGGAAAATTTTTAGGTCATGTAAAAGCTAGAAGCATTTTCTCTCTTTTATTTTATTGTTGTTTTATTGTTAGATTATTACATAACACACACACACACACACACACAACACACACACACACACAGGCAGACGCATTATCATCACAATATCAGTCCTATTAAAATATCGAAAATATCTACTTTGGAAATTCTTAAACGATTTTTAATAGTAATTTGGTATTTTGTTAATTAGAGGATAAAAAATTAATATCAATTTGATTTATTGTAATTATTGAAATTTAAAATTATATTATAGTTGGAAAAATTTGCATAAATTTTATGAGGACTTCAATAACTTTGCAATAAAATATAATTTAAAAATTATCCAATTTAAAAAAGCTAAAAAGAACTTTTCCGTTTAATCAGTGCAATTTTTATTTAGAACATTTAAAACTATTTCATGCCGAACTTTCAACTACCATCGTACATCACTTTAAAAAATTAAATCTAAAAATAATTGATTATATATTATAATCGATCACGATCGATTATTAAATACGCTACAACATATTTTTATAAAGGAATTTCCAGTATTATAAGTGCGGTTATTCCGGCACTTTTTTGGGCATTTCAAACAAACAGCTCTAAAATGGCGTCTTGTATTTTCCTAACAAATTTAAATGGTCAGATGTACAAATGGACGGACAGGTGGACAAATGGACCAATTGCTGTGTAGGCTTAAATCGATTTAGATTTCAGGAAGTCAAACGATTCATGAAGCGATTAGTATAATAAAAGGTACGTCCATTTCAACTCATGAGGAGTGACTTTTTTTTATATGAAAAGCGGCCTTCAGAGAATGAAAGTATTTTGGATTAAATTGATTAAATATTACTTACTAAATATGTCAACTAATATTATTCTTTTTAATATATGGATATTTTGCAGAAGAAAACTTTGGATTAAGGCAAATGCTGGACCCTAATCAGATATAATACGGTGAGTCCTTGAAGGAAACAGACAAACGTTTGTGGATTAAAGTATATTTAAATATTTAAATATGTTAAAAAAATAGGGATCAAAACGAACCGAACCACGGACAAGCAGACAGACATGCAAATGGACATACAATCACACGAATAGAAAGGCTAAATGCCTTAAGCAATTCTGAATAATTTGTTATTGTAAAAAGTGGCCTCAGGTGCGGCTCTTCTAAGTGTTACAAACGATCGCACAAAAGTTTTAATATACTGTAGTATCCTACAAGTATGATATAAAAATCTAAAAACATGAAAATATTGGGGACAATTTTTATAATATTCAGGTACAGCCATCTCCATTTTCTCTATATGCTATGAAAAAAATTTCTTAATGTTATATCTCAACTATTTAACAGTTTTTGTTGTATATGAATGCAATTTAATTAAAACAGATGAAGCCTTTTCAAAGATCGGAGCCAATTTGATCGATCACAAACCCATCTAAAACATTTTCTGCTGAAAATGTACGATTTTGAATTAATTTATTTTAATAATTTTATTCGAATCAAATTGCTAATTTAATGCGGTAAATAAATGTTTCAAACTTGATCCAGATAGATCAGTTTGTTTCTTTTTTTTTTTTCTTTTTTGGAAATTTTTGACAAAATAATTTTCATCTATTTCGATAGTTAACAATAAAATTTTGAACCCGGTATTCTGTTGTGAGTATTACGAGCATATTTCTTAATCGATTTTAACCATTTTTAAAAATCTCTTTTGAATACAAAACCTGCAAATTTTATTGGCTTTCTTATTGAAGTTTATATAAGAAATTTTGGGTCACCACGAAAAAGATTTATAATAGATAATCAAACCAATGGACAACTGAGCAAATATAATTTAAAATAGATTAAGAATTGATGGCATTATGCGAAATATCGCCAAATGGTTGGATGGTTATGATTGAATGTTCGTCCAATACGGGTGGATTTGAATGGACAGAAATTTATCTAAATTGATTGTTATTTTTCATGATAAATTTTAAATGTTACGGACATTCGCACAAACTGTATATAACTTATTTAAAAAAAAGTAAATTAGGAAATTAGAAAACAACAACAACAACAACAACAACAACAACAAAACGAAATAGAATGAATGGCTTAGAAATTATGGCGTCGAAAATAAATTGATTAAAAAGTGTTTACTTGCTTTTTGGTTTTTTGATTGATGAAAGTGATTGTTTTAAATTAGAAAAAAAACAGAAAAAAAAACATCAAAAAAGAAAATAATAGAAAAAAGAAACACAAACAACTCATTAAATGTAAACAAAGAGAAAGAGCGATAGAGAAAGAGAGATCCCAAAATTCAAAATTGGAAACGTTTTTTTTTTGTTTTTTTGTTTTTTTGTTTTTGGTTTTTTTTTTTTGGATGGAAGAAAGTGTAAACTTAAGTGCACCTCTGCATTTACATAAACATTTTAGTCGCTTTGGCTACTCTTGTCTTGAGTTGACTTGACACACATAAGGTCTTGAGTTTTTGTTTTTGTTTTTGTTTTTGTTTTTGTCTTTGTTTGTAATAAATAAATTTCTATAATAAATGAAAGCCCTTTAAATTTAGGTTTTGATTTAAGTATCGTAGGTCACGCACTTTTCACTGCTTTCCTGTTGCATGCGTTAATAGATAATGTTTGTATGGTGTGTGTTGCGTTGAAAGCCAAAAAAAAAAAAAAGAAAAAAAAGCCAAAAAAAGCACAGAATGCTTTGTTGAAGGGCGTGGGTGGGCGGGAAGGAGAAACTGTAATTTGCTTTTAAATTTTTCGGGTTGTTTTTTCGTCTATTTGTGTTTGTTTTTTTTTTCTTGCTTTCTGAGTTTTGTTCGAACTTACCAATGAAATGGAATTTCATTTTGAAAGTATTTATTTGTTTTAGACGAGCTTTTATTACTTTTTTTTTTGGTTTTCTTTTCTCGTTAAACACTCGTCCATTAGACGGAAATCAATGTTGTTTGTACCTAACGCCATTTATGGCCACAAGATATTATAAGTTTGGGCCGCTGTTTGTAACATCCGGAAAGAGTTACTTTCTGATTTGAATCCATTCAAGCATCGCTGTTCATTTCTTTGTCTGTCTGTCTGTCCGTCTGTCTCTCTGTATCTCTATGGAAGGTATAGGCCGAAATTTTCCAGATATTTTAATGAAACTTGATACATGGGTGAGTTTTTTTTAAACAGAAATAAATCCTATTAAAAATGGTTAAAATTAGATGATTTTTATGATCACTTCTCCCCATAAAATCTTTTTCGACTTTTATTTTATTTTATTATATGAATAAAAGGTTCGATATTGAATATATTTTTAGAAAAATTGGCCAGGCCTTATATTTTCACATAAAAATTATATTTAGCAAATTTAGTTCATATTGGTCCACTTTTATGACCCATAAAGTCTTTTTCGATTTGTATTTTAACATAAAAATTATGTGTAACAAGTTTGATACAAATCGATCCATTTTTTGTATGAGCTTCTCATAAAATGAGAAGCTCCGATTGGCTATCAAGTTTTTACTTATTTTATACACATAGATTTAATAGATTTAATTTGTCTATTTTCTATTTTCTATTTTCTATTTTCTATTTTCGATAGAAAATATTTGTAACTTTTCATTTTTGTAACTTTTCAGTACATACATTAAGAAATTAATTACAAAAATTCAACTTAGATTAAAAGTATTGTACAATAAAATCATCTACCAAATGTAAATAACGAAATGAATAACCCTTGAAATGTGTAAAGACGTTTTCTAAAAAAGAAAATAAAAATACCATTAAAAAAACAACATTTCTCAGAATTTAATTGAAGACAAAACAAATGAAATAAAAATTAAAGTTTTTTTTTGTTTTTCCTTTTTTTTTTCGGTTTTTTTTTTTTCAAGCCTACCATCATTGAATTCTAGTTTTCTCTCGAGATGATCAATTTTTGGTAAATTTTCCTACAAAATTTTTGTTTTTATAATGAAACATAATGATTGTTAAAATTAGAATTGAAATGGCCAAGAGTAAAAAAAAACTTTCATCCATTTTTCAATTTAGATCATTTAACTGAATTATTAAATGTTGTATGTAGAATGTTAATTGGTATGTGATTTTAAATTTCTACATTCATCCTAAATTTGTTATGATTTCTATTTTTTTTGATAATAAAATATATAGAATGCTTGTTCCGCATAATGGCCCCTCCAGAGGATAACTCGTTTTTTCATCTGTATTTATACTTTTCAGAACTTGTGGTCCTGTGTTTGGTCTATTACAAGTTAATGTAGTTATGTTTGTAACAGCCAGATGACATTGAAATGGATCCATCTTTTATTATATTTATTTTATAAGTTTTAAGCCTGTCTGTCCGTCTGTCATGCAATTTTTCAGATATTTTATAAAAATTTTCAGACGTATACTGATTGTGCCCCCAAAGGTGCACCCCATTGACCAGGATTAGAATCGTATTACTTTTTCGAACATGGCCCATATAACGTTTTTTTTGGAGAACAAAATCGTTATGTGGTAAAAAAAATTACAGTTTTGAATAAATTTTAAGGAAAATTGGCACGTTATTGTATCTTGATATAAAAAATATGTGTGCAAAATATGAAAATTTGAATTGATCCATTTTTTGAAGCAACTTCCATATATCGAACTTTTTATATAATGTAACAAATATACATTTATCAATTTTGCTGATTTTTTTCAGTCATTTAATGCGACTTTTTAATTTCTTAATGAAAAGTGAAGTTCTATAAGATATATAAAGATCGGTCTCGATCGACAATAAAATTCTTATTTGTTCATATTATAAAGTAAAATGTTAAGTATTGTCGCAACGTTTGTGCGTATATCTTTGCAACTTGTAATGAAAAAGTAACAACAACAATAACAACATCAACTTTAAAAAACTTAGACAAGTTGAGATGGTTTGTTAGTTTTGTTTGTTAGATTATTTGTTTTTTTTTTTTTTTTGTTAATGTAGTAAATTTATATGTCCCACTTACAGATGGATCAACTTTTTTGTTAATGATGATGGTGATGATAATGATGATGATGTGATTACTTAACTTTTATCGTATTTGTCAAACGGTATTTAAAAATCAAAAAAATTTAAAAACGCATCGAAAAACAAAACAAAACTAATCCAAAAAGCATTGACAGAAAAAATAAACAAAAATAGAAACTAAAGGAAAAAAACCGGAACTGTTAAAAAAAAATAAAATTAAAAAGAAAAAGAAACCAAAAAAACAAACCAACTTAAAAAAAAAGAAAAAAAATTCAAGTGAAATGCTGAGTTAAAGAGAAACGTGAAACGAACAATTTAATTTTATAATTATAATGACAATCCAATCCACATAATATTCATCTCTTTATACTCTTGCTCTTCCTCCTACACGCACACACACACACACACGCGCATACATGCATACACAAATGTGCATGTTAATATAAAAATTTATAAATTAGCATAAGTGTTAATTTGTATAAGAGTCTAAAAGAGTCAAGGAAAAAGGGAGAGAGTGACCAATAGAGAGAGAGAGAGAGAGAGAGAGTATAATAGAGTGATAGTGTGGGAAAGTAAGAAAGATGGCAATCCTTTGCTTTTACTGTTTTTGTTGTTATCTTTTAACTTTCATATCATCACACCAAAAGTCATAAGTAACAGTAATAAGTAACGGCAATAATAACGTTAACAATAACGGCAATAGTAACGGTAATAACGGTAACAATAACGGTAATAATAACTTTATTAATAACAATAATAAGAACGGTATCAGTACCGATTACAATAGCAGTATCAACAACGGAAAAATAGGGGGAAACAATAACGGTACGGATAACAGAATAACGCTAAGAATAACGGTAAGGTTAACCGTAAGGATAATGGTAAGTATAATGATAAAATTAACTATAAATAAATAACGGTAAGAAAAAATGGTAAGAATAATGGTAACAAAAACGGTAAAAGGAACTATAATAATAATGCTAATATAATATATATAATAATAAAAATTACACAAACAATGCCGGTAACGTTAATAGTAGCATTAACATTTTATTATATATCGATTATGTCAATTTTGTAATTACAGCATACATTCACTGGTTTTTTTCTTCGTTTTGTTTGATTTTTATCATCATTAATTTGTTTGAATATTTGTTTTGTTTTGTCATCATTATTGTGTCGTGTTTTGTGTTTTGCTTTTTCTTTTATCTATTTATCTATTTCATTAATTATAACTTTTTCCTTGTTATGTTGCATAAACATTTGATTAATTTTATTTTCGTCCGCTTTTATTTAAATTGTAATTTTTTGTTGTTGTTTGTGTTTTTTCTATTTTCTTTTTCTCTTTTTTTTCGGTGTGCTAAAAATTTTGCTCATGTTATTGCTATTATAATTATTATTATTGCTTACATTTTCTTTCATCGAAAACTTTCATACCAAAAACACAAAACAAAAAAACGAAAAACAAGAAGAAGAAAAAACAAGGAAAACATAATAAAGTAACAAAAAAAAAAAGAAAAAAAAGAAGTGAAATATGTATTTTCAAAGTCTCTGTCCTGACCTTGGACTTAGTTTTGATGTCTTTCTTCGTTACCTACTTTCTTTCTCTTTCTCTTCCTTTTTTTATTATATTTTTCTTTGGCTTTTTTAATTTTATTTATTTACTTTTATTTTACATTTGTGTGTTGTAAAAGTCTATTATTACTATAATATTACAACAACAACCACATTATTATTATTATTGTTATTGTTATTATCATTGAATCTAAACCAGTCAGGCAGTTGTTTGCCTACCAAATGTGATAACATTAACTGTTCATTTTTTGTTGTTTATATCATTTGTGTGTACGTGTGTGTGTGTGTGTGTGTGTGTGTCTGTGCGCATGTATGTGTAAAAAAAACTCATGAAAGAGAGAAAGCAAACAAGAAAGTCATTAAGCCCTAACAAACAAGCCGGCTATAAAAATAAAATAGAGAGGCATAGTGGCACAGAGGCATAGAGAGAGAGAGAGAGTGAGAGAGATAGAAATGGAGATGGAGAGATGAAAAAAAGAAAACAAACAAGCAACTTTTACTTTTCATACAAGTTACGTCAGATTAGCCAGTTGTTGTTGCTGCTGGTGTTTTTCTTTTCTTTTCTTTTCTTTTCTTTTTTGTATACTTTTATATGGTGTTGTATATTACGCCTGCGTACGTGTATATGTGTATGTATGTGTACGTGTATATTTGCATGCTAAATCATTGCACCATTTGCTTTTTCTTTGATTTTTTATGGCTGCTGTTTTCTCAATTTTAATATTTGTTTCATAATAATTAAGAGAGCTTTTAGTCTCATCTTCTCACTTCCATTATGCTACTTTGCTTTTTCTTTGTTGGTGTTATAGCAATTATAACTGTAAAATAATGCACTAATATTTATAATGATGAAAAACGTGAATTACAAAAGAGATGAGAGAAAATGAGAATTTCTTGATTCGTTTCAAGTGATTGAAGGATTTTTCTTATGGAGAAATATACAAATAAAGAGAGAAAGAAAAAGATAGGGAGAGATTAGATCTGTAAACATTAAAATGAGCCAATTGCGTAGTGTAAAGAATTTTGGGATTAATATTTGAATTGTTTAAGGACCAGAAGAACGTTAAAAACATAAATTTAGATTAGCCGGACAGACAGATTCTGAAATCAATGTTAATTGTGATTATATGCATTAGACAGACTCTCTTTGGCACATTTCAAAAATTTTGATATGTTACAAATGTTTTGCCAATAAATAACTAATAAATGTAAGACTCTTATATATTGGATTGGCAATTAAACGAATTATAATATACATTTTTTTTAAATAAAATTTTTTTGAATCGTTTAATGTTAAAATTCTTTTAATTTTCCATTTGTCTTTTATTCTGTGCTCGCTAGTTTTCCTTTAATCATCTGATGCCGAATTTGTTCTAAATCATCTCTATAACTTCCATGAAAGGGCATGACCAATTTTAATAATAATTCGTTATGTTCATTACTTGTCATTATTTAGAATAAATCTTTCAGATAATTATATTAAAGAAATCATCATTATTAACATAATCATCATGTTATTTATCTATATAATTTTTAAAGTTAACGAATTTTATTTCTATTGAAATGAAACATATAAAATGAAATATTTATAATTGACATAATTTTTAATGGAGTAAAATAATATTTAACTTGAAGAATTTTATATGAAATTTATAGGAAACTTATTAAAAACTCCACTAAAATGTTATTTGATGGAATTTGAACAATTGCTGCCTTTCACTTAGGCACCAATTAAAAAAAACAAAAAAAAGAAAAGAAGAAAAAAAGAAAAAAAGCCAAAACCGAAAACAAAACTAAAAATAATACGAAACAATGAAAGAATTGTGTGATTAAGGAAACTGCAGGCGAAACATTATAAATAAAAAGTAAAACAAAATAAAAGAATAAAACAAAAAACAAAACAAAAAAAAAACAAAGTATATAAAATCAATTTATTTCTATTTTTCTATTTTTGTGTTTGCATTTTTTATTTATTTCAGTTATTTTTTGCTTAGTTTTGTTTTTATATGTTTATTTGTTTCTTTGTTTCTTTGTTTGTTTGTTTGTTTGTTTGTTTGCTTGTTTGTCTTCTCAAAAATAGTCTTATTCTTTGTTGATTGACTTGTTATTTTTTTTTCTTTTTGTTTTTTGTTCTCTTTTGATTATTGATATTAATATTTGGTAATTTTTTTCTAATATAAAAAAAAATTTGTTTTTTTCTGTGATTTTATTTATATTTTTGCTATTTGCGATTAGTTTACTCCCCAAAAGCAATAACAAAATGTAGGGAAAATGCGATTTTGATCTTGACTATTGAGTTGGTTAGTTCAAAATTAAACAAACAATTGTGATGGGGGGCAAAACAAAAAAATAGAGAAAAAATAAAGAAAACCAAAAAAAAAAAAAACAAAAATAAAAACGAAACAAAAAAAATTCTAATCAACAATTAAATTATGGCAATGTTGGCAATGATGACGAAATGCCAAATTTATAAACTTAACTAAGTGAATCAATCAATGATCGATCGACAAAGGATAGCCAGACAAAGACAGACAAAGAAAAGATTTGTAGCGACAGATTGTGGTTCACTTAGCTAAAATTGTCACTTTCGGTCGTAATGCTAATAATAATGATAATAATGATGATGATAATGATGATAATAATGATGTTGATGTTGATGATGTTAATAATGATGATAATATTAATTATGATTATAATGATGATGATGATAATGACAATGATGATAATGATGTTAATTATGATAATAATAATGATGATGTTGATGTATTTAATGATAATGATTTTAATAATAATGATGTTAATGTTGTATATAATGATGATGTTGATGTATTTAATGATAATGATTTTAATAATAATGATGATAATGGTGAATGTTGTCAATGATGATGGTGGGCGTTTTACCACATTGACATTTTATTTAAATTCTGTCACTCTTAACACTCACAGCATAAATTTTTTTTTAAATTGTCTGTTAAAATAAAAGTCCAATGAAAAAAAAAATAAGCACAGCAGACAATCCATTTGTTGTGCTTCTCGTCAAGTAAAAATAAAAAAAAATTTAATAATACAACACCTTTGTACACTTTTTTTTTTTTGTTGATATGTTTTTTTTTACCTACATTTGTGTGCATGCGTGTAAGTGTAAGTGTAACTGTGTGTGGGCACATTTATAATTTTGAATGCATAGATTTATGATAAACGTTGTATACATTAAATAAATGCCCTTTACAGTTTCCTGCCTTTTTGCGACAGTTGATCCATTTTTAGATGAACGGCCGTTTAACGTCACTCACTTAAAGTTCTTATCAAATTACTAAAATTGCTACATGTAACGTTTTAATAGCAATCTCTTATTTGAACATTTCAAAAAAAATAAAATGTTAATTTTCATCAAAAATTTTCATCTAAAAATTCTAAAGTTTTCCTTTTCCGGTAATGCCTTTCATCCAAATTACGATGTTTATATAAGAAGTCGCAATATGAAAATGATCCGTAGTTAGGTATTTGCAATTGATTGGACTTGTTTGTCATCTGAAGTTTAATAATCAATTTTGAATGAACAGAAATCAAAAAGACAGACAGACAGACGGACAGACAGACAGACAGACAGATAGTTGGGCTTTAATGGAATCGAAATTGATCGTTGTAATAAAAATTGGTTTAGAACTCAACTTTTTTGGAGCTTTTCAAACATTTCCATTAACTTATCATATCCAATAGTACAAGTGTAGGGTGTACGGTGTAGGGTACAATTAATGTAATAAATTTCATTTCTAACCAATTTGTTTAAGCAACTTCCACGACGCTGCACATTATTTATGATTTTATTTCATTTCATACTTTTTCGTTTATCGATTGCCGTTTATCGTTTGTCATTTGTCGTTTGTCGTTTGTCATTTGTCATTTGTCGCATATATTTTCAAATCTAAGATTAGTTTAGTTGTTAGTAACACCAAAATATTTTACATAGACTTAATCAATTAAATTATTTGACATAATCGTTTATTATTATTATTATTATAATGTTTTTTTGTTTTTGTTGTTGTTAATTTTTGATACGTTTTCTTTTCTTTGTATCCTTCGTCTCCTTCGTCTCCTTCGTCTCCTTCCTTCCTTCTTTCTAAATGTTGTTGTTGTTGATGTTAATACTTAATAAATAACTTTTGGGTAAAAGCTTCATCATAGATCAAAATAGGCCAGTTAAGAGGCAGAGAGAGATATATAGAGATAGAGAGAGAGAGAGAGAGAGATAGATAGATGAAGAGAATGAGTTAGAGAGTGCGAACTCCAACGGATGTAAATAGCTTTTATGGCAGCAATAAATATTGAGAAAGTTTTTGAAAGTTTTTAGAAAAAATACTCCAAAATTCTGTTTGAAGGCGACATTTAATGAGCCCACAATAACATTTTTTTTTACGTTTTTCCATTTTGTATGACAAAATATTTGGTATTAAGAAGGACTCTCCCTTAATAGTTACATTTTTTAAATTAAATTTGTAGCAAATAAAAAGAAAGAAAAAAGTTTCCGGACCTTAAATATTCGAATTTAAGTAGAAATTGTAATACAGAGAATTTAGAAAAAATGTGCCAAAAAAAAAAAAAGTTGTCAAATTTTTATGAGAAAAATTGTTGCTTAGGAATTTATGCTAATTTTTGCATATTATATAATAATATTAATAATAATAATTTGCATGACCTTGAAACAGGGAAAAGATGTCACATGCACTTTCGCTTTTTTAACTTCTTGCTTTTTCTTCTTTGATTGTCTTTATACGCGTTTGCTTTACGTGATATAAATAGTATAAATTTCAATTTGAATAATTCGCTTTTATTTTATAATATTTTTTGTGTATGTCATAATACCCTACATCACTTTTGGTAGTACAGGTACAGGGTATTATATGTATACGCGGATGCTTGTAACATCTAGAAAGTTTTGAGATAAATTTAACTTTTATTATATCTATCATTTTTTTTGAATTGTCTGTATATCTATCTGTCTGTCCGTTCATGGGGGCGACCAATCCCGAGAAGCACCTGCTCAATTGGGAGTGGCTCATGAGATGGTTTCTGATCCATATCCATCAGGGGGCATCATAAGTTTCACGAGATCAGATCCAAAGATTTAATTTGGTACCACGGGATCACCAGTTTTATATTTGCCCATGTGGTGATGTTGGAGTTGGCTTCGTGGGGGCTGTGGTGCCCATGTCGCGGGCGTAGCTCGACCTAATTATGTTTATATAGAGTTCCATAATTATGTTTCTGTCGAGCAGGATGCCATTTCCCGAATACAATGGCTAGCTGGGTAGGCTTATCGGGCTAATCTAATCTAAGCCAAGGGGTAATAAGAAGGCCCCGAATCCTTATACCAAGGATTAAGCTAACTAGATGAAGTGCAATAGTGGCTTTAAATTGGTAGCTAGTCGTGACGGTGGCATGCACGTGATGTGTCGTGTCTACCACATCATAGCGATCATAAGTATATTTATACCATGCATTTGAGCCTTCCAGGCAGGTATGCATGTAAAACACTAACTGTATGTCTGTCCGTTCATCTCTCCATCCGATATCAAGTCGCAAATATTTAATTTTTGGAGTTATTTCAATGAATTTTGCTATATAGGTGTTATTTAGTCCATAGAGGAACCTTATAAGAAATTCTTAAAATTGGATGATTTTTACGATCCCTTTCTATATAACGTTTTTCTCTGTGTGGTATTTTGATACGAAAAGCATGTATACTAAAATTAATCTGAATAGGACTATTTTTACAACTCCTTTTCATATAAGACTTTTCTTGAAAAAAAAGTCGTTATATGGACGAAAGCTACATTTTTAAATTTATTTTAATGAAAATTAGCGTGCTATTTTGATAAGAAATGCATGTGTAACAAATTTAATCCAAATTGGACCATTGTTATGACCACTTCTCATATGAAGCTTTTATCGGAAAAGAAGTCGTTATGTGGAAAAAAGTTGCAATATTAAATATACTTTAAAGAAAATTGATATTAGAAATATGTTTACCAGATTTGCTTTAGATCTAGATTGGTCCATAATTTTTTGAACTCCTCTGCCATATAACGAACTTTTCATATGATTTAAAAAAAAAAATACATTTCTTCATTTTGCTGATTTAAAATTCATTTAATTGACTTTTTTAATCATATTAAAGGCAGAGTGGTGTAGGATATGTAAAAGTCGACTCCGATCGACTAAAAAAATTCTTATTTTTATTTATTGAAAATATTTTTCTGTTTTTCTTTTTTTTTTTTTTTTGTTGATTCCATTTACGTTTGACATAATCGTATTTATTGTTGTTTTGGTTGCTGTTTTTGTTGTTGTTGTTGTTGTTGTTGTTGTTGTTGTTGTTGTTATGGTTTGTAGTAATATTTTGGGGCAAATGTGTGCTATGTATAATTTAATTATTGGTTAGCAATCAATTTTGGCTACAACTACTGAATAGTTTAAACGTGGCCAGAATTCATTATAAAAGTTTTAATTATTGTTTAATGTTAAAGTTTTGTAGTGCGATCTTTTCCAAAGCGATAGAGATGCGATCGCTTTTTAATACTTTATTATTTTTTTTTTTTTTTTAATATTTTCTGTGCCATGATTTTCACTCGAAAAATATTATACAAATATTTCTGCATATTAATTGTTTATCATAATTTCATAATTTCATTTGTCCTAAAAATATTTTCGTTGAAATCTTCCGTCTGATCTCTGCCTGATCGATCATAAAACTTATTCTATTTATTTATAACAAATGTTATAAAATGTAATGAAGAATAAAGAGATAAGAGAAAAAAAAAAAGAAGAATGAAACAAAATAATATTTCAATTGAAATTTATAAAAACTTAATTGCCAACTTAATATTTTATTGCATAATTAAATTTTATATGAATTATTTTAAGCATTTTGTAAGTGAATGTTTTTTTTGCTCATTTTAATTTTTGCTTGGAAAACAATTTTCCTTTGGTTTTTCCTTTAACGTTTTACTTTTTCCTTATTCTTTTTGTTAAATATTTCATTTTCTTTCTTGCGCTTTTTTTTTTGAAAAAAGAAAAAAAATTACTAATTAAACTTTCTATATCACTCTATCTATCTATCTATCTATCTCTCTCTCTATCTCTTTCTCTCTCTGTCTATTTCTTTCTATTAATTTTATTCATTTATCTATCAAAGGAAAATTACTTTTAATTTGGTTTTTCTTTATAAAGGATTTTTACTCCTTTTTCTTCTTCTTCTTCTTCTTCTTCTTCTTTTGCTCTTATTTTTGTTTTTACTGTTTTCTTTCGTTGACATTTGTTAACATTTTAATAAAACTCTCATTTTATGTGAATGTTGTTTTTATTTTTGTCACAATAGCAACATGGTTGCTGTTTGTTTGCGTGTGTGTGTGTGGTGTTGTGTGTGTGTATGTGTGTGTGTGTGTGTGTGTGTGTGTGTGTGTGTGTGTATTTCTTTAAACTAAGCTTACGTAATGCATTATGAACATGACAATGTCAGAGGCCAGATAATCATTTCATTAAACCGAAATATTTTTCATTAAAATCTTTGTAATGTTTATTTAACTTTTTTAATTCTTTTGCAATTTTAAATTTATCTATCTATTCTGTATGTTTGTTGTTCAAAATTTAATTCAAAATTTTATACAATAAAAATATATCGCCTCATATTATTCAAAATTTCAAAGGATCTACTTAAGTTTTGAAAGATATTTTTAGTTGCGTAAAAGTCTTCTAAATTAAACTGATCGCATTCTAATTTTAATTAAATTGCATAATTTTACCAAAGAAATTGGAAATATCAAGAAATTGAAATCATTTTTTATGCCTACACAAACGTATAAAGCAACTCTGAAAGTCTCTCACGGTGAATAGAAAATATGAAAGATTATCAAATATCATGGCATTTTTCTAATGATTTCGGCCAAACATTCATCTAACAAAATTAACTTTGCAAATGTATTTTTTAATGAATGTCCTTGATGCTTTTTTCACTTTTTTTTTTTTTAGTTTTACCTTAAAATTTTGTAAATGAAATCCTAAAAGTAAATAAATTTTTCACTGCCACTTTTTTTGATAATTTATCGAAAAAATATATAATTTGAAATTGCATAATTTATTGTGGGCGTGGCCGATTTTCATTGTGGTATAAGCAGGCAGTTTTCAAATTATGATCGAAAAAGTATAAAGTTTCGCTTAAAAAATTAGACAAAAAAAAAAAATAACGTGTTTCCAGTTTACGCAGCACTGGAGACGTATTCTCTGATCGATTTAGCCCATTTTTAATATTAACCATTATACATAAAGTTTTCAATATTTTCGGCAATTTCAATCAGAAGAATATGTATCATACACGAACAGATGGACAGATGGACAGATGGACTGATGGACAGATGGACTGATGGACAGACAGACAGAAAGACATGCATTAATCATTTTAGAATTTGATGCTGATCCTGCTAAAAATGTATGTACTTTATAGGCTTTCTAAAGCTTCATTTTAGATGTTACAAAACATAATCATAAAATGAGTGTACGAGTTGTACGAGTTGTACGAGTTGAGTTGTGCGCATTGAAGGAAGAAAAAAGGTGACGAAGAAAATGTAAGTCTCTAACTTTGAATGTTTCAGGTATGTTTTGTATTTGCTTTGATTTTGTTTCTTTCTTTTTATTAATCGACAAAATATATTCAATAAACGATTTGATGGTAACTAATTGATTTGTTGCAGTCGTTGTTGTTTTTGTTGTTGTTATTATTATTATTATATTTTTTGGTTTAGTTTTCACTTTCTATAGAGCAACAATAAGATCCCTAGAAATAACAAAATATAAAAAAAGTTTCGCTAAAAAACAACAACAAACACAACAACTACTACTACTACTACTACTATTACTACTACTACTACAACACCAACAAGACAAACAGCCAGAGATAAAAATATAAAAGTGGTGGGCTCTGGTGTATTACCTTAATGAAAAAACGAAACAAAGCAAAACAAAAAAGGAACAATAAAAAGCAAAATAAGCAAAAAAAAAAAAAAACAAGTGAAAATATTATAAAAATCGTTCGTTATAGTCCGACTTTTATATACCCTACATCATTCGGTTTAATTAAATGAAGTGAAATCAAAAAATAAAAAATAAATAAATGATTTATAAGGTAAACAAATAAAATGTTGCTTCAATTTGCTTTGAGAGAGCTTTCAGAAAAGCAAAAAAGAAAAATAATCCCATCTGGATATGGAACTGGGCACGAGCCTCAATTTTACTAAAAACGAATGACTTTTAACCTTAAATTTTTTTTTAAAAGAATTCATCGTTGATTCACATCAAATCACGTTTATACAAGGAATTTTATCAAAATTGTTTAAAATATGTGAATCTATTGGCCGATGGATAATCATGGATTATCATAGATAATCGACGGACGTAAGAGCTTGAGAAATCGTTAGATCAATATTTGAGTTAATTAATTGAATGTTTCTGAATTTTTCAAAGAAATAATGAAAGTTGGGTCTATATGAATTCAATCTCAAGGTATCATAAATAAATTTGCATTAATAAACTTTTATTTAACTGTATCAAATCATGTGGAATCATATGTTAAAGATCCAACTGGATGGTCCCGTCTCAACTGTGAATTAATATAACATGAAGGATTCTAATTCAAGATGATTCTGCAAAAATTCTGGCAAATTTAATTTACTTAGAGAATTTTTAACGCAATCCAAGTTCTATCCAGGTCGGATAGGCAGACGGACATACGGACATGCGGACGTATAAATCGAGAAACAAATCGACAGGCATGTTTAAAACTAATTAAAAAGTGGTCCAGAGATAATCGATATAATACAAAACATAGATCTATTCCAACTTTTTTTGGATGTTACAAACATTCGCACAAAATCAAAAAACTCTGTAGCCTCAAGTAGGGTACAAAAGAAAAGAAGCAAAATATTTACAGTGGAGTCTTCAGTAATAATAACACAAATAGTAACTTTACAACTGCAACAGCAACAAAAAACAAAACAGCACACAAACAAGTAAATAAGCAACAACTAAAGCAACAAACAATGTTTCAACAAAAACGCACTTCTAAAACTAAAATAAAACAAAACAAAATAAGAAAAAAAAGAAATAAAGCGACACGTTGACCTAGTTTTTTATATGCTGCCTGATCGCTTGATCGCCTGTTTGCCTAGTTTTTGTTTATTGACTGTTGTGACTGTTGTGACTGTTGTGACTGTTGTGTCTATTGTTGTTGATGTTGCTGTTGCTGTTGCTGTTGTTGTTGCTGCTGCTGTTGTATTTTTTCTACTGTTTCCTTTATTTTCTTTTCTTTTGTAATTCCATATATAAATTAAATTTTTTACTGTTGTTTTTATTGTTGTTATGTATTTTAAGACTGTCAAACAGCTCCAAGTCTTAATTTTGCTTAATATTTCTCTTTTCATGTGTTTTCTTTTTCTTTTCAATTTTTTATTTATATGCCTGCTTTCGTTTTGCTTTAAACGCACATTCCGTTTACGTTTTTTTCTGCTTCTTCTTCTTCTTACATATATATCTTTTTTACATCAATTTTAGTGTTGTTTTGTGTTGTCCTTTTTTTTTTGTTGAGCGCTTATGGGTATATATATATGGGTGTGTGTGTGTGTGTTTTTGAGCATCTTTCTCCCTCCTTTTTTCTTTTTATCACTTTTTCTTCGTTTGGGTTAATTGTTGTACATTCATGTGACATAAGCTGTTTTGATTCAATTCCATTCCATTCCATTCTAATTTGGTTCATTCCATTTTAGTCCAATTCATTTTAGTCCAATCCATACCCTTTAATTCCATTTCATTCCACTACAATCCATTCAATTCCATTTAATTCCATACCGTTCCAACCCATTTCCATGTCATCCCATTTAATTTTATTCGAATCCATTCCATTAAATTCTATTTCATTCGATACCATTACGTTCCATTTCATTCGTTTTTATTCCATTTGCATTCATTCCATTCCATCCCATTCCATTCCGTTCGATTTATTCCCATACGATACGACACGATTCGATTCGATGCGATTCAGTCAGATGCCATGTATTGTATTACCTTGCATAGTGATATTTTATTGTTGTTATCCCATCACTGACGCTTTTATTATTTATTTACATTTTTAATGCATAAACTTTTTTCCCCTTTTTTTTGTCGCATGCATTTTACTTTTCTTTGTAGTTTATTGCAGCTATCGACCCAATAAATTTACGATGCCATATTAAATTTTAGATCTAACGGAGATCTAAGTATATGTCTAATTTAACTGTCCCTTTGTAAGTCTACAGTAAAATCGTTGCCTGATCAACAAATTTTCTTTTATTAATTTGAGATTTTTTATAGAAATTTCGTTCACATTTCGAAAATGCCTTCAATCATTTAAAGTGCTTTCACAAGATGTGAAATTTTTAAATATTCTTAAAAATTCTTTACAAAATATTCCAAGTGTATGCAAATATAGATCACATTCAGAAGGCTCTTGAGATGGACACATTTTTTATTAGATCGATCAACTCATCAATCGAATCAATTTTTGATTCGATTTAAGCCTATCTGGCCGCCTGTCTGTCCATCTCACAATTTTCCTTTGGTAGATAGAAAACGTGAACATGTAAAAAAAAAAAGAAAATTTGGTATTGTCTAATTTCATGTAGGCGTGGCCGATTTGCATGATTATTAGATAGATGTTGCGAACCAATAGCCTCTCTATTTGTACAATATTTCAGCTTTTGAACTCTTGATTCGCTTAGAAAAAAATTGAAGTGTTCTCAATTTAGCTTGCTCTATGGACGTGTCCTTTAAACGAGTTTGCTCATTTTTAATGCTATTCTGCCTGTACAAACTAATATTTCTGCTAAATTTGAGCTCAATATGTTTTTTGTTTTGAAGCTGCAAGAATCTTAAAAACTCACATACAGGCAAATCTAAATCATTACAAGATTTGTTGCTGATCATGTTAAGGGTCTCTGGGTTTGTTCCTTTTTGGTGTTACAAACATAATGACAAAATATATACACTACCAATATCATCATAACTATGAATAATGGGTATAAAAATAATCCAATGTAGAACATTTAGTATAGATCTATTTACTAAGTTAAATGGTCAAGTTGGCTCTTTCGTTTTTACTTATTCAAAATTGTATAAATTGATAAATTTTCGTGGATAAACCTACTTTAATCATTCTCTTTAAAGTTCGTTGTTTGCATTAATTTTACAAATCGATTAATAAAAAACAGAAAAGAAGATCAATCAAATATAATAAAAAATTTTACAAGAATGGACAACAAGTTAGATATGCGACCTTATAACCCCAAAAATTATACAGTTAATATACGCATAATAAGGAAACATTTTCCAATATGTTCATGAATTGAATCAAATCGAAATAAATTACATTAATTACGTATTATATTTATTAACAATTATTTTTTTTGCTATTTTCTATATTTACGTAAACGCATCACAAAATAACACAACAGATCGTTTCGCATAACTTCGAATTATAACGCATGTTCATAAAATATGAACTCCATGCGGAATGT
Source organism: Melophagus ovinus (assembly GCA_023089585.1). Classification (NCBI taxonomy): domain Eukaryota; kingdom Metazoa; phylum Arthropoda; class Insecta; order Diptera; family Hippoboscidae; genus Melophagus; species Melophagus ovinus. The sequence continues at coordinate 2,948,197 of JAKKIB010000180.1, forward strand.
TCGACATAAATATAACCTTTATATAGGGAATTTAGGCTTGTAAAAAAAATTACATTTTAAAATGGTAAAAAAGTGTAAATGAGACAATGAAATAAAACAAGTGAGAACGTTAAAGTCACTGGCGATCGATTTGAAAATACTCGTTAAATGTCGCATAAAAAAGAAACAAAAAAAACGCTAAAATAAAATCGCTAAATTTTTACATGACTTGTTCCGTGGGTAGGGGATCCAAGAAATTAAATTAATTCGACTTTTATTTCCTTGACATTTTTATTGTATTAAAATACCAGAATGTAACAATTTTCGCTAAATTTTATTTAAAATTGTAAGGTTTTTACAAAAAAAACGCCTTTTTTTTTGGACGATCCTAATAATTTTTCATCTCAAAAATTGCGATCTGTACTTTGATAAGAAAAACAATTTTCATAGGTGGACGTACGGATGGACGTACAGACGAATGGACTTTCAGGCGAATGGACGCTCAAAGAAATCTGTGTTCAGACGTATGTCCATTCAGAGGAAGCAAAGTTTAGATAAGTTAATATTCAGAAGTAGGAAAGTTCAAAGGAATTAACATTCTGATGAAGGGACGCCCAAACGATTGGACGGTCAGTCATGTACAAACATGTACAAACATACATGGACATACATACAGATGGGTGGATAGGCGGACAAACGGACGGATAGATGGATATGTAAAGAGACAGACGGACAAATTAATGAATCGACAGACGACCAAATATATGGACGGATTTATAGGCAAATTAATGAATAAGTAAATACAAATTAGTTCTTTTAGTGTTATTGAATCGATTTCAAGTCATTCTGCCTGTCACAAAAATCAGCCTAAGAGGCTGACAACAGATGCTGCCAACGATAAATGAAAATTTTTTTCTATTTCTTCTTCTTTTTCTTTGCTTTATGCTGATGTTTAATCACATGCGATTTTTTTAGGAAAAATTATCAAAATCAACAAAGAATTTACAAGAAAAAATAAAAAATAAAAAAAAAAAATAAATAAAAAAAAAAAATAAAAAAGAAACGCTTCATAAAATTGTATAAAGTGTTAATGTAAAAAAAAGTTTAGCGTATTTAATTTACAATGTATTTTTTTTTTTAGTACAACACCTTAATGCAATGCAACAAAAAAACAAAAACAAAAAAAAATTCAACAATGGTCAGTTGTAAAAAACATAGAAAATGTTTTTTTTTTTTGGTTTTTTTCTTTTCATTTTGATTTTTAATTTTATTTTACACTATTTTTATTTGTTTCTCTAAAGTTTTGTGTTTTCAGCATTTTGTTTTTGATTTTTATTTGTTTTGCTTTTTATTTTTATCTGGTTTTGTTCGATATTATTTGATTTTGATTGGATTTTGCTTGAATTTTGTTTGGTTTTATTTTGTCTAAGGTTCGCATAAGTATGTACGCTGTTTCTATTATTTAGGTTAATTGGCCAAGTAATATCCTCAAAAAGGCTGAAAAGTAAACAAGTTTTTTTCTTCTTCTTCTTCTTCTTCTTCTTTTGTTATTTTTGCTTTTCTACTTGTTCTCTTTTTCTTTGATTGCTTTTTCACTTACAGTTTATAGCGTAAAAATGTGTGTGCTTTTTAAATGTTAAAGCATCATCATATTCGGTCATCAGGTTGAGATAAAGACTACTCCCTGCCATAATCAACCAAATACAAATACAACAATTAAATATAAATACAACATTGCAGTACACTACATTACATTTTCTATATCCAATTGGGTATTCTCTATTTATCATTGTTTATATATTTGAATTATTGAAATGATATTTGATTAAGATCATTTATAAATTTTAGGCAACAGATCGTACAACTAAATCTCAGATACTCAGATGGGGTATGGTCAACTATTTAGTTTCTTTTTCGCTTATTTATGAATTCCTAAAGTTAAAATTATGCTTAGAAAGTGTATGAGAGATTTGAGATATACGAAATATGCATGAATTTTATCTTTAAAGATTTTATCATAAAATATTTTCGCAACAAGAAAATAAAATTTTATCATAAAATATTTTCACAAAAACACATGTTATCATAAAATATTTTCACAAAAACACATGTTATCATAAAATATTTTCACAAAAACACATGTTATCATAAAATATTTTCACAAAAAAATTTTATTATAAAATATTTTTCACAACAAAAGCATTTTATTATAAAATAATGTCATAATAAAAACTTTATCATAAAATATTTTCACAATAAAAACATTTTATCATGTAATATTTTCACAAAAAAAGTTTTAGCGTAAAATATTTTCACAACAAAAACATGTTATCATAAAATATTTTCACAATAAAAGTCTTGTATCATAAAATATTTTCACAATAAAAACATTTTATCATAAAATATCTTCACAAATAAATTTTATCATAAAATATTTTCACAAAAAAAGTTTTATCGTAAAATATTTTCACAACAAAAACATTTTATCATAAAATATGGTCATAATAAAAACTTTATCATAAAATATTTTCATAATAAAAACATTTTATCATAAAATATCTTCACAAAAAAATTTATCATAAAATATTTTCACAAAAAAACATGTTATCATAAAATATTTTCACAACAAAAACATTTTATCATAAAATATGGTCATAATAAAAACTTTATCATAAAATATTTTCATAATAAAAACATTTTATCATAAAATATCTTCACAAAAAAATTTATCATAAAATATTTTCACAAAAAAACATGTTATCATAAAATATTTTCACAAAAAAATTTTATTATAAAATATTTTTCACAACAAAAGCATTTTATTATAAAATAATGTCATAATAAGAACTTTATCATAAAATATTTTCATAATAAAAACATTTTATCATAAAATATCTTCACAAAAAAATTTATCATAAAATATTTTCACAAAAAAATTTTATCATAAAATATTTTCACAACAAAAACATTTTATCATAAAATATGGTCATAATAAAAACTTTATCATAAAATATTTTCATAATAAAAACATTTTATCATAAAAGATCTTCACAAAAAAATTTATCATAAAATATTTTCACAAAAAAACATGTTATCATAAAATATTTTCACAATAAAAATCTTGTATCATAAAATATTTTCACAATAAAACTGTTTTATCATAAAATATTTTCACAAAAAAAAACCATTTTATCATAAAATATTTTCACAATAAAAATATTTTATCATAAAGTATTTTCACAAAAAAAAAAACCATTTGATCATAAAATATTTTAAAAAAAATAAAAATTTATCATAAAATTTATTCACAATGTCCAATTTTGAATAACTGAACATTATTATTTCATTCTGAAATGATGTAAATTATATGAAATAAATCAGAGATATTGTGGCATCCATTTAAAAACTATTGGTCCATAAAATTTAATACATAATCGAAAGTATGAATGTTGAATCGTCCTAAAAACAATACGTTCTTCTTCTTCCGACAGGAGAGATATCTGTCTTGTTTTATGTCCTCGATAAAATAAAAATAAAATTTTCAATATCCTCTCTCTCTCTCTCTCTCTCTCTCTCTCTCTCTTTGTCTTGCAACATTCAAATTTTAATGTACGATCGCATGAATTAACTAAATACTTAACACGGCTGCATTATTAATATTGTTGTTGTAGTAGTTGTAGTAATATTAGTGCCTATTGGACAGATAGTTATTTGTGTGGTACAACAAATACAAAGTTTAAAGTAATTGAAGAATTATAATCGTAATAAATATAATTTTCATATAATTCCTTTCGTTTTCATTGAAGCATGAAGCACAAAAGCGACAACAACAACAACAACAACAACAACAACAACAAAATAATAATAATAATAATAATAATAATAATAATAAACAATTTTTCAAAGCTGCATTACTGAATTGATTAATCTGAAATCTATATATTTGTAACAGAGTTTTTTTTTTTTTTTTAAATTAAATTAAAATTAAATGAATGATGTTGCATACGAACTTCAGCCAAACAATGCCAATAAATTGAACTTTTTGCTTGCTTCAACGAATACAACTTTAGACATATTAAGTTCTAGCTCTTGCGATATCTATCAATTCAGAATTGTTTTCTAATTTAATTTAAACATGTCTGTCCATCCCTCCAGCAATGTAAATTTATTTTTAGAATAGAAAAATATTTATGGTTTAGATTAGTTAGTTCAACAAAAGTCCATACATTGAAAAATATGCATAAAATTTTTATATTTTTGTAATAGAAATCGGTGTATCTTGATTAATTCGTATAATAAATGGGTGTGGCAAAATTCGCTTTACATTACATTCAAATCCAGATTTGCTTTTTTATTTTTTTTTGCTTGTTTCACATTTCGATGTTTTTTGAAAGTAGCACTTTATATTACAAAAAGGACCATAAAAATTGGTCATTGAAAATATTCAATTTTTATGGTCATGCTTGAACCAAACTTTGACTAATTATGAATGAATTTTTATTTAAAATATTTATATCGCTGGTTTTAACATTATAAATTCTATAAATGAAAATCCTAAGTAAATATGATCTTTTGAGATCCATGTGGAAAAATCAAGCCAAGGATTATTTAATGGAGGCCAATTAATCGGTCAGTAAAGTTAATCATAATGAAGACGATTAAATGAACAAAAAAAAAATATTTACTAATAATTTTAAATCTAAAATGTACACCTGGATAATTCAATAGAGAGAAAAGACAAATAAATAAATTATAGTCAAGACAGATCAAGAGCGACTATTAAACACTTTACATCAGTTTATCTAATTTGAGTTAACAGTGTTGAAAAGTGATGTAAAATTTCAGAAAAGTGAAAAATATTATTTTGTTTACAAGAAAGAGAGTGGTCACGAAAAATGTATAAATCCGTTGTAAATTTTCGAATTATAAGCAAATAAATTTTCTGTTAATATTTTTTATCAAGAAATATCGAGAATTGTAAGTTCTTTCACATAATATTTAATAATAATTATTTTTGGGGCGTTTTTCGGCCAAGAGACGCATACAAATCATATTCCATTTAAATAGTTTTAAAATGGCGTCCTGCGCGTTGATCACAAATGGATGGTGACATGGACAGACAATAGACAGATGGATGAACAAATGGACAGTTAGGCGGGCAGCCGATTAGACGTATGGATAGATAGATGCCCAGACCGGCAGACAGACAGATAGTTAGTTAGTTAGATGCACGTATGGAGAGACAGACAGACGGAGAAACAGACAGACGTACAGACATTCTTAAATTGATTCAGTGCGTGAAATTAAATCGATCAATATAATTAAAGATAGATCAATCTCAATTTCTTCTGGATATTACAAACGTTCTCACAATGTGATGTAGGGTGTATAAAATACTTCAAAAGTGTATGTAACAAAAAATAAAATAAACAATAAACAATAAACAATAAACAAACAATTAAATAAATAAGTAAATAAATAACCAACAAGAAGATCTTTAACTATGCCAATTTGATGAACGTTATTTATTTTGTATAATAAACTCTTAATATTTATAAAATAATTTATTTATATGGACACATAAATGAACATAAATTTGGCAGTCTCCTATTCCCATTGTTTATAGATTTGTTTGATTAGTTTCTTGTTTTTTATTTTTTTATTTTTTTGTTTCTTTGTTTGTTTGTTTGTTTGTTTTTTCATGCTCTGAACTATTTGCATTGTAATCAGTTTGTATGAAACAGTGTAACACTTGAGAAGATTTAAGATAAATGCATTTAGGTTCTTCTCATAAAGTTATAATCGTATGGCAATTACATGAAATGAGAAACTGCCACATCAGACTTTTATTTTACATGCCAAAACATCCATAAATTTTATAGGACAATGTTAGACGTGATTAACATTCTGGGCCTGTAAAAAAAATATCTTATCAATTTTTAATTTCCAAATTTTAATTTCTAAAGTTTTTTATAAGGCCATTCAGAAATCTAATGATGTCCTGATTGTCATCAAAAATACTTTACTTTCATTGGCAACAGTTTACAGATTTTACGAATAACATTTTTTTATTGAGTTGAAAAAAAATCTTTGATTTAATTTTAATTGGAAAGCCTCTGTTCTAAAATTAATTAAAAATTTTAATTTTAAAATTTAGGCAAAAAACAAAAAAAAAAAGATAAAAGGAAAAAAAAAAAAAAGGGAAAAAACTGCAACAATAAATCGGGAAAATCTTTTGGTAAAATTTTTATAAAAGAAAAAAAATGCAGTGAAATTGTTTATTTTTAGTAAAAAGTTAGAAAATGATGAAAATGTAACAGTGAAACAGTGAAAAATTAATTTTCAAATTGCTTTGATCTATTTCCTGTGTATCGTTATCATAATTTTTGTTATAATAAATGATTTAGAATGGTTTATGGATTTTACTTATTGAGACCTCATTTGAAAAAAAATGAATTTTATTTTATTTTTATTTTTTTTTTTTGGAACATTTTTTTTTTCAAATTTAATTTTTTCAACAAATTTTCTTATACTTTTTCTGTTGTTGTTTGTTGTTATTGTTATTGTTGTTGTTACATTTACCATTTGATGTGACTCTTTTTTTTTTTTTGGCAGATTAATATTCTGGGCCTGTTAAAAAACATCTCATCAATTTCTAATTTCAAATTTCTAATTTCTAAATTCTAAATTTAATTTAAATTTAAATTTTAATTTTACACGCATTTCATTTAAGTTGACTGTGTTGAAATTTGTTGTTTTAAAAGCGTTCGCTGAAATGTAGAGTATTCTGTAGTCATTTGCCATCAATTTATTTTTTTTTTTAGAGATTTGTTGTTGTTGTTATTATTATTATTGTTGTTGTTGTTGTTGTCTTTTACTTGCTAAATTTAGTGTTATTTTTCATATTTTTGTCTTATTTTGTTTTATTCTTGTTTTTTCTGTTTTTCCTTTTTTTTTGTTTTCTTTGTTAGAGTTTAAGGAAAACACACCTACAGTCTGGAGGCATTTTCCATTTGGATTTTCTTTAAACATTATTTACTTTTGTTTCATTTTGTTTCCTTTTATTTTACATGAGATTTAATGCCAAATATATTTATTTAAATTTTTAAATTTTTTAGTGGCCATTAGAAATCAAAAAAGATTATGAAAAGAAAAACAAACACAAAAACAAAAAAAAAATCCCCCCTGAAAAATTCTTTATGAATTTTGTGGGTGTAGTTCATTTAGATGAAGCTTTTATTTTTCTTTTCTTTTTTTTTTTTTTTTTTTTTTTTTTTTTTTTTGTTTAATATGTTCCTGTGAAATATAAAAGAAAAACCACATGCATGCATTCATGAACGTTTATTGGGCATAAATAAAGAAATCATCAACAAAATAACAAAAACAGGAGAACAAAAAGAAAAAAAAAAGTAAAGAAAAGAAAAGAAGTTATGTTTTTGTTGTAATTTTGCTAATATTTCTTGTAGCAAATATTGCAATTTTTTTTTTGTTTTTTGTTTTCTATTTTTACATAATAAATTTACTAAAAATATTTAGTAAAAAATAATTTAATAAATTTCTAGCATATAAAGTTAAATATTATATTGGGATCTTATAAAAGTTCTCGCTGTGTCGCTTTACAAACTAAAAGTTTCATTTCAAATGTAAGAAATAAAAATATTTTATTAAAAATATTGACCATTCGTAGAGATCATTTTTTTTCTACCACCATTCGGGCAGTATTTTGAATTTTGTAAAGAAGAAATGGGAAAAGTGACATGTACTTTGAAGCTACTTTGATCTAAGAATCGTTCCATATTTTAAACTCTTCTCTTAGAATAAAAGGCTGAAATTATCAAGGTGCCTTGTCAGCATCCCAAACGCGTTTGCATTGGTTTAGCCAGATAAGATCGAGTTTTTTGTCATGTAATAAAATCAACTTAAATTCATTAATTGAAGTCGAGAGCGTTTCAGGGCAGCCTTTACCCACTTATATTACGTAGCTGCTGATGCCATCATATGCAGAATACAATAAATTTTGAATCAGGTATACTTTATTTTACGACTGAAGTTTATGCATCGCCGGGCTTAGTCTATAAAATTTGTATGCTTTGCCCTTATCGTAGTGTAATCATTTTTCATATTTAGTCAACATTTTCTTTTCCGCTACGTTGATAGAGTAGTTCACTCATGACAAAAAAAAAATGTCATTCGACATCTCTCGCCTGCAATTCGTAAGGCACTTAATGACCTTGCTTCTGGTTCATACTTAACACTTTTAAATATTTCGAAACGATTGACTCATCTACTTGTTATGTTTTTTTCAAAGCCCGACTAAAATTTGCCATCTATCGTGATGGAATAATTCTTACAATTCTTTATGATTCATTAATTTTGATGCGTCCAAGTCAGTCACCATTCAGTTCAAATAAGAATTCTATGTAATTCAGTTGACGTTTTTTTTTTTTTTTTTTTTTTTTTAATAAAGAAAAGCAATAAAAGAATGAAAATACAAAAAAAAATATCACGGTATACTGCTGTGGCAATCTCTGAAGAAACAAATCCTAAAATTATTTTGTGGCATCATTTTAAAGGCAAAACGAAAAAATAAAAACGCACTCTCGAAATTTGAAAAAATGAAAAAATGAAAAAATTTCAAATTTGCAAATGTCGAGTATGCCAACAAATATAAATTTATTATTATTATTATTATTTTAGTATTATTATTGTTAATGTCGCTTTTGTTATTATTGCTATAATAATCGTAAAATGTTCCCTGCAAGAAGGGCACTTTAACACAACTTTAACAGCCATTGCCTAACAATCAGGAATATTTTAATATTTGCTTATCAAATATCGTCAGATATACATATAACTATCTATATATATATATATATATATGTGTGTGTATGTGTGTGTGTGTGTGTGTATTATAAAGCCTACCTTAGCAAAATATTTTCTTACGCGAATTTTGTTATTCTTAAATTTGTTGTCTTACTTTTTGGTTTTATTTGCTCTCTTGATAATTTAATGCACTTTCCCATGTGAGCGATCCCACGCGAACTTTTTTTTTATTTTTTTTTTTTAAGGCGATTTTATATTTATATGTAGAATAGATAGATGTACAATTTAATGCTCAATTTTTTTTTTCTTTTTTGATTTTTATGTTCTTATTAATTTCTTTTTTATTTATCATCTTAATTTTTTTTTTTTGTTTTATCTTGAAATTTTATTTTTGATAAATTTTCAGGATAATTTGCAAAAATAAATAATACTTTAAGCATAAAACTACCCTTTGTACATACACATACAATCACACACATACATAAAATATAGACTTACTAAAAATTTTGGTGGTATGCTAATTTTAGAAAGACCTTCTGTAATAATTTAGGTACATTTGTCCATACGTCTGTCCTTTATCCATATTAAGAGGCTTTTTTTATTTATATAAAAATATTGTTCATATGAAAGAAATTTGCAAAATTATTTATTTATTTTTTTTCCTTTTTGTTTACAAAAAAAAAAAAAAAAAACAAAAAAAATACAGCCCAATCGATATATCTCATTAGATTTAGTTTAAATTGGATTTAGATTTTGATGTTCCTTTTTATTTAATAAACTTTTCAAATTACTTGCAAACTTCATTTGATTAAAATTTTCCATTAGAATAATGATTTGCGCCATTTATCATGGTCCTTGTACCTTTATTATTCTCTTTTCTTATCTTTCTTACCATCATGTTTTTTTTTTTTTCTTTTTAAGTTTTTGTAATTCTGTAATTCTCTTTTTTTTTTTTTTTCTTTGTACCCACAGCACAAAGGCATGAAAATCAAGGTAAATTTTTTTCTCTCAATGGGATAATTGATAAACATGTTAAACTAATCTCAAGATGTCATTTGTTGATTATTTGAAAAAAGTTAAACGCATTAAAAAAGTCCCATAAATATTAGAACAAATTTCTTAAGTAAAGTGATTTTGTAAAATGTATTGCAAAATAATGTAATCGGACACAATTCATATAAAATAAGTACATTTCATTATGCTTTGTATACATACTTTTTTATACCTTACACCATTTTGTGATTTTAGGGTATTAGAAATTTTTGGGTAGAGAGATGTGTAACACACCAAACGTAAACCCATATTAAACGATTTAAGTTTGTTTGTCCGTCTGAGAACTGTCCATATAAATTTCTTATCAAGCTGTAAATATTTTAATGAAATTTTATACATGGATGGGTTTTTGATGTTCGTTTCTGTAAACGAACCCTTTTGAAATTGATGAAAATCGTAGCATTTTTTCGATCAAGCCCCATGTAAAGCTTTTCTCAAAAAAAAAAAAAACAATTTTTAATATATTTTTATGGAAATTAACATTTAATTGTATATTAACATAAAAATTAGGTGTAATGTAAATTTCGTCCAGATTGGTTCATTTTTATGATCATTTCTCTTATAATGATTTTTTTCGAAAAAAAAACCGTTTTATGAATAAAGTATTTAATTTGGAATATATTTTAGCGAAAATTTGCATTATTTTATATTTTAATAAACAAAAAATACGTGTACATGTAAAGTTGGTCCAGATAGTTCTATTTTTTGAACTTCTTCTCATATAACGAACTCTTTAAGTAATTCAGAAAATACAATTTTTATTGGCCCGTAATTCTCTTATTTAACTTTTTAATCATATTAAGCAAAATGTTATAAGGAAATTTAGGTGTAGGGTCTTGACCGACTATATACATAGTTTTTATTAATTTTTTTAAATATTATAGTATTCATCATGCTAACATTTAATCAATTAATTTAAAAATTCATTTAACGTCATGCATTTTTCATTCAAATTCTATAAAGAATAAATGTTTATATTCAAATTGGTATAGACGGTATCAAGTTTATAGAATGGGAAAATTGAATTAAATCTATGCTGAACTTATTGAAAATTCTTACAAAAGTTTCTAGCGATTTAAATATCCCTTAAAGTGTTCAAACTGAAACGCTAAAATTGGCCGCTAAGATATAACGGCCCCTTTCATATTGGCTTTTTTTGAATTTAATTTAATGTAATGTGATACATCACATTAGGGGATGGCAACGCTATCCCCTAATAGCCATAATTGAAAAGGTCAACAATAATTAGAAAATATTGGCCTCGAAACGCTTAAAGATATTTCGATTAGATTTGAACATTTAATCAATTATTATGAGAACATCGTCTGTAAGGTAAAATATGAGCTAAAATATGAGCATGGGCACGTGTCCTATACAAATCCTACACAATGTATGTCGTCTGACAAAGGCATCAAGCAAATCACGGAATATAAATCTCTTGTATTTATGTGCCATCATTATTATTAAAATTACAAAAATATATGAATGAAATTTAATTTATTTGCGGCAGGACAATGTTAAGATTGAGAGGTTAGATAGGATCGAAATTTTTATATTTTATTAATTTTTTTTATTTTGTTTCTTTGTTTAACGAATAACGACAAAGAACAACTCTTGGAATCTTGCATCCACTTATAATTTAATGGAGTTTTTTTTTTTTTTGTTCCAAAGGAGCATTTTTTTGCACCATTTCGAATTTTTTATTATTTTTATAAAAAAAATTTTTTTTTTTTTATTTAATTAACGACTTAAAAGAGTCGGTTGTACATGATCGATTATAACATTTCGCCTTGTTGTTGTTGTTTCTCTCTCTCTCTCTCGTTCTTTCTTCTTCTTCTTCTTCTTCTTCTGTTTCTTTTCATATTTTGTAATAAAAGTTTTTGGTGTAATTGTAATTGCAATGTATTTATAATTTATTGAATAATTTTGAGGTAAATTAACACACACCAAACATGTACACACACACACACACACATACACACACACCAAACACAAACACACATACAAACAGAAAAGCAGGCACAGGCTTTGATTTAGAGAGCTGCAAGAAAACAATAAAAAAAAATTTTTTTGTTGTTCACTCGCTTACCATTGAATACATGCACACGCACACGCACACGCACAGGCACACGCACAGGTACACACACATATATACGCATGTATGCATATATATATATAAAAAAGTAGAGGCATATAAACAGGTGACATGACAAACTTGTATTGTGCAGATTGTAAATATTTCAGGTCCACAAGAAACAAAAACCAGCAAGAAAAAGGAAAAAATTACCAAGAAAAAGCAAAATTTATATTTTCATTTTTCATTGTTTTTGTTTTCGGTTTTCTTTCTTTTTTTTTTTTCTTTTTGGTTTTTTTTCTTTTTTCTATACAAAATTTACAACAAAACGATTATTTGTCAATTATGGCAGTTTATGGCAGATTGTATTAAATACAAATTTTCCAATTCAATTTAATTCAAATTTCAATTAGATGATAAATCAAAATTCTATCAAAATAAATATAAATATAAGTTAAACATGCAGACATTAATTCTTTACAAAAGATCGCCTAAATAAATGCATCAAACAATATGAATATATTCATACATTCATTTATATATATATTTATATATATATAATAATATATATATATATATAATATATATATATACAGATATATAAATATACATAGAAGTCAGCTTAATATAAATAAAAAAAGGAAAAAAAAATATTGCAGAATTTTGTGGGTTTAAAAATCAAACGGCCAATTTCATCTGCTTTTGGTTGTTTAACTGTGTGCTTGTATACATATATATATATATATATATATGTGTGTATGTATGTATGTATATATGTATGTATGTATATGTAGTTATATATGTTAATCAATCAGTTAGCCATGCAGTAGCTAGATATTCAAGTCAGACATCACCATCAAAATTTTATTACAATTGCATATTTACAATATAACATTTATTATAACATAATATTATACATGCATAAACATGCATGTACATGCATATACATACATATACATATATACATTTATATATAAATAAATAAATAAATATTATTGGCATGTTTCAACAAGAGACATGTGAACCAATTTGTGGCATCAATCTCAAGCTTAACAAATGAGCAAATTTTTAAGACAACAACAACAACAACAACACAAAAAAGAAAATATGAAGAAAAAAAAGAAAAATGAATTCCATAAACAAAAAATGGAAGAAACACACACAAAAATAAAAGAAAAAAAAAGCAAGGAAAAAAAAGCAAGGAAAAAAAAGCAAGCAAAAAAAAAATTGTAAATATCATATAAAAATAATAACAAAATTAAAGGCAAATATAAAAATGTAACAATTGAAGTAAGTCACATTTAGCTCAATTTATACCCACCATGCTTCATACATTTATATACACACAATTATTATAAATTATATTTAATCGATTTGATTGATTAGTTTCCCCCCTTTTTTTAAATAAACATTTTAACATTAGAAATTAATTTTGCAAAAAGTATAAAAAAAAAAGTAGAAAAGAAAAGAAATGTGAAAAATTTTAGCAGAAGATGAAAAATATAATTAAAGATATTAAATGAAGGCGTGACCATACAATTTTTAACTATTATATAAAATTAATTTCTGCAAAATATAAAAATCATTTAAAATTATATAAGTTTTTATTTATTTATGAACACAAAAAATTTTGACCTACTAACTAATGAAAAGAGGTACCTCAGATGAGGCCCCAAATTAAAAAATATCAAATATCAAGCAATGTACATGAATTTTCTATGAATTCTTATCTGAATTTTTACCACGCTCGTGATCTCATGTTTTGCGTTCAGGATAATTTTTACTAAATATGGACAGATTGACAGACAGCTAAATTGACAGATGGACATACGGACATACAAACAGATTTGTTTAAATTATTAACGAATTTAAGGCTGATCAAGAATAACCCCACTTATTTTATTTTTTTTTTTTTATTTTTTATTTTTTTTTTTTTTTATAGAGCCTTTAAAGCATCCCTGTTTTGGTTGTTACAAATATAATGATATAATGAGTATACCATTAATATCTGAATGGTGGGTGTAAAGTAAACTATGCTATAACATACAAAATGAATAAAACTAACTAAATATAACAAATAACAAATAACAGAAGTGAAAAAACAAAAATTGGAAATAAAATGATCTAAAAAAAAAAAAACACAAAACAAGCGGTGTAATAAAAAATTTAAAAAAAAAATAATAAAAAATAAAAAAAAATAAAAATTTATCTATTTTCACATCGCATTCTATGTAACAGTTGCAAATGCATATATTTGCATTATAAATCTTTTATTTTTTTTTTTTTTGTTTTTTTTTTTTGGTTTTGTTTTTTTTTTTTAATTCAATTAATTTATTCTTTGTTTTTCTTTTCATTTCATTTTACAAAAGTGCAAGGCAAACTCTGATGCCAGCATTGCCATAGTTCTAAAGCATGTAAAATCCAAATATAACGTTATCTCACACTTACTGCATTTTTAGATGTTAAGCAGATCAACGAACTTGTGCAGTTTTTTTTATTATTATTATTATTATTATTTTTCCTTTTTTTTTTTTTTTTTTTTTTTTTTTGACTTTTCAATTCAATATTTTTACTTGATACTTGATTACTGATGATGATGACATGATTTTATATGATCCTTAGAATTGTTATATAAATCAAATGAAAAGTGCCACAAAAAATATTATAATTTTCATATAATTAATATTTATTTATATTTCTATTTATATTTACACAATTGATTTGTCTAATTGATAATTTACTTTATTTACTTTATTGATAATTTAATTTACAATATAGATGAATTGGTTCAAGTTTGCCAAAAATTTATATTAAATGATAAATGATACGAGTAGCAAGCATTAACATTTTAATAATTCAAATAATTAGAAATGTTACAGTCAATATTTTATAAGTTTTTTTTAAGGTCAGCCCAAATTAAAAAAAGTTTAATCTAATTTTCATATGATGATAACTTTATAATAAAGAAACTTTTCCGTAACTTTGGAAAGCAAATCGCTTTGAATTATCATTAAATTAATACAACTAAAATGGGATAATCTCATTAAATTATAATAAAATATGACAAAATTTGCCCAACAATGGCACTATAAAAAATTTTTCCTAGCAATTGTAAAAGTAATCTTAAATCTCTTGGCCTATTGCGGAATGTTTTTATGGATAATCGTACAATGGCAGCATAAAAAATTCTTTCTAGAAATTGCAAATTGCAAAAGCAATTTGAAATTCCTTGGCCCATTTCGAAATAACTCATAAACAAAGATTAAAGATATTTTTCTAAGCTAAATAATGAGCGCGGTTTCAAAAAAAAATTGGCATTTTTTGTAGAAGGCCGTGGCAGATATTTAAGATATTTACATAAAATTAATCTCTTATAAATGTGAAATACGAAAAATACAAATAAGAAAATTATATTTGATTGGGATCAAATTTTGAATACCTATTACCCAAACACACTAAGAACATTTTAAACCAGAGACTGCTTCAGTTTTTGATGCAATCGATAGAAAATGTAATATGTAAATGTAAATGGGAATATTTGGTACTGTATATTTATAATTTTACGTAGGCATGGTCGATTTACATGATTTTTCTATAGGCTTTACAGACCAATGATCTTAATATTTGTACATAATTTGAATTTGTCACATTTATGGGGGACTAATGAAAAAATAACCATAAAATTGTGGTTTAAAAAAGCAGAAGTGTAGGCGTGCCTTTTAATCGATTCGGCTCATTTTTAATATCAATCTGACTCTAAGGACGTCTAAGGACGTCTAAGGACTGTCTACTGTTATACTTTTACTGCCAAATTAAAGAGCCCGTTACCTCATTTTCGCTTTTTCTGTGACCAGAAGACATGGACAACACTAGAATAAAGAGACAGACGTATAGACATATCTAAATAATTTCCAAAATTTAATGCTGATTCTTGATATTTATATTTTATATTTTATAGGGTCTCTGACGTTTCTCTATTTTGCTTTAACCGTTAGCTGATGAATATACATGATCACATGGATATCTGATCATGTTACAAATTCTATATAATAAGTTAAATTGAAAATGTGAATGCTCATGTTTTGAGCTTTTAATTTTTAACAAACCGATATCAATTCTAATTTTCATTTTCATTTTCATTTTAATTGAATATCAGTTGTTACGATACATATGCATATGTCATCAACATTTATCTATCATTAACCATATGATATAAATTTATATATAAAATATAATATAATTAATGAGGTTATGTGCATTTGAGGTTAACTAAATTAAACTAGACAAATTGACGTTTTACACAGACAGACAGACAGACAGACAGACAGAGAGACACGCAATACCGTTAACGTTGTAAAACTTGTAGAATAATTATATGTTACTCTTTGCTTTATAGTGATTCTGTGGTAACAAACAGAAAAAAAAAAAACCAAAAAAAAAAAAAAAAAAAATTAAGAAAAAAAAAGGAGGCAAATAAAAGAAGTCCATAGGATTTACTTTGCACGAAAAAAACGGCATGATATTCAAAAACCACAATAAAGCGCACAATAAAGCAAAAAAAAATATATATATATATAGTAAGGAAAAAAGCAAAAGCAAAAGCAAAAGCAAAAGCAAAAAAATCAATCACCTGATAAGCAGAAGGTACTGACTCCTATTAATTGTCTCATACAACTTGAAGACATTTAACTGATATTCTAAGAGTTCTTTATAGATTAATAAATAATATATACATGCATTACAAACATACATATAAAAAAATACAAAAAGATGGACGCTTAGATCGAATATATTGAATGTATATCATAGAGATTATAAGAAAGTTGATATGAAAAATTTCTATATAAAAGAAATTTTAATTGGCCAGAAAATTTTTACCAAATATTTTAATAAATTTGTTCATGATGACTCTCCAAATGTCCTTATAACTCTGCATATGCATTAAAGAGGAGAAGAATGCGTAACATAAGTTTTCTTTCATAGTTCGCAATTCTCAATTACAAGATTTAGATAGTGTTTGGTATGAGATATACCGAAATGTGGAACTATGCAAATGAAGGAAAACGGAAATGATATAAATATTATTATAGCCTGATGGCTTCTTAAGCTAAGGTGTAGAATGATGTATGCTCAATTATGTTCAAGAGTTCTACGAAATCATCATCTGGTCAATTATCGTCCGAATATTCATATTTTGTTTAACTTACATTTTATATTGGACCACTTAATGCGAAAATTATGGGAGAAAAGAATAAAAGAAGAAGAAGAAGAAGAAGAAGAAGAAGAAGAAGAGGAAAGCAAGTAAGGAGAAGAAATGAGAAGAGAATTAAAAAAAGGATTAGGCCTCAGTTTTTGCCATGTCGTCCAGTCGGCCATTACCTTTACCTTTTTATAAGTTTAGCATGTTTTAGAGCATTCACTGACTCTATTTAGATTTAAAAACTAATTAAAAATGACTACACACACACACACACACGTGTACAATTTGCACATCTACTTAAATCTGCATATCTAGGCATAGGCAGAGTGAAACACACACTTATGCACACATGCATATGCGAAGTAATTAATGAAAATAGAAATAAGAATTTTATAGTTGATCGAGGCCGACTCTTAAATATTTTGTTTAATATGATTAAAAAGTCAAATAACAGAATTACGAGCCAATAAAAATTGTATTTTTTTAATTATTTAAGGAGTTCGATATATGAGAGGTGGTTCAAAAAATTGACCCATCTGGACGAAATTGGGCACAAATACTTTTTTGTGTTGAAATAGAATGGCAGTGCTAATTATCGCAAAAATTCAATTCAAATTGAATCTTTTGTCCTTTTCTTTTTCGAAAAAAACGTTATATGGAAAATAGTCATATAAAATGGATCGATCTCGATCAAATTTGGCGCACATGTTTTTTATCTTAAAGAACAATTAAGCATCAATTTACGTTCAAATATATTGAACATTTGTGATTTTTTTCCATCTAATCTATGTTTTTTTAAGAAAAAGCGTTATGTAAGGCATAAGATCGAAAAAATGATTCGATTTTAATCATTTTTAATAGGGTATGTCTCTGGGCCAAAACACATCCATGTACCAAATTTCATTAAAATATTTCTAAAATTTGTGATCTATAACTTGCACAGAGACACACAGACAGATTGGCGGACAGGCGGACAGGCGGACAGGCCGACAGGCGGACAGGCAGACAGACGGACAGACGGAGAGATGAATAGCCGCCAAGCTTAAATCGAATCAGAAAGTGATTCTAAGACGATCGTTATAATAAAAGATGGCTGTTACAAACACAGAAATGCAGAAATGTATAATACTTTGCGGCCAGCCGTGGTGTAGGGCTTAAAAAAATAATCAAATACTAATGCAAAGTGTAGATGATTTCATATGACTAAATACTTTATATACAAATACATATACATACACACATATATAGATGCGTATTTATATGTATATACATGGTATGTATGTGCGTGTGTGTGTGTGTGTGTGTGTGTGTGTGTGTGTGTGTGTGTGTGCGTGCAAATTAATTTATATTGGTGTGTAATAATAAATCGTATATAAAATGTAAGTGAACTGTGAACTTTATGCTTCTTCTTCGCTTAAGAAGATAGAAATCTTCTTACAAATATTTTTTGTTCTTATTTTTGTTTTTTACATTTAGCTTGTTTTCCGTTTGCTTTCTCTGATTTGTTAAATATTTACAATATTTTCATTTTCATTTTCATTTAGGTTTTTTTTAGTTTTTATTCCCAGTTTTTTATTTGCTCTTTTTTGGGAAAATGTAATTTATTTTTTTTTTTTTTATGTTATTGTTATTGTTGTATGGATTTTTTGCAATTGTGCTTGCGTTCAGCTTCAATTGCGTGAAAATTTCTGTTTTATTTTATGTTGGCTACATAGTTCAGTTCGTTGTCATCTTATAAACTGGGTCAATCAATAATTTTTTAGTTCATTTTTATTTCAATTTTTTCTATTTTTTTAAATTTATTGCCTGTAACTTTTACTCTTATTGTTATTGTTACTGTTACTGTTACTATTATTGTTACTGTTATTGTTATTGTTACTATTATTGTTACTGTTATTGTTGCTGTTATTGTTATTGTTATTGTTATTGTTATTGTTACTGTTACTGTTACTGTTATTGTTACTGTCATTGTTACTTTTAGTGTTATTGTTATTGTTACTCTTACTGTTATTGTTACTGATATTGTTACTGTTATTGTTACTGCCATTGTCACTGCTACTGTTATTGTTATTGTTAATGTTAATGTTACTGTTACTGTTACTGTTACTGTTGCTATTGCTGCTGCTGCTGCTGCTGCTGCTGCTGCTGTTACTGCTACTATAACTGTCATTTGCTGTTATTGTTGATTGTTAATTTGTTATGCTTGAATTAGTGTACAAATGCTGGAGCTGGCGCTGCTTTAAGATTCTCTAGCTTTTGTTTGTTTTATTATATTTTCGATTTTGTTTAGTTTGTTTCTTTATTTTAAATCAGTTTTTTTTTTGTTTGTTTCTGTTTTTTGCTTATTTTTTGCTTATTTTTTGTGTTTCCTTAGTATCTAGTTTGTCTATAACAACTTTTATTACCACAAGTAATAATAATCATAATAAAAAAAAAAAGTAACAATAATAATAAAAACGACAAAAGAATATCTAGTTACTTGATTTCACTCTCTAATGGTAGTAAAAATAAATAAGAATTTTCCAGTTGATCGGGGCCATTCTGGGAATGCTCTACACTATTTTACTTAAGGTGATTTAAGTTAAGTAAAAGAGTTGCAAGTCAAGAATTATAATTATTTGAAAAGTTCGTCTGAAAAATTGATCAAACTGGATGAAATTGCGTATTTATGCGTATGTCAAAATACAAAGCGGTGCCAATTTTCGCTTAAATATACTCAAAATTTTCTGCTGTTTTTTTAAAAAAAAGGCGTAGTATGAAAAGTGATTGTAAAAATAGATCGATCTGAATCAAAATCGACATACATGTTTTTTATATTAAAATATAATTAAACGCCAATTTACATTAAAAATGTTTTATTAAACCTTGTAATTTTTTCCATATAACAACTTTATTTTATTTTAACAAAAAAGCGTTACAAGGCCATAATCATAAAAATGATCTAATTTCAATAATTTTTAACAGAACGGCTCTCTGAGCTAAAACATATTCATGTACGAAATTTTATTCAAATATCTATAAAATTACAACTTACAACTTTAAAACTTACATACAGACAGACACACAAACAAACGATTTAAATCGAATCAGAAAGTGATTCCAAGTCTATCGATGTAATAAAAGGTCAATATATTTTTTGGATGTTACAAAGATCTACACAAACTTATAAAACCCCTTATATAACAAATGTGGCTTATACAATGAAATAAAGAATTGAAATGATAGTATTATTGCTATTGTTGTTGTATGGTTAATTCTTCTAATTTATATGTAATTATATACATATAAATTATATTTATTAGAAAATAATTTTATATTAATTCTATGAAAATATCGATATTTATATATATTTTTCTAAATATCTATCAACCCATCAAGATAAAAATCTTTTGATTTTGCTTTAATTTTCTTAAAGATCACTGAATTATACAGAAACTACTGGCAGTGAATTTTATATCTTCGGGAATCTTGTGGGACATTTGAAATCTATTTTTATATAAAAATTTCTTTTCAATCTCTTTAATCAATTTAAAACATTGCAATATGAATTATTAAATGTTTCTGTTAGAATCGAATGATTATTTGATTGTTACAAACCATTTTGAAAGAAAAAGATGAAATGCCGCAGAATGTTCCAATTTCTGGATGACAACTGACAAATTTAGAAATTAATATAGAACAATATAACAGGTTGAGGCCAAATCTTAGAAACCCATCACCAACCAGACACTCTTTCGCACTTTATTCGTATTGACCAATTAGATAATTTAAAGTTGTATAACTTGGGGTAGGTATGGCCTAACTATATAATTTTTTTTTTAATAAGAATGGAGATTAACGGCCTTACAATTTGTACAAAATTTCAACTCACTTTCTGTTTTAGTTTTTAAGTTAAATTCGAAAAACTATCAACTATCGAAAAAGTATTTTTTGTTTAAAAGAAGAGTAGAAGTGCCCTAAGTTATTTAGTACAATGGACATGTCCTTTGATTGATTCGGCCTATTAATATTAACTTACGTACAAGTTAAATTTCAGATGCTCCTAACAAATTTGAGCTCAATATCTCATTTTTTCTTGCAATCAGGAAAATGCTTCTAACACACAGGCAGACAGAGAGACAGATGGACAGACAGATGGACAGACAGATGGACAGATATGTTTAAATCGATTCAAAATTTCATGATGAATGAACAGAAATTGTACATGAGGTAAAGTTCAAATCGAGTTAGTCAGTTTACAGTATTTTAGAGAATATAAAGATACAATTTCATAATTCTGTGATCTAGATAGTTTTCCATTTTCAATTGTAGCAAGAAATCTACTTCATACATCTAAAATTATTTATTAGAAAGAATTCCAATAATAATTTTATGTTTAAATGCGATTCAATTACAAATTCAAGTGCATAATAATTGAAACTATTAATCGCATTTAGATTGAATGGATGCAACGAACAACGACCATGACATGGATAGTATAACCAGCCATCACGAATCCATATTCCAATACCAACAAATTGCCCATTAAAATTGATGAAATACATAGCACCAAATTAAATCTTTCAACCGATAACTCGTATAACTTATGAATTCGGTACTGAATTCATAACCCATGAGTCCATATCTCAGTATGGACTTCTCGGTAGTAATAGAGCCTTTCTGTTGATGACAGTACATGAATCCATCCAAAGACATTTCATTTAATTTCATTGATTTTACGCTCTCTATCATTTTACTACACTTTAATGGATACTGCAAATACCCGAACCGCTAGCGAATAGTTTACACAAACATTTCATTGCTTATCAAATGGCAAGAACAAGCCATGCTCTACTAAATCCAAATTTAGAATTTGACGCTACGAATTGCACTCTTTTATAATGGAAAATAGAGATATTAGCCAGCATTGTGGAATATTTCAGTCTCAGCATAAATATTTGTATTATTCATTCGATTCTATGGCAATAATAATCTCATAAAATAATTTTATATGTAAAAATTTTTATAATATGGTAAAATTATATTGTTAAATTATTGTTAAGTTCTAAAACCGGCCGATTAGAGTTTATGAATTTCTATGAAAACATAAAACATATAAAATATAAATCATCATACTGAACCCTTGATCTCTTTTAATTATAATCATTTAAATTATATTTATATATATATAAAATGTTTCCATATGCCGTCATTTCTTCCTGGTTTTAATTTTTTTTATTTTTATTATTTTTTTTTGTTTTTTTCATTTGCTGCTTTCCTTCTTAATTTTTCTTTACTTTGGTTGTTGGACTTGTTACTTTTATGATTATGTTTTTCTTAACGTACATACCAAAATTCTAATTAAATAATACCTAATATACATAAATATGTATGTGTATGTGTATGTGTATGTATATTGTATATGTATATGTATATGTATATTTTCATAAAGTTTGTTTGTTTATGGTGTCTTTGCGGTGTGATTGACCGTTTAACGTGCCACATACTACACATGTGACGCACATTTTATTCGGACATTAAGTACTCAAATGTGTCCATACATACATACATATATATACACACACACACACACACATATATATATATATAATATATATAGAAATATAGATATTATCTGCCGGTATCAAGTTATTTATCAACTCACCGGTCATTTTCCATTTCCATATAATTCTCTTGTTTTAAATAGCGTTCATTGGCTTTGTGTGGCAAAACAAGTTTTCTTTTCTTATTATTATTAATATTATTATTATTATTATTATTATTATTATTATTATTATTATTATTATTATTATTACATTACATTTGTCTTGTTTTGTTTTTGTCTGTTTTTGCTGCTTGTTTTTTTGTTTGAATTTTTAATTTTATTTTCAAATTCATGTGAATGCTTTTTTTGAGAATTTATTTACAGGTTGTTGTTTTTTGTTTATTACTTTATGTTTGTTATTTCTTGTCCCCCCCCCCCCCCCACTGCCTCCTCTCACCACCTCGCCATCCTCCCAACCACCTTTTAGTTTCGTTTTCTTTGTTGTTCTTCTTGTTGTTTTTTTTTTTTGGGCTACTGTTACACATCACACTCAATAAGTCGCCGTTAAACAAAATATTCAGCGTTTTTTTTTTTTTGTTTTTTTAATTGACTTCTAGATTTCTCAATTTCTTGATTTGTCGAGTTCTCCTTGTGTAATTTGTTCCAGACTTTTAGCTGAGTTAGAGATTCCATACATCAAATATGACGCTATAAAATTTCTTACTCATTTTAAATGATTTTCTAAGCAGCTGATTTATCCGCACTATTTATGTTTCATGTTAAATCAGTTTGTATTGGATTGTTGGAGGAAATGTCTTCCTTCTTTGGATACTTTCAAGCAATGGACTTAGAATCCATTTAAAATTATGACAAGGCCACATTAAATTGTGATCAGTAGCTTAAAGTTTTTGTTATTAGATCTGCAAAACCTTTATGAATTTGTTAGTCAGATTAAATGATAATGATGATTTATTAAGTGATATGTTATTTATTTTTATCATGAAAAATGTTATAACGAACTTGTCATTACATTGCTTTTCTTTAGAATTAGAATTACTCAGAAAAAAAATTTTAATAACATAAAAATGAAAACAAAGAAAAAATATTGTACAAAAAAAAAAAAAAAAAAAAGAAATGAAAAAGGAAAGGACAAATGGTACGGTAACCGTTATGGGAAATTGACGCCCAAAGAAATTTCATTCATTCATAATATTCAGAAGTTTCTATTTAATAAAATCCTAGGAAGTCAATAAATTGTTAGAACACTAATTATTCCACTAATTTTTATTGAAAGGCGTTAAATGAATTAAAGAAACAAAATATAAATAAATTATAATCGATCGGATCGAGATGGACGTTTAAATACTTTACATCATTTTATCTAATTTAAGTTAATAGTGTTGAAGTTTTAGAATTACCCGCAAATGAAAAATGTATGATTCTGTTCATAAGACACAGAAAGGGCTCAATAAAATGGATCTATCTGATCTAAAATGTGGATGTACATACAAATATGACTTTTGTAGTAAACTTTATCAAGAAGTATGCACAACGGTCAGATGGATAGATAGACGGATGGATGGAGAGATATATCGAATCAAAAAATGATACTAATTCGATCGTCGCCGGATTTATTTCAATAAAAATTAACATTACACTTAGTCGGGGTCTAATTTTTTAAATTTAGAGATGTAAAAATTCAAGCAACAAACTAACACAGCATGATAATAAATAATTGTAACTTTTTGAATGATTTGGAAAAAAGAAGGTTTATTAGGATTCGAAAGAGGGTTACAAAGAAAACAGCCTAATTGTCTGAAGTAAATTCAGCATATTTGTTTAATGCCTTCGACTAATCGTTCAAAATTGTAAATTGTATATTTCCCGAAAATTCACTTTTTTTTGAAAATCAGAAAAATTATGTTTTTATGGTGGGATGAATCGATCGCAACTATTTTCAAAACTCATCTGTAAGAAATATCAACAAAATATTTTCAGGATATCACTCTCTAACTGGCAACGTATTCTAAGAAATGAATCAAAGAAAAAGAAAGCAAAGTTGACCACGCCTACTTAAAATTATAAAGTAGGAAGCAAGTATTTCTGATAACTTCTCTTCCAAATATGTTGTTTCTTAGGTATTGCCATAAAAAAGGACAAAGGGTTGCTTCGCATTATTCAGTCTAATGGAAAAATTTTTGCGGCCAATACCAAAAATGTCGATTCCTTTCGGAATTGTACATACATATTTTAATATGATTATAATTACTTTGGATTTCGTATATTTATTTTTTTGATTCTAAGAAGAATTTTTACATAGCGCCGCTATATAAAAAAATTTGATGAATGCATCGAAACGTGAAGTGAATTTTGTTCGATTCACTTTTTTATAATAATTTTTTTTCCTGGGTTGAATGAAGGGCCATATTAGACACATAGAATGATACACCGTAACATTTATTTATATTTCGATAATCTGTTAAAACTTGCGGCTTTATTCTTTGCAATAAACTTTTGTATCTTGTTAGTTGTTTAAAAAAAATTTTTAAAAAAAGAAAAAAAAAATTCGTACAATTTATTTATTTCATGGCACTTTTTTTTCCAAGAAGTTACATATGAAAAATGTTATTTATTTGTCTAAATAACATAAATGAGATTTTATAATGAAAAACAAAAACACAGAAAAAAATTCAAACAGAAGAACAAAAAAATTAAAATAAAAATAAAACCAAATTTGAACTGACCTGAACTGAACTAAACTGATGACATAAACAATTTATTTACTTTTGATATAACTATTTGATTTATACGCGTTATTGTAATGTTACAGTCATTACAGTCCAACCATATTTATACTCTACACTACTTATGATATCAGGGTATTATAAGTTTGTGCATATGTTTGTAACTTCCAGAAGAGTTTGAGATAGATCCATCTTTTGTTATATCGAAGGTCTCAGCATCATTTTCTGATTCGATTTAAGCATGCCTGTTCATCAGTCCGTTTGCCCATCCATCCATCTGTCCATCCGTTCATTCATCCATCGGTTCATCCGCCCGACTTTTTATGAAAAGCTTATATTTGAAGCTATTTGAATGAAATTTAGTAAGTAGGCGTGTCTTAGCCAAAAGACGACTGAAAATAATTATGAGGAAAGATCTCGCTCCATATAACGACCAATTTAATAAAGGATTGCTAAGCGAAAACAAACTGACAATTTTGCATATTTCTTGATAAAGTTTCATATAAAAGTCATATTTGGGCCTATAACCACTGTTTAGATCAGATCGATCCATTTCCTCTGACTTATGAAAACAATTATATATCTAATTTTCAGGAAATTTTAAAACACCTTTTTACACTGCCTTTTCAAAATAGATAAACTTACGTAGGGTATTTAAGAGTCCACCTTGATCGACTGTAATTTATTTAAAGTGTTACAATTTAAATGGTTTATTTGTTTGTGTTATGATGATCTTAATGATCTTAGTATTTATGAAAAACTCTAATTCAAAATTTCCAAAAATTAATAACTAACTAGAAAAATTCTTATACAACTAAAGAAATTTTGTATTATTTTTGCATTTTGACAACAGCAGAAATTTCTCATCAAATGGTATAAAATCTTGTAAAACATTCAAATCTTAAGTAGAAAGCGCAAAAAAAAAAAAATTCTTAGAGTATGAAATAATTCTATTCAATTCGAATCAATTAAGTTTTAGCATCGTCAAGGTCTAAAATGATGGCGCTGCTATAGAAAAATCTTCAATATGTTGATAATTTAATTGATTCTAAGCATTCAGGGTTTGATCGAAGTGCTTTTACGTATGAAAAAATGGAACTTAGCATATTTCTGTCATATGTTTTATACCCTACACCACTTGTGAAACAGGTTATTATAAGTTTTATAGTATTATAAGTTTGTAACACCGGAAAGAAGTTGACATAGATTAACTTTTTGTTACATCGATGGACTCAGAATCAATTTCTGATTCGATTTAAATCGTTTGTTTGTCTGTCTGGCTGTGTGCAAGCTTCAGATTGCAATTTATTGTTATTTTAATGCAATTTGGTACATGAATATGTTTTGGTCCAGAGAGGAATCCTATTAAAAACAGTTGGAATCGGACCATTTGTACGATCACGCCCCTTATAACGTTTTTTTTTGAATAACGTCGTTATATGGACAAAATTACAATTTTTAAAACATTTAAACGTAAATTGGTGCTTAATTATATTTTAACATAAAAACCATATATGTCAAATTTGGTCCAGATCAATCCATTTGTACAATCACTTTTCATAAAACGTTTTTTTTTTTTTTTTTTTGAAAAAACGGAAGATAATTTTGAATATATTTAAGCAAAAATAGGTACCATTTTTTATTTTGACATTAGTACACAATTCGGTCTAGATTGATCCATTGTTTCAATCTCTTCTCATATAACGAACTTTTCAAATAATTATAATACTTGATTTTTAATTTGCTTACTTAACTTAAATCAGCCTAAGTAAAATGGTGTATGGCACTTCAAGACGGCCCCAATCGATTATAAAGTTCCTATTTGTTGATGTTTTTTACACGTTTTTTTTTTTGTTAACCATCTAAAATAGAAAGTTCTAAACAAGTAAGAAAATTCGAGAAATCTTAGAATACCAATGCCCAAAAAAAATTACTTAGCCTAATTTCGAATCAGGCATTTTGAAGTGCCTTATGCGGCCTCATAGTCGGAACAGCCCATTGAAATTGATTAGGAGAACAAGTAAAGACAAAACTGTCAAGTAATAATTTTATATAGAATTATGGACAGATCAAAATTTCAGCGAGCATAATTTTTATCAAAGTCATCTTACTTGTATTTTGTCATCTGAAAAATTGAAATCATTTCTCTAATAATCTACTTATCTGATAACAATTACAAGACGGCGATATCTCTGATGTCGCGAAACGTGTTATTTATTTTCATTATTTTACGACTTCTCTTTTCTCTTATATTCCCTAAATCTACATTATTAAAATTCCATTTGATTCTCACTTCTCTGTGATTGATTAATTGATTTCATTCAAATGAAATATGAGGCGGATTTTCAATGCGTTGCAAATTTTCTTTCAATTGTATGCTTCTTTCTCTCAATAATTTTCACGTTTGCTTTGACTTAGTGAACGTCCTTCCGATTACAACACTTTTTTTTTTTTTTTGTTTTGCTTGTTTTTCTTTTTTGTTTCTCTTCCACAAAAGTTCATTAAACTTTCCATTATACATCTACATATCAATTTATATACAGACGTTTATGCAGAACGAAAAATGTTAACAAAAACAAGAGTAAACGAAGAAACGAATAAAGCAAAAGAAAAAAAAGAAAATCATCATGAACAATAGTAACAACAATAACAACAAACAACAACAGCAATAGCAACAGCAATAGTAATGATTCATCAAACAACAACAACAACAACAACAACAACAACAACAACAAAACAACAACAGACAACAAAACAACAACAAAACAACAACAACAACAACAACAACAACAACAACAAAAACAACAACAAAACAAAACAAAAACAAAAAATAACAAAACAATAATTAAATGCGAAAAATAAAGGAAAAGGAAACAAAAAAATTAAACATCCGATTATAGCATAAGTTCGAGTACTCGCCACTTGCATACTTCAATATACCGTTATAGCTGTCAATAACTGCTGTCAAAATATACACCTGCATGCATTGCAAATAATAAGTAACAAAAAAAAAAAAAAAATTGTAAAATTCAATGGGTTAAAAGTTTGGACAAGCGCACATAGACGAGAGCTTTCGTTTATCGTACTCTTTCGGAATTTACGGAATTTTGAAATTTACGAACGAATTTGCTTTATTAAACGTTTAATTGTTGCTTGTAATCAATGAAAGTTGAAAAGGCGTAAAAATGTGTAAATAATTTCTTGAATGGGCTTTATGGATTCATAAGTTTTCCGATTTTTCTCTGAGTTATCACGAAACATTGTATTTGAAACGCAGCAGTTAAATATTTATTTGTATAATCATTTCAAAATGTAAATGGCTGTAAATATAATGAAAATTTCATGCTGTACAAATATTAAATGGGTTTAACCGGGTCAACATCATCAAGACATCACCCTTAAAATGGACCGTTTTCATTGTTTTCATTGTTTTCATTTGCAAAGAAACGTCCTTGTAATCCGATAAATTTGTCATAAAAAGTAGACTGGGACAGACATAGGCAGACATCGGTAGACATAAGCAGACATAGGGAGACATGAGGGGACATAGGCAGATATGGGCAGACTTGAATAGACATGGGCCGACTTAGGTATATATGAGCCGATTTACACAGATGTGAAACTACCTGGACAATCATAAACAGACTTTGGCAGACGTAAACAGATATGAGAGACTTGGACAGACATAGACAGGCATAGCTACATTGATTCAGAACTTGAGACTGCTCATGAATATAATCGGATGTCCAATGTTACCTTCGGCATGTTACGAAAGTTTTGATGAAATGCATGCACATTGCAACCAAATGCATGATGGGCATAAAAATTGATTCAAATACTTCTACACACACACACACACATATATATATATATACATGTATTTATGTGCATTTACAATCGTAATGATTAAAAATTTGAAAAGTGTTTGTGCTTTTGTGTGCGATTTGGTTGCGTTTGCGCTCTCTTTTTGCCTTCTGTTTCATTTCTAGTATTTATTGCTTTTCTTGCGGTTTCACACAATCATACATTGACATGAATATACAAATACATACATAAATATATACATAAATATATACGTACATACAAACATCTATGTATAAATATGCGTATGTACGTGTATGTACAATATTTATGTTTATTTATTTGTATGCATATTTGGATATGTATGTATGTATGTTTATGTATGTGTGAATGTGTATGTGATGGCTACGTGCTTAGAGTGGTTTGTGGTTATAACTATTTGCATGTTAAAATGTAAAAATGTGCACTTCATCGTACTGACCTACATTTGTTAGCAAGTCAAGCCAAATCAAATCAAAGTAAAACAAAGCAAAACAAAACAAAACAAAACAAAACAAAACAAAACCAATCAAGTCAAGTCAAGCTATGCTAAGCCGTGCCAAGCCAACTCAAATCTAATCACGACGAGTTAAAATACTTTAAAAACAAAAACAAAAACAAAAACAAAAACAAAAAAAACATAAGTCAATATAAAATACACGAAACGTACTAAACTACACTAAGCAACTGTTACAACGGGCAATCATATTAAATAGGTGGCGATGGTGACGGTGATGGTGATGGTGATGGTGATGGTGATGGTGATGGTGATGGTGAATGAATGAATGATCATTTGGCTATTTGATCGCCTAGTCAATTGACGAGGATGGATAGAGAAGTAAACTAGAAATTAACTAATAGACAGACAGACAGACAGTCGGGCAGACAGACAGAGGGATAGACAGATTGACAATACGTAATTTCCTTTGACTTAACAAACCAACGACAAACACTCTAAAATCATTCATCATTTTGACAATTCATTCAAGCATAATGAACGTGTGCGAAATGGAAATAACAACAACAACAATAACACTAACAATAAAAATAACAGCAGCTATGAGTTGAAAAAAAAAAAGACCAAAAGCAAATAAATGAAATAACAGCAAAAGAAAACAACGCAAAAACACAATACGTAAATAAAATCAAACAAAAAAAAAAACAACAACAAGTAACAAACAACGAAAAAGCAAAATGCAATGAAAGAAAAAAATTATGTTGAAGAAGAAGAAGAAGAAGAACAAGAAGAAACTTACGATTTAGTGCGTGTAGAGTCGATCATACCGTGTTTTTTTAGCCCAGTTACACATACACATACACATACAAATACACATACACATACAATAATACATATATAAGCAAATAGGCATAATACGAAAATAAATAGTTAACTTTTTGTTGTCTGTTGTGTATCTTTATTTTATATTTTACGTTTATCTCATTTTACATTTCGCATTTAACATTTCTCATTTTTCGCTTTTCAATTTAACTTTTTTTTTCTTTGCTTTGACACTTTGAAACCATTGCTAAAACATTAGATAATACGTGCAGAGGAAAAGCAACAACAACAAATATATAATTTCTACAACAACGATATAAATAAAAGTAAGTATATTTATTATGATCGGTTAGAGCTGACTATTAAATATCCTACGTCGTATTTATATAAAAAAATTAAAAGAATTGTGAGTTTTGCCATAAAAAAACTACTTTACAAAATAGATTGTTGTATGGAATGCGAGCATAATAATTGTCCCTTGTCATTCACTGGCATCTTTGGGCTAAAATACGTCAGTATACCAAATGTCATTCAAATCGTTGCAAAATTGCGCCTTGTATTTTGATAACAAATTTACATGGCCAGATGGACGGCGTACAGGGGGGCAGAAGAGTAGATGGAGTAGATGGGTAGGTGGACAGGTGGGTTGAAGGACATTTGGGTGGATGGACAGATGGGTGTACGGAGAAACGGGTGGACGGAGGGATGGGTGGAACGCAAAGATGGTGGACAGAGGGATGGGTGGAAGGGCAGACGAGTGAACGGACAGACAAGTGGCCGGGGGGAACTGTGGATGGAAAGACTGGTGGACGGAGAAATGGATAATCGGTGGGACGGGTGGTCGGATAGAGGGGTGGACGGATAGACGGGTGCAGGGAGAGACGGGTGGACAAGCAGAAAGGTGTTCAAACAAACGTGTGGACAAACAAACGGGTGGACGGGCAGACGAATGAACGGTAGGATGGGTGGACGAAGAGATCGATGGTCGAAGAGACTGTTGGTCGGAGTGATGGGTGGACGGAAAAGCGGGTGAACGGAGAGACGGGTGGACGCAAAGATGGTTGGACAGAGGGATGGATGGCCGGCGAGAGGGGTGGACGGAGAGTTGTATGGACGGGGAGATGGGTGGTAGAGTAGACGGGTGAACGGACAGACGAGTGGCCGAGGGGACGGATGGACGGAGAGTCTGGTAGACAAGCAGACGGGTGCACAAACAAACGGGTGGACAAACAAGTAGGTGGCAGACGGGTAAATGGACAGAATGACACACATCTAGATGGACACACAGGTTTAAAGCGAATCAGAAAATGATTTTAAGTTAATTGGTATAATAAAAGATTGAATCGTCACATCCCATTCTGGATGTTACATACATTTCCATAAATATTTAATGCCCTATAGCCACAAGTGCAGTTGGGTATAATGAAGCTACTCAAAATGTACAACTTTGAAAAGATTTGCCGTGAGAAACCAATGTATTGTAACAAATTAACGTAATAAATAAATAAGTTAAAGTTGAGTCAAGTGGATCTATTTTTTTGAAATCATGAACTTTTTAGATTATTCAAGAATTACGAAAATTATTTTACCGCCTTTTCGTTTTCTTGGTTTGTTTACTTTTCTTGTTTTTTTTTTAAATAAAATGATGTAAAGTATTTATAGGGTTGTTTCAATTCGACTTTTTCATATTAGTTTTCTTTTTTCTATTTTAGA
This sequence comes from Melophagus ovinus, assembly GCA_023089585.1. Taxonomy (NCBI): domain Eukaryota; kingdom Metazoa; phylum Arthropoda; class Insecta; order Diptera; family Hippoboscidae; genus Melophagus; species Melophagus ovinus. The sequence goes on from JAKKIB010000180.1 coordinate 2,980,426, forward strand.
CCTTTTACTTTCTTTCTTATTTATCTAAAATAGTCACATTATACAAATTCTATATACTAAATGTATAATTAATACTTATTGTTGTTATTGTTATTATTATTACTTTTTTATGTATATATATATCTCAATGAATGAACCAAAGAATGAATGAATGAAATTTTCTACACAAGAATATTTTGACTTTTGTTTGTTTTTCTTCTTATGCCGCTGTTTTTCTGTTGTGTATGTGTTTTATATTTATTACATTTATTGTTGTTATTGGTATTGTTGTGTGCGATTGCTGCAGCTGCTGTTATTGCAATTAGTATGATGTTTATTTATTATGTAATTGACATGTGCCAAGAAATTATAGAAAAACAAAAACAATAAAATAAAAACAGAAACGTGTTTCTGTTTAGTTAGATTATCAGCGATATATTTTATTGTTATTGTTGCTGCTACTCTGCCTGTCACTTACTTTTTCCTTTTGTTTCTGTTTCTCTTTTTATTTCGCTTTGTTTCGCTTTGTTCCACTATGTTTCGCTTTGTTTTGTTTTGTTTTGTTTTGTTTTATTTCGTTTCGTTTTGCCTTGTTAAATATTCTTTCAGTCTGTGTCTGCTTTAATATAAGATTTATGTGGATATAACATTTATGTATATTTTTATGCATATATATATATAAGCGTATATATATGTGTCAATATTCATTCATATATGTATGCATATATGTGTGTATGTATGTATGTATATGTGTTGGCCAATAGCGGTAATGACCTTGAGTTTTACAATTAATTTCCTTTTATGTCACCGCCATTCAACTAACAAATTTATTCTATTGCTTTTATTGGTATAATTATTGTTATTATTATTGCTGCATGTTGTTGTTATTATTGTTGTTATTATTGTTGTTATTATGTTGTTGTTGTTGATGTAGAGCAAACTACATGATAGTGTTACATGAGTGCAAATATACATTATGATCCATTGACATTTAGTGAGTGAGAAAGAGAGGAGAGACAGAGAGAGAGAGAGAGATAAAGACAGAAAGAGAGATAGAGAGACATAGAGAGATGTGTATATGTATGCAATGTTAAGTATGTACGTATATATATAATTATATAATATGTATGTAAGTGTTGATTTTGTTTTTAGCGTCATATTCATAAGAACTTTTCATAAAAATGCATCAAATGCCGCATTGCGTTGTTTCGTGCTGTGCTGTGCTGTGCTGTGCTGTGCTGTGCTGTTCTGTGCCGCCATAGTGTTCTAAACTTGTTTGATTATTCACTTTACACTTTGTTTTTTTTATCTGATTTATTAAATTGGTTTTTCATATTTGATTATTCTCTTTCTCTCTTAAGCTATCTCTATCTCTCCCATATACACATTCAATTGGTCACGTGTGGAACGTGTTTCATAATTTTTTCATTATATAGATACGTAAATTATGAATGACTATATAAGTCATATAACACACACACATATACACACACGCACATTGTGATTGGAGTATTTATCTGCTCATTATCTATCGCCCACTTTATGTTTCTCCTTTTTTGTCTTTCCTTCGCTCTCTAACCCGATCACCTATTATAAGTATAATCCAACGAATTTTTTTTTTGCAAAGTTTCTCTTGCCTAGCAAATATTCTTATGAATATTTTTTCACATCTATCTATTTCATTCTCTCTTAAACTCTAATCCTAACTCTAAATTTATTTTTATCGTTACCTCTATCTCTCCTCCTCTCTCCAACCATCGTCAAGATACTTTCTCTTCCTAACCTATCGCCAACCGCTTAGCACTCTCTATCACTCTTTACAAATTATTCTCTCACCATAAAGATCAGCCAAAGTGAAAGTTATGGTGAATTCTAAATAAAGCGGAGGTCAACATCACATGCTTTTGTATTTAATAAAAATTTACAAAAAATATAAAAGATAATTTAAAAAAAGTATAGTTCTTTGACTTTCGATTCATTACATTATATAAAATTTTTAAATAATGTAATGGATTATTTTGACAGTTTTTTTTCGTTTTCAATATTTAGCGCTATTATGCACAAAATATTAAATTTAGCTTGGATTTAAACCAAAAAAAATTTGTTACTTGTCTATGATAGTATATGCATTTGAGGTTAGTCTGTCAGTAATAATCATAGACAACAATCAGACTATAATATATGTTTACTGTTATTACCCTGTGATGAAAAACGAAGCAAACGAAAGAAAAATTGAAATTGAAATTGTAAAATAATCGATATGTGGATATTGCCCTATCAAAAGTAGATATATATCATAAATTTTTATGATTTCTTCGATCAGTTTTAAGAAACTTATACTAATCATGAAATAGAAAAACATACGCCGCTTTAAAATTCTCAATTAGATGGATTTTTATGTGGAAAATTAGCCTTAAAAAAATCTATTTAGAAAATTTCAAATCGATTGATTATTGTTTTAAATACCACTTTTTATATCAACATGAATTTTATTTAAATTGACATCTAAATTGTAGCCCATGAAAACCCTACACCATATTTTTTATAAAGGGATCTCCAGAATTGTTAGTTTTTTGAAAAAAATGAAAAATTCTTATAAAGACAAAATTTTGCACAGCCAAAGTGCATGCCAACATCAAAATGGCCTTCTTTTGCAAACTAAGACAGAGACATTTTTGAAAGAGGCTCTTATGTCTAAACGTTTATAGTGCTGAATTAATAATACAAGAGATTTATGACCATTATTCAAAATTCAAAACAATGGCGTAAACAACAAATTTGCATTCAAAGTCCTTCTAGATAATCGAATTATCACTGAACTTAAAAATATGGAATGTTTGCAATAACAGTGACCGAAAGAGATCATGGTCTAGACTTGTTGAAGCTACACAAACTACTTCAAAAGTGGAGTGACATCCAAAAAACGGTCATGATATCAATTTGTCAATTTGGTGGGATTACAAAGGCGTTGTGTATTTTGAACTACTGCCAACCAACAACATAGTTATTTCAGATATTTATTGCAACAATTTTGAAATTGAAGCAAGCAACCAAAGAAAAAAAGGCCAGAATTGGCGAATCACCATGATAATGCGAGATCACAATCATCATTAGCAAGGCATATAAAATTCTTGAAGCTTGGATGGAAAATGATGATCATATATTCTGGATTTTGTTTCTTAGCCTATAACAAAGTGTTGTCTTAAATGGAGATCTTGAAAATCGAGCTTGAGTTCAGCTTTTTGCTGTTAAGGCCCAGAAGAAATTCTATGAGCGCATTATTATGAACTTGACGAGAAAATGGCGAAGGGTCATCAAACAATTTAGAAATTATTTGATTGATTAGAATTCATTTTCGCAAATTTCATACAAAAAAAAAACCGAGAAACTTTGTTACTAACCCAATAATTTCAATTTCTTGAGCTCTTGACTTTTTACTTTTATTACTTTTTACCACTTTAAAAATTAAATATGATTCTTTTTTGTTCAAAACATTAAAAATCTAAACGATATTTAGCCTTCATCAAATATCAGATCAATTAATAGACTTCAATATGCAGTCCATAAAATCTTTTATTCATGAATAGTTTTATCTCCATCGAATTTCCGAATATTCTGAACAATTTGAATTTCTTTTGTGAAATATAAAACTTGAATAATAATAAATAATGAAATCGTAGTAGAGCAATTTAAAAAACGTAAGTGTTTTAGAACTATTAAAATATTTCTACGCACTATTTATTTTATTTTATAAAATTCTTATTATCAAAAAAAAAAAAAAGAAAATGAAAAAAGAATGGAATCCAAAGTCTAAATGAGACTTTGGATTTTGCAGGTCCTTGCTTTTTATTTTTTATTTATTTGTTTTCTATTTGTTTTATTTTGTGTTTTTTTTTAATTTGCATGCTGAATTTATTTTTACATTGCGATAAAAGATTTTTATATTCTTATATGTGTATATACATACATATATTTATACAGATATGTATGTATAATAAATAATAATGTTTTTGTTTTTTTTGTTTTGTTGTTGTAATTTTATATATTTAAAAATTTTTCAATTATCATCTTAAATATTTTTTAACTGATTATCTTTGGATTGAAGCTACAAAAATGAGAGAGCCACAAAAATGAGAGAGTTTATGTTGCCATTGCATCAAATTATCATTTCTTCTCTATGGTATCAATAATTATTATTAATTAAGAAGAGAAATTTTTTTCTGCTTCTTTTTTTTAGTGTAAATTAATTCATTTAAAATAATTTCATTTAGAGAGAGAGCGCAAGAGAACAAGGAAGACTGAGAGAAAGAAAGAGATAGAAATAGTGATGAATTAGAAAAACGGAAAGAAGAGGGAAAGAGAGAGCAAGAGGAAAAGCAAAATCGGGAGAGAGAGAGAGAGAGAATGTGCAAGAGAGCAAGAAGGATAGAGAGGAAAGAAATAGAGAGAAATAGTGATGAATTATGAAAATTATGAATTGCAAAATAGGTAGAGAGAGAATGTGCAAGAGAGCAAGAAAGAGATAAAGAGAAATGGTGATGAATTATGAAAACGAAAAAAAGTGGGAAAGTGAGAGCAAGATGATAATCAAAATAGGGAGAGAGGAAATGTGAAAGAGATCAAGTTAGAGATAGAAAGCAAGAGAGAGAGAAATAGTGATGAATTATGAAAACGATAAGAAGAGTGATAGAGAGAGGAAGAGCAAATGAAAAGGTGTGAAGGAGAGAGAGTGCTAGAGAGCGAGGCGTATATGTAAAGAAGAATAATTAAAAGAAAATAGAAATGCTTTATTAACTACTGCTTTAGAGCTTAATAAATCAAAACTAAAGAAAAAAAATTAATAATAAAAAAAAGACAAAAGCAAAAACAAAAACATAAACCATAGAAAGTAACAGAGAAATGCTTTGGAAGTGATTTATTTATTCATCTAATTATATTTCATGTATGTTGAGTATATGAATGTGTGTGTGTATGCAAGTTTAATTGTTTGTTTGTTTGTTTTTTTTTTTTTTGTGAAAAGTTTCTGAAACAAATTTAAAAATTCAAAATTTCAATTATGACAAAATGCAATTTGTTTAAGAATTCATTAAATATTATTATCGCTATATAAGTAAATTTTGTTGGCAGTACAAAACGTGCAAAATAAAATATAAAAATTAAAAAGGAAAAACAAAGACAAAAACAAAAAGTGTATCTCACGCATTTCATTTTATTTTGCTATGTTTTGATTTACTTAACGAAATTATATTAAAAAAAATAAAAAATAAAAAATTAAAAAGATTATTAAGCAGAAGAAAGAAAAGTTTATATTTTTTATAGTATATGTATAAATATTTGTGTGTGCATTTGTTTGTATGCTTTTGCATTTGTATAAAATGTTTTGTATAAATGCATTAATACGTTTGTGTGTGTGTGCACATTGTCATAATTGATGAATATAATTTTTTTGGTTTGTTATGTTTGTTGTTGTTGTTGTTAATAATAATAATTAGATTGTCTTAATTTTGTTTTTTTTTTATTACAATAAACTTTATAATGATGATGATGTTAATATAAATGATAATGATGATACTATAAATGATAATATTAATGATGATGATATTGATAATGATAATGAATAGATCAGTTAATGTCTATTTTCAATTGATTATTTTATAAAATAAACAAGATAATAATTAGAGTAAACATTTCAATATATTTAATAGATGACGTATTTCTGTTGGCCAATCTAAGGCAGCTTGTTCAGCAGCAGCTAAACGCTCTTGTTGTAAGCGTTCTATTAAATCATCATTATCATTTATGGCCACCTCCATACCATTCCTCTGTTGCATTAATTAAATGCAATCACCTTCAACTTCCTCATGATGTACTTCAGTCTCGAATTCATCATCGGCTGTTGCCTCTTGATATTGCTGATATTCTGATACTAAATCATTCATATTACTTTCAGCTTCAGTGAATTCCATTTCGTCCATACCTTCGCCAGTATACCAATGTAAAAAGGCTTTTCGGCGAAACATTGCCGAAAATTGTTCAGATATACGTTTAAATAGCTCTTGTATAGCTGTCGTATTACCAATAAATGTTGATGACATTTTTAAACCCTTTGGTGGTATGTCACAAACAGCCGTTTTCACATTATTCGGTATCCATTCAACGAAATATGAGCTATTCTTATTCTGTACGGCTAACATTTGCTCATCGACCTCTTTCATGGACATGCGACCACGAAATACAGCAGCTACAGTTAAATAACGGCCGTGACGTGGATCACAAGCGGCCATCATATTTTTAGCATCGAACATTTGTTGTGTTAATTCGGGTACGGTGAGGGCACGGTATTGTTGGGAGCCGCGTGATGTTAATGGAGCAAAACCGGGCATAAAGAAATGTAAACGTGGAAATGGTACCATATTTACAGCCAATTTACGTAAATCAGCATTCAATTGACCCGGAAAACGTAAGCATGTAGTTACACCGGACATTGTTAGTGATACTAAATGATTTAAATCACCATAACTGGGATTGGAGACTTTCAACGTTCGAAAACATATATCATACAAAGCTTCATTATCAATGCAATACGTCTCATCGGTATTCTCGACTAACTGATGTATGGACAATGTGGCATTATAAGGTTCCACAACTGTATCTGATACTTTCGGTGATGGTACCACTGAATATGTATTCATAATACGATCTGGATATTCTTCACGAATTTTAGAGATCAATAATGTACCCATGCCGGAACCAGTACCGCCACCCAAAGAATGAGTCAATTGGAAACCCTAAATTCATCAATAAATAAATATACAAGAATGATAAAAATAATGAAAAAATTCCCGAAATATGATGTATGAGGATTTTCTTTTATTTTTTTTTTGTTTTGTTTTATTTACCTGTAAACAATCACAATTTTCACATTCTTTGCGTACAACATCTAAAACGTTATCGACAAGTTCAGCACCCTCGGTATAATGGCCTTTGGCCCAATTATTTCCAGCACCCGATTGTCCAAAAACGAAATTATCTGGACGAAATAATTGACCATAAGGACCAGAGCGTACTGCTTCCATAGTACCCGGTTCTAAATCCAATAAAATAGCCCTTGGCACATATTTACCACCCGATGAGCGTGTTACAGCTGTATGTAAATTATCAAAACAAAAAAAAAACAAAAATAAATCAAATATTAAAAAGTACAAATCAGAATAGCCCAAATGGGCCAATAGGTCAAAACGGCGAATAGGGCCCATAGGCTCCTCAAACCAAGTCGGTCAATAAGCCAATTGGGTCAATAGGCCAAATGGGTCAATAAGCCAAATGGGTCAACAGGCCAAATGGGCCAACGGACCAAAAGGGTCAACATACCAAATAGATCAATAGGGCAAATGGGCCAATAAGCATGTCAAGTGGCCCAACAAGCTAAATGAGACAACAGACCAAATGGGCCATATAATACGGTAAGTATTGAATATTTTATGTATAATTTTATTATGTAAAGGTGAAATTTATAATTTTCGATTGTATGCATTGGAATGCCATGTATTTGGGCACGTGCATCAATAGCTTATATGCATTATGTAAATATGTTATGGCATATGATTCATTTATTATCGCCACATCATTTGAAGCGCTTTTGTCAAAGCAAAATAAGACAATACAACAATAAAATGAAAACAAAACAAAAACAAAAGGTGACAAAAATATTAATAATTAATTAACAATGGCTAGATATTTCAAGTGTAGAATTTAAAGTTACTAAAAGAAGAATAAAGTATTCAATTCAACTACACCGGAAAAAGTCTTAAGAAAAAAATTAAAAAGAAAAAAAACAAAAAAAAACCACAACGAAAAAACATGTAAAAATTAATAATGAATTTTTCTGAATCATTCCAAAATTATTTGGTAGAAAGTTTTCCTATGAATACATCAAGTGTATAATCAACACAATCATTACAACACAATATAATTTTCATATTAGACGAAACCAAGAACGTGACAAAAAAAAAAGAAAAAATCAAAAAACAAAGTCCCTTCATTTTATGTTTCTTTATTTTTTATTTTATATGAAATCTTTTTCAACTGCAATTTCAAATAAAAACTTAATAGCAGCAATTTTCAAATATATTTTTTTTCTTGGATTATGCTTCTCATATGAGACGTACCTGATGCTTCATTATAATAGACGCTGATACGCTCCAATTGTAAGTCACTATCGCCTATATAAATTCCATTGCTATCGATGCCATGCTCCTCCGAAATTATCTCCCAGAACTGTAATGAAACCAAAAAGATGGGGGGAAAAAAAATATTTGTTAAAATCGGCACCATTCGATTAATAGAAATGATGTTATTTGACTAAAGGAAAATTTCAAGAACAAAAAAAAGATGATGATTCGAAATTGTGTTACAATGAAATTATACTCAGTGGATGATAGTGATAGAGAGAATGAGAGAAAGAGAGAAAGAGAGAGAGAGATTGAGAAAGAGTGATAAAGTGATAGAGTGAGAAAATGAGAGAGTGACAATGAAATGATCGTTGCAGGAAAAGTTGATTTGTGAGAGAAGAGAAAATAAAAAAGACAAAGTTCTACAGAGAGGGATTCATCGACAGAGAGAGATAGTGAGAGGGGAAGTGATGGAGAGAGACAGAGAGTGACAAGAAATTACAGTTGAAGAAAGAGAGAGTGTGACTTGAATTGAGAGAGAAAAGAAAGTGATAAAGTGTGTGTGAGAAAGAGAGAGAGAAAGAGAGAGTGATAGAGAAATAGAGAACGAGTGAGAAAGAGAGGATATAAAAGAGATTAATGCAATATATATAAATACATTCTAATTGGAAATATTTTGTCTAGACAAGACAAGTTTAAGAATTTAATTCTCATGAATACTTTTCATTAGTCACGAGACCAGTTATATTAAATAAATTATTGCTTTAGCGAAAAAGAATATAAAATTTTTATTTTTATTTTCTGTTGCTGGCCTTTTTTCTTTCCTGTTTTTTTAGTTTTGTTAGTTGAAGAAGTAGAATATGCCAAAAATTTCTTGTTCTGGACTTTAATCACATTAATTATTCACATATACATGAATGATTTTATTTAATTTTTTTATAAATTTTGCTTGTGTATGGTTAAAAAAATTGTTTGTTTCTGTTTTTGTATTTTTTTATTTATATAGATATATACAAAAAGAAACGAAATAAGAAACTAAGAAAACAACATAGAAAAAGTTTCCAAATCACTGGCCATCATATCATTGCATTGTTCAACCATCTGCAGCAAAACAGAAGAAAAAAAAAAAGGAAACAAATTACATTTGGCTGGGATCAAATCTGGGATACCCACCATTCAGGCAACACGATATTACGATTCAGAACCTGATTCAATTTTTTAGATGTAAACCGAAAACGTAAACATAAAAAAATGAAAATTTGGTAAAATATAATTTCGCGTAGGCGTGTCCAATTTGCATGATTTTTGCATAGATATTGGCGTCCCCATTTGTGCAAAATATCAGTTTTCTATCTTTTGCAGTTAGCAGATGATGATAAAATTCAGAGTTGTTCTCAATTTATGTAACACTGTGGGCGTGTCCTTCAACCGATTTGGGCAAATTTTTATTCTCAACCTGCATGTAAAAACTTCCAGGAATTCTGCTAAATTTGAGATAGAGATATTTCAAATTTGACAAGTAGGAGAATGTTTACAATAGACAGATACACAGATGGACAGACGGACAGACAGACAGACAGACAGTTGAACAGACATACACACATGTCAAAACTGATCACCATAAATTGAATTTAATACTGATCAAGAATCTCTATCTCTCTGACGCTTCCTTTTAAGCGTTACAAACATAATGATAAAGCGTATATACCCTCAACTTTTGGGTAATGAGTACAAAAAGAACAAAATTGAAACAGTTATTACAACAATTTATTTATAAAACAATTTATTCATTAATTAAATGCTTCAAAGCTGGAAAGATTGTTCAATGTTTTGAATGCAAATTTTTTTTCCAAAAAACAAAAAAAAAACAATTTATTATAAAACAGAGCAATTACAATAACAATAACAATAACAATAATCCTTATAATCATTATTATTATTATGATTATAATGGCAAATGTTAATTTAACCTTCTTAAGAAATCAAGTGTAAATTGAAATATATTTTCTTCTCATCTCTCATTTATTTCTTTTGTGAGTTATTTTTTTATTTTTATTTTTTCAATTTTATTTATTTATTTACTTATTTATTCATATTTTTTTTTTCGTATGAATTTTCCATGAAACCAAGACAAATTATATTATAAATTGCCATTAATAAAATCTCAATAACCATCAGCTCGCTATTGCTCGATGTGGCTGATTTCTTGAGCGATGAAATTAAGTAAAAATATTTCATTAAGAAATTTTATTGATATATTTGTATAAATGTATTTATATAGAGCATAAGAATTAGTTAATAAATAATACTAAAAAAAATTACATGCATTGTTTGAATAATTCGCTACTTATTTTTTTTTTTTTTGCTATTTCTCTTCGATTTCTCGATGAGCGTGCAATTTTATTATTATTTTTTTAATAAGATTTTCATTGTGATATACAATTGTCCTGATTTGTTTTGTATTTGTATGTGTGTGTGTGTGTGTCTAATAAATTATCAGCAATACAAATAAATTGCGTGCTAAACAAAAACAAAAACAAAAAAACTGCCATTTTTTATGATTTCAATTTTTTTATGGGTGCGCTGCTATTTGTTGTTGGTGCTGTTCTTACTGACCTTTCGCATTATTTTCTTTTATTATTGTTGCTTCTGTTGTTGTTGCTTCAGTTGTTATTGTTGTTATTGTTGTTGTTGTTAATGTTGTTTGCCATTATTATTATTATTATTTTTGTAATTATTTTTATTACAGATGTTATTATTATTATTATTATTATTTATTATTATTTGTTGTTGTTATTTTAAGTTTTTAATTTTCTCAACGCATCGTTGCTTAAATAAATATAATCTAATTATTATTGCGGCTGTCGTTCTTTTTTTTGTTTCTTCGAGCCAATTTTACTTTTTGTTGGAAATTCTTTTATTGTTGTTATTGTTGTTTTTGTTTAAATGACAAAAATTATAGTTGAATACGTTTAATGTTTATTAATAACATTAAGAAAAGTCAATCAAAAAACAAATATAATAATAAAAAAAAAACAAACAACAACAAACCAACAAGCAAATTAGTAAAAAATTTTGAAAAATGTTTGAATTGATGATTTGTCTTGGTACAATTTTCTCACTTATTTGTACATTTATTTCTATTCAAAATATTTTCTCTATGTTTTATTCATTTTATGCAATTTTCTGGCCCATTTTAATTTAAACTGGAAGATAGAATTTCGAATTTGAAAAATCGATTTTTTTTTATAACAACAATTCGCTTTGTGTCACAAATGTGGCACAAATTTTGATCCCAATCAATCTATTTTAATTCACTTGACATTTTCTTGAAACGTTTGACTGAATTAAATAAGAAAAAGAAAATAGTGTAGAGTATTTAAGATTCGGCTATGATTGATTTTTATATCCACCATCCAGTGGGGTTGGGGGTATTGTCAATTTGTCATTATATTTGTAACAACCAAAATTGTAGAATGCGAGACTTTACAAAATGTTTATAATCTTGATTAGCATTAAATTCTGAATCGATTTAGAAATGTCTCTCTGTCTGTACGTCTGTCCACCTATTCGTCTATCCGTCTGTCCAACTATTGTTCACATTCACCTGGGCGTAAAAACCCAGATATCGAGGTTAAAATTAACAAGATCATTGGAAATTCTTGCAGGCAGGTTGGTACTGAAAATGAGTAAAATCAGTCAAAGGACTCGCCCACAGTGTAAGGTAAACTGAGAACACCTCAGCTTTTTTAAGCAAAATTTTATGGGTATTGCAAAAAAGAGGGAAAGATGGAACTTGGTACAAGTACTAAGATCATTGATCTATCAAATGGGCCATGCCTACACGGAATTATGCGATATCAAATTTGTCCATTTATTTTGTTGACATTTTCTATCGCTTGCACAAAAAACTGATATAATTTCTGGGTTCTGGATCACAGCATTTTGGTGTGGTGATGGATATTCAAGATTTGGCCCTAGCTAAATATAATTTTCTTAGTTGTTTTTTTTATTTTGTTTTTACTTGTTTTATTCTGACTTTTCATTTTGATTTAAGTTGATGATTTTGCTTTTTACTTTTTGCTTTTTGCCTTTTTGCTTTTTCGATAATTATGGACTTGAAACAAATAAGGCGAAATCACCCTGAAGCACTTTGTGCTTGTATTTTCTTAATGCCAATTGCCATTATTGTTACAACAATAACAACAACAACGACAACAACAATAACAATAACAATGATACTGATTTGATTGATTGATTTTTATATCATTTAAAATTTTAATTTTTTTTTTTTTTGTTTTGCAACTTATATTTATATAATTTTCAATTTGGAACACCTTTACTTTACTTGTGACACATTGAACTGACTGACTTACGGCATCATTAAATGTTTTTTTTTTGCTCTTGCCGTTTGAATCAAATCAATCTAATCAATTAAAAACAAATGCTTAAAATTCGCTTTCATTTTCAGTGTTCAGTGTTATGCCTCTTTCAATGAGAATTTAACTAAAAAGACAACAACAATGAAAAAAAAAATTTTAAATAATCATGTATAAATGGATCTTAGCATGATGTTGGTAAATGTCCTTTAAAATTGCGTGACATCAAATTGTTTTATGAGATTTGTTAAATCTCATAAAACTTTATGCCAGAATTGTATTTAGTTTAGTGATTGTAGATTGACAGACAGACTGACTGACAAAGATACAGACAAACATATAGACATACAAATAAATAATAAATAAATAAATATATTTAATATGTTTTAGAAAATAAATCATGGCCAATTGAAATTTGGCTTATTATTAATTGACTCTATTTATAACGCTATGAAATGACAAAAATTCATTGACGGCATTGCCAAAACTTACATAGAATTTTATTAAAATGGAAGATATTTCTTTTAATCAACTAAAGATAAAAAAAGATTTTAATTGCATTTAATGATGGCTACTGACTTCTAACTTATCTCATTGCTAATTATGGCCTTATTTTAGAATATCATTTATCAAGAATTTCCTTAATTATAATTCGAACGAAAACTTAATGTATCCTATAAAATTATTATAAATTAACATCTTTTAATTGATCATGAATAAGATCAAGAATATTCATTATTTTCATTTCATTTTACAATATAAAATTTTCTAGTAAAATTGAATATATAAAACAAGGGACTTTTTAGTCCGTCATGGTCGATTCTTAAATACCCCAAATCATTTTATCTTAATGTGATAAAAAAAAAAGGAGTCAAATAAATGCAATAGACAATCAATAAATTTGAGAAAAAATGTAATTTTTGAAAAATTCACTATAAGAGGATGGAGTTCAAAATATAGATCAATCTGGATCAAATTTGATAAATATGTTTGTTATGTCCAAATAGCAAAAAAAAAAAAGCGCTAATTTTTGTTAAAATACAACTAATATTGTAATTCTTTTTCCATATAATGAACTTTTTTTTTCGCAAAAAAACATTATATGGGGCATGGTCATAAAAATTAACCAATTCTAATCAATTTTAATAAAGTTCATCTACCTAAAAAATTTCTTTAAAATTTTTTACTTTAATTGTAAAGATTACATTCACTAACTTGATAAAAAGGCAGACAGCCAGACAAAGAGACAGACAGACGTACAGCCATATTTAAATCGATTCAATAATTTTCTAAATTTTACAAAAAAACATCTATAGAAACTTGTTGTTGTAGTTCTTTTTTTTTTTATTTTTTTTCGGCACACAAAATGTTCCATTAGAGAGACGGGAAAAGAAAAAAAGTCAAGAAATGAGTAAAAGTTTTTTCCAGGGGAAAAAAATGATTCTATTGTAATAAATAACATCATTTAATCGAATGAATAATTTTCTTTGCTTTAACATTTTTAATTAATTTCTACGAGAAGGGGGGCTACATATCTCATGCTACACTAAATAATTAGTTTAATTTTAATTGTTATAGTTGTTATTTTTATTGTTGTATTTAATAACAATATAACGGTATTTCCAATGGTTGACTTTATATATTTATATATATAAATTGACTAATTGACTGATTGACTGATTCACTGATTGACTGATTGGTTGCCTCAATGATTTCTTTCTTTCTTACATAGATTTCTCTTTTGTTATTTTTCTTTGGATTTTATGTATTTGCGCTTTTTTCTATTTTCTGTTTGCTTTCTTCTTATTTGTTTGTTGTTGTTGTTGCTGATTGTTTGCTTGGCTAGTTATTCATACTTTATTGAGAATGTGTGGAATTGAGAAGCAAATCCTAAGAACCGCAAAAAAAAAAAATAGCGAAAAAGACTAAGGAAAAACGGCCAAAACCAACAACAACAACAGCAACAACAAATATTTAGATGAATAACGGAGCAGAACGTCTTCGAATAAAACTCATTCCAAGTGTGTTCATTCTGCTTATTCAGTGACCGTGGAAAACATATTATGTATTATCAATAAAAAAAAAAAATTTTAAAAAAAAATATGGCAACATCAGATATTAACATACACACACACACACACACACACAAATTGATGTAGATAAAATTGTTTTATTGTATCTTTGGTTTCTTTTTTGTTTTGTTTGTTTTGCTTGTTTGCGTTTTTCTTTTTTTTCTACTTTTTTTTTTTTTTTGGCAAAAATTCATGAGGCATAAGCAACAGATAGAAGAATGATGATAAATCTGGAAAATTGTTAGAGCAGAGCAATTTTTTTTTTTTTTTTTTTATAAAAATAAAAATAATTCGATCGTACAACAGCGATATGAGAAAACATTGAGGGCCATTTTTCTTATTAAATTGTTGGCCATTAATCTAATATTAGATTTTAATTTAAATTTTAAATATTTCACTTTTTCATTCTTTCTTTCTGTAAGTTTCATTTTTCTTTCCAAGCTGAGAAATAAGAAATGAGAAATGAGGTACTTCTTGTAACTTTAGAATTTATGGATATTTTTTCACGATCCTTACTCTTTATGCAATTTTATAATATAAGCCTAAAAAATTTGATCTAAAAATTCCATTTCAATAGAATTGTACTACAAAAGTTAAGATTGTTTCTATAACTTTACAATAAATTATCCAAACAATTCTAAAGTTCAATTGTTAAATTGAAGGTTTTCGATTGTGATGGTATCAAACTAGGGACAATCGGAGGGTTTGACATATATAAATTGTTATGGATAATGATATAAAAATGAGAAATATTTCTGATATTCGCAGACTTAATTTCAATTAATATTAAATTTATAGCGAACTTAAACTTTTCGTATGACTAAGTATGCCATAAAAAAGATATACAAAAAAGGGATACGCCCATCTGAAAAAAATTTCAATATAAGTGATTGTAAAGTTCAGTCTTATTTAATATAACAAACAGAAATATGCTCAAGTGTGAAAATTTAAGTAAAGTGAAATTATATTTGGTTGGGGCCAAATTTTGAATACGCATCATCCAGATTCTATGACATTACGATTCAGAGCCTGTTTCAGTTTTTCTTTGATAGATAAAAAATGTAAACATTAAAAAAAAATGTGAAAATTTGGTATTGTATATGGCCTATTTACATGACTTTATAGAATATGATAATGTAGAACAACGTCCCTCCTCATGGGCCGAACTCCATCTTTTTATATTTTCTACAGTTGGCAAATAATTAACAAAAAAAAACCATATAATTTTTCTGAAAAAAGAAAAAAATAACTGATTTGTTCTCAGTTTATGTTGCATTGTGGGCGTGTCCTCTAACAGATTTTATACATTTTCAATACTAATCTCCCTGTAAAAACTGTCAATGTACTTACCAAATTTGAGTATATCTCAAATTTTACAGGCACAAGAACGTTAACCATACACAGACAAGGGGGGCATAGACGGACAGATGGACATAGAGATAGCCATGTTTAAATAGAAATTTTTGTGGGCTTTCTTTTGGGCTGTTACAAAGTGAATAACTTAAAGAATATGCCACCAAAATCTGGGTCTTATGTATAAAAGCAACAGCACAAACATGAATTTATTTGCTTAGAATAAATAGCGTTATAAAAAGAACTGCTTAACATGGGCACACACAGACACACACACACACACAGACACACACATACATAAACGACACATGTAAAGCATGATAAGATTTGTTGATGCTTCTTTTGAAATTGAAGAGCTAATCATCAATCTTAGACAAGTGAGTTACAACAAGATGCAACAAGACACTACAAACACAAGACAAATTGTGTGGACGTACTTTGTTATTTCCATATATTTATACATATATATAAGTATGTGTGTATGAGCAAGAGTGATTGCTGATGATGATGATGATGATGATGATGATGATGCCTGATGCTGATTCTGATGCTTTAAAGAAGGCTTGTGTTAAGGAAATGAAATTCTTGAAATTTTCTTTTATTTTTTCTAAAAAAAAAATAATCTCAGTGATCATTTTCTATTGCTATCATTTTTCATCTTTCATTTTTCTTCTCCACTTTTCTAATATTTTTTAATTATCTATAGAAAATTTTAGAAATTTATTGAGCATTTTTCAGATGGCAAAACTGCAAACTGCAAAATTATTTAAATTACGTGAATGTAGCGCATTCTACAACTTAAGTTGGCCAAAAGCATAGACAACACACACACAGACAAACAGACAGACAAACAGACAGAAACGCATGACTAAGATGTTTTCTTTTTGAATAAATCTGTTATAAAAATTATTTAATTAAATTATTTAATTTACTCTGAATCACTTCAAAAGAAACTTTTTTTCAAAAATTGTAATTTTGCAATTTTTTTTTTCATATGTTTAAGTTTTTCAAATCTATCAAATTTTTCATATTTTGCAAAATTTGCAAATGTATAAAATTTTGTCAAACTATTCAAATTTCTCACAATTTCCAAATTATTCAAATTCTGTAAATTCATAAAATTTTTACAAATTTCTCAAACTTTTCATATTTTGTGAAAGTTTTTAATTTAAAAAAAAAAAAAGCACAAAATGAAAAATATTTATTAATTGGCTGCCAATGAATTTTTCAATTCTTTTATACTCTTTTTCGATTTGCCATTTTCGATTTTTACTTTACTCGATTTTTTTTTTTTTTCTTTCTTTATTTAAGAAAATTTTGTATTCCGAATTATCATGCTCATTATGTGGTAGCTGCATAGTTGCTTTACAACAAACAAAAAAAAAACAATAAAGTAGCACTTACACTAAATTTAAAGGCCCAACCACTTCAACAGATTTTTCTATTTTCTCTTTGTTTAGTTCATCTTAATTTTTATGCCTCAATTTTCGTAGAAAATTTTTTCTACGAGTTAGAGTACACTTTATTTGTGTGTGTGCATGTGTGTGTACATGGTTTTTTTTTTTCTATAAATTTTATTTTTATACTGGAAACAAATATCCTTTGTTTCAAATTTTCACAACGGTCACTTAGAGATTTAAAAAGCTGAAAGCTAAAATGAATTTTCCACAGATCGAAAATGTACAAGAGACTTGTTATGAAATGAATTGTTTTAGTTATGTTTTTATTTTTCAAATTAAAATTAAATCAAAATTAAAACTAAAATTTGTAAATTCACTTAATTAACTAAAACTCATGTTAATGAAAATTTCAGTCAGAAATGAGTTAAATTAAAAAAAAGGAGGATTCAAATACGCCCCCAATATATTTTTTAAATATGAAGTTATGTAAATTGTTTCAGAATCAATTTATTTTGAATAGATTTAAGTCTATTTCGCCGTTTGTCTAACCGTCTGTCCATGTAAATTTGTGAATTACCAAAGTACAAGGCAAAATTTTAGAGTTATATGAATGAATTTTCGTAAGAAGGTATATCTTGGTCTAAGGATGCTCAGAAATAATTATGGCTATGATCTGATCATAATTACAGCCACGCCTCCAGTTACGTCTTATTTTATAAAAAATTTTTATATGGATTAACTTAGAAATCCGGTTATTCTTTTAACAAAAAATGTAGTGTAGGGTGTTTAGTAGTCAGCCTCGACCTACTATTATTATATATACAAGTTCTTATAAGCATTTCACCTTTTACACTAATTTTTCTATAGTTTTTTTTTTTTGTTTGTTTTTCCATTTTCTTTTTTGATTTTGAACTTGTTTTGTATGCAAAAAAGTGGATTCTCCTTGATCGGGATTTTTCTACTTTTTAATAAAATTTTTTTTTTGTTATTGTTTAGTTTAGTTTAATTTGTTTAATAGTAATTATTATTATTATTATTATTATTATTAATATTATTACTGATGATTTTATTGCTTACTTTTTTTTTATTTAAAAAAGTGTTCTTTTGTATCTTGTTTGTTGCATTTGTTCCATGCACTCAAAACTACTAACTTTTTCTCCAAATATACATAAATGTGTTATTGTTATTCTATTAAATTTTTATATGTGTATTTGTCTAAAAAATGCAGTGAATATAAAGAAATAATAAAAAATAAGAGAAGATATAAAGAAATGAAAGCAGTGGTGGCCTGGAAGCCTGAAAGGCTGGAGGTATAAGGGCATGAATTTCATATGGAAGACTAATGGGCCTCTTTGTGTGGTATAAAAAAGTTTTTTTGTTTTTTTTTTTTTTTCTGGGGTTTTTTTTTGGTACGCTTGGCTGCCTAACCCTTAAAATACTTCAGATTAATTTATGATGATTGAAAGACAAGCAAAGAGCATAGAGAAAAGTATAAGAAGGAAAAGTAAAAGAAACGAGCAACATAAGAAACCCCATAAACAATAAACAAATGAGGCAGACAATGCAAAAAAAAAAAAAAACGAGATAATGAGGCGGGGGGTTAAATGTATATCAAAGAATAGATCAAAATGAAGGGTGCTACAATTGAGTGAATAGAATGAAGACCAACAGCAAAATAAACACTCATAATAAATCACAAAAACTTGTACAAATTTACAAAAGTGTTAATTTAAATTTTATGCAAAGAGAATTGTTTGGTTGTTTAATTTTCTAGATTCTGGCATTTCAATCGTAAAAATCTATATAATATATTTTTCATGTACATATGTGACTATGATGCTCAATTCAGGTTACTTAACACTAAATATGACCTGGATACATTTCATCGAATGGCCCGTTAATAAAACATTAAAGTAAATTATTGCTGATGGCCTCTAAAAGTTTTGTAGAACCTTCCTGATTTTACTGATGTCTGTTCTTGGATTTTGTGTAAAGAGCCCACTTAATCAAGAAAAAAGAAGAAGAGATTTTATATTCCAATTGGCTGAAATGTTAAAAAGCAATGTAGAAAAGGAGTGGAGAACATTGATACAAATTCATAGTACTTAACCATGTTTCGGTCAAATTTGTAGATCAAGAGAATAAATTCGGCATGCAGTCTTAGGATTATGTGGACATCAAGGATATACATACTATTTGAGATCGACGAGGCTTTTTTCCGGGCTTTACAAACATAATGACAAAATAAGTGACCTCTGAATGAACGACGATCTTGAGATCGACGAGGCTGTTTTCCAGGCATTACAAACATAATAACAAAGTAAGTGGCCTCTGAAAGATGGTTATAATAGAGGTTTGTGAATCGATGTGCTCTAATAAATTCTAAATGAATCTTAAGTAAAAATGATGAAATTCATTTAAAACGTTACAAAATTCAAGATAATTAACATTTTTTTTCAATTTTGTTTTTGGAATGCGCTACGATTATTTAAGAAAAAAATTGACCAATCACAATCAATAAATCGACAACGTTTGTTATAAATGGAAATTACATACTTTTTTAGGTTGTTCTGTAAGAATCTTACGATAAGTATATAAAATGTGTGGTAAATTAGCTGTCACGTGACGTCATGATATTTTTCTTGAAATATTCTCATAAATATGTTAAATGACTTCCGATCTAAATGTTACATGATATTTTATAATGAAATATAAATATTTTTTTTACATTTGTAAGGGGAAGTTCATATTCACCGTATCCGGATACAAAGTAAAAATATTTATAATTAATTTTCTTTCAATGGGGATGATTTTTTTATCGATTCTATGATTGTAAAAACAAGCTTAGACATTAACTTGAATATTAATATGGAAACAAACAAATCGAAACTGACTATTAAATATCCTGCATTACATTTTTATAAAGAAATAAACAGAATTGTAATAATTTCCATATAAAAGCTTTTTGAAAAATAAGTTGTTGTATGGGGCGTGGCAGTTGATCCCAAACATTTTTGTATCGAGGTACGCCTGCATATTAAATTTCAAATAGATTCAGATGAGTCTGGTATTTGAATAACAAAAATTTAAATGGACAGACAGACGTGCAGAAGAACTGATAGGCTTAAATCGAATCAAAAAATGATTCAAAGTTATTATAAACTTCAAATACTTCTGAATGTTACATACATTTGCATAAATAGATAATACTCTGTACAATAGATGGTGTAGGGTATAAAAAGTTTTCAATTCACATGTTTTTTTTTCTTTTTTCTTGATATATAATACCTCAGTTATTTGAAGACGTTCTGTAAATTTACAAAAATTTGATAGTTCTTGGAAAAATTTAAGCAGAGCATAGGAAACCACTTCCATATCAAATTTAAGATCTTCATTCATGCGACCATCTAAATATAAACATTTTTTCTAAAGAAATTTTTCGAAGGCAATCTATAAGGCTGAATGAGAGTTAGTAATGGCAATGTTCAAATAATTTTCAAAATAATTTCTTGAAGAAATGGCCAAATTTATTAAAAAGCTTCTACAAATTAACATATTTGCGATAAAGATTGCTACGGATAAATATTTTAAAATATGCGAAAAGTTATGTGTTTAGATTTTGAGGTTAGATAGGACTTGCCCTTGAAAAGAAGAAAAACTGGAAAACTGTTAAAGACAAACAAGTTCCAATTGTAGAAATATCTTACGAAAATTAATGTTTGCTAAAAATGGTCAAAAAATTGCCATTATTTGAATGGCACTGGATATTTTTCTTTAAATATTTTAGCGAAATGTGCCACGTTATCTGAATTAAAGATTGTTTTAGATCGGTTAATTTCTTAAAGACCTTTAGCCATATAAGGAACTTATCAAATCATTTAAATATCATAATTATACTTACCATTCAGAGGTTGAGGGTATATTTATTTTGTCATTATGTTTGTAACACCCAAAATAAAACTCTACACTTTACACCATACAAAGTATGTATATATTCAGCATCAAATTCTGAATCGATGTAGATCTGCCTGTTTGTCTGTCTGTCTGTGTGTCCATTCGTCTATTCATGTGTTGTAAAAATAGCGATATCGACCTCAAATTTAGAAGGAACATCAAAAATTCTTGCACGCTGATTTTGTTTTAAAATTGAGCAAAATCGGCTAAGCGACACACCCACAGTGCGCCATAAACTAAGAACACCTCAGTTTTCTTAAAATCAAAATTTAATACTTTTTTACGCATTATTTGTAAACTGTAAAACATGGCAGGATGAAATTTTGTACAAATGATACAACACATGTCCAAAATCATGCAAGTGGGCCACGCCCACTAAGTATATACACAATACCAAATTTATATATTTTATATTGACATTTTTTCATGTTTACGTTTTCTATCTTGAACTTAAAAACTGAAATAGCCTGTGAATCGTAAAATCTTGATGTCTGGATGGTGAGAATCCAAGATTTGGCCCCTAGACAAATATAATTTTTTTTGCTTGAGTTTTCTTTACTTTCCTCAAGTTTCAATTAAGCAAAGTGATGCACGGTATTTTAAATGACGGGTCCGATGGACTGTAACATTCTTAATTACATTTTCCATAAGTATATTAATTTATGTATAGAACGGTAATTTCACTGAATGATTAAGCATATTTTTTTAAATAAATGTTTTATTTGTTTTTTTCTGTTTTATGTTTATGCTGTGTATCTAAAGCCCATAACCCCAATCAAACAAGCAACACCAAATCAATTATGATAATTTTAATATGTGCTTGTGTGTGTGTGAGTGTGTGTGTGTGAGTGTGTGTATATGTGTGTGTTTGTGTATGTGCAGAAGTGAAAGAAAATCTAGATCGATTGATATTGTTGATGCAAGCAAATCAGAAATTACAAGTAGAAGAAAAAAGTCATAAATTATGAATTCATTATCTTTTGTTATGCATTTTCTTTTGGCATTTAATAATTTATAATTTGCCAATCTATTATCATCACAAAATCTATACTTTCCTGTTGTTCTGTTATTATTTATTATTACAGAAATTTTTTTTTGCCCTTTTTTATTCAACTGCTAAACAAAAAAGTTCCTTTGTCTTCAATTTCAGTGAGAGTTAAAGGTGGAATGTAAACGCTCAGAAAATTATGTTGCTCTAAACGTTGAATTAAACATTTAATGATTATATTTTTGTTTTGAAGAATAATATTTTAATAAAATTTTGATTTGAACAAGATCTGGTAGAATTGTTAGATCTGACAGATCTTTTTATAACTTGTATCATATTTTTTACTGAAATTGCAAAGAATTTTAATATTTTGCTCTTAAGATACAGCAATCAATTAATTGCCAAACCAAAATTATTTTTACTTTATTAACGAATCAAGTATTTTGAAAGAATGCAAAAAGAGGAGAACGAAAATAGAAAAAGAAATTGAAACTGAAACTGAAATTGAAATTAAATATAAAGTATTTTACTTCAGAGTCTTTTATTTTTGGTTATTATTTTCAGAAACTGTTTTGTCATTAGCACTTTGATATGATAAGATACGAAATACATTTGATTTATTATAAAATGAAATACTACTTAATTTGAGAAGTAATTTTTTCTATACAAAACACGCTTTCCGTATGTGAGTGAGTGAGCAAATAAGTGACGGTATGGTTAAATAAATGAATGAATAAATGAATGAGTGAATGAATAAATGAATGAGTGAATGAATAAATGAATGAGTGAATGAATGAATGAATGAATGGGTGAATGAATGAGTTACTGCATAAGAAAATAATGACTGAATGGATGAGTCAAAATATAAGTGAATTAGTTAGTGAGTGGGTAAATAAGTGAGTGATTGATTAAGTGAATGAATGCTCAAATGAATTAGTGAACAAATGAATGAGTCCCTTATTAGGCAGAAATTTTTGAAACATTTTTCATTGAAATTTTATATGCTATCTCCAGAAAATCCCATTGAAAATGATGAAGAACCATCCAAACAAATAAATATCGGCTTTTTGAAATTGTCGTTATATATGAGAAAAATGTACAATTTGGAAAAACTTTTTTTTGTCAAATGAAACTCAGATAAACAGTCATTAAGTCAAGATGCCAATTTTTGGGTCAAATCGATACATATTTTGAATGTAACGAATTTAGAAATTTTAGAAAATATTAGAAAAGTACAGTTTTCGTTTTTATTCAATTACTTGAATTTTAATTTCTTTTGCTCTTTTCCTTGTTTTTTTTTTTTTTTTAATAAAATTAAGCATAGCCGTGTAGGGTATTTAAGAATCTTTGCTGGTTTGTTAGTTCACTTAGACATGGCCAAATTTTGGTTATATTTTTTTTTTTGATTTTGATTTTGATTTTTCTTTTTGTTCCTTTTTTTTCTTTATCTGCTTGTTTGTTTGTTTTGACTTCTTACATCAAAAAAAAAAAAAAAACAGAGCCATAAAAAATATTGCATGCATCTTATCTTTAATTATTGTACTAACGTACATTTCAAGTTACAATTTAAATTGGATGTCGAATTTTGACAAGTCCAATGAATAATTCTAAAGCAAATATAAATTAAAATATAAACATAAAATGTACAATAAAATGAAATTATCAAGAAATTTTAAATGGGCTTTTATGATTCACATGAATATCATTTTGAATTTTTTTTTTTCATTTTTCATTTAAAATAAAAATTATTTTAATTTGTTATTTTGTTATTTATTTGGTGTTGTTATTGTTATTATTATTGTTATTGTAGTCTGAAATGAGACAAAAAAAAAATGTACTCACTAATTTTCAGAGGCAAAATCTTGTTTCAAAAATCCGATGTTATTACTTATTCTTAAATTTTGGCTTATGCCAAAATTGAGATTTGGAAATTTTTGCTTTTTTCATGTAAGTTTTTCCTTTTTTTTTGTTTGTGTTTGTCATAATCAAAGAATATTTCTACAAAAATGTGTTGATGAAAATGTCCTCAATTGCAAATTTTCTTCATTCATCTAATTTGTTAGACTTTGTTTTAAAAGATACGTAGATTTCATGGTGTTTCCCCATAAAAGTGGAATAAAATCATCACTAATTTATTTAATATTTAGCATTTTCTTAAAGGTACATTATTTATTTGAAAAAAAAAAAAGGAGAAAAAAAGTGAAGGTATTTAATTGAGGAAAATTGCCTCCGCCGCGATGTTTAATGCCTTGAACCGAAAAATTATAAACCATAATTATAATTATGGTTTATTATAAATTGCTTTAACCCATGTTGCTCATTTGTCAATTGTCACTTTTTAAATTTAGTAAAATGCTGAAGCATTTAAGAAATTTTGGTATTTTGGTACTTGAAATCTTTGGAAAGGTCATTACCGCAGTAAACATCTATTTTGAAAATTCTTAAGAAAATTTACTTATTGAAAGAGTTAAGGAAGAATGGTTTGACCTAAAAATAGAGTACGGCTTGACTGGTAAGATCTTTATGGTGAAAAAACGAATCATCTCTCTGGTAAAGGCAAAATAAAGTGATTGGAAAAAAGATAAATTAATATTATGCGATAATTGTCAAATTACATAACAAAAAAAAATAACCAAAAATTTTGATTGCTGATGTTTTCATAGGTTAAATAAAAAAAGTAAAAGTCAGTTAAATGTCTTGAAACGATACTTCGAAGACCAAACCAACCCCACCTTCCCCAAAAAAACAAAACGGAAAAAAGAAGAAAGAAGAAAGCAGAAAGAGATGAATGTGCAAAATTTCTACCAGATCAGTCCATTTGTTTGGACTCCACCTCATTGAGAGTTTTTGTTTTAACTTTTTTTTTCCAAATTTTGCACAAAGATTTTAAACTTTTTTAAATTACCATCATTCTTTCATAAGGGAATAAATAAAAGTTCTTAGAAAGTTTTAATACAAATATTCAAATTTTCCATTAATAAATCAATAAATGGATCGATATCTTTAAATTACTGCAGAGAATTTGATGATATCTCTAACATAAAGAATTTATAAAGTCCATAAAAGAATTAAAAGAAATCATTTATATCTAAGACAAAATCACTAAATAATCATAGATATCTAAATTCTAACGTCTTGACTTTAATTAAATATAAAACATATTTCTTTGGATTTTATTCAACTATCAAAATTCTCAAATAAAGAAAGATAATTTTTCAATTTTTTATGGCTGCATTTGTTAAAGCAAGACTTTAGATCTTCACATTTCACTTGAAAGCTAAACTTCTTTGTAAATTTCATTCACTTGTTCAAATGAAATGAAAAAAATATAAAAAAATAAAAAGTACAAAAAAAGATAATAAAATGTGAGTTGTTAGTTCAATCACGCATTCATTACAAAAAAAAAAATTCTATATAATAATTAAAAGTTAGAATTTATAATAATAACAACAACAAGGACAACAACAACAAATATAAAATAAAGTGTAATTTATAAAAAGTCTTCAAAAGAATGCGTGTTAAGTAATTTTGATAAAGGTGTTTGCCAGAATTTAGAAGTAAATTTCCCTAGGCCCAAAACACGAATCGAATTTAACGAGTAGCTTGAAAGTTTAAAGGGTCTTCTTAAAGAGCCTTCACAAAACGTTTCTTGAAGCTTCTTTTTAAAGGGCCTTCTTAAAGCGTGTTCTTCAAGCGTCTACATGAAACTTCTTTTTCAAGAGGCTCCTTGAAGCGCTGCTTTCAAAAGTCCTCTTGAAGCGTCATCTTTTCGAAGAGTCCTCACGAAACGTTTCTTGAAGCACCTTCTTGAAGCTTCTTCTTAAAGGGTCTTCTTAAAGCGCGTTCTTCAAGCGTCTACATGAAACGTCTCTTTCAAGAGACTCCTTGAAGCGCCGCTTTCGAAAGTCTTCTTGAAGCGTAATCTTTTCGAAGAGTCTTCAAGAAACGTTTCTTGAAGCATCTTCTTGAAGTTTCTTTTTAAAGGGCCTTCTTAAAGTGTGTTCTTCAAGCGTCTACATGAAATGTCTTTTTCAAGAAACTCCTTAAAGCGCCGCTTTCAAAAGTCTTCTTAAAGTGTCATCTTTTGGAAGCATCTTTTGGAAACGTCTCCTTGAAGCATTTTCTTGAAGCGTCTTCTTAAAACGTCTTCCCTCTGTTCGTTCATTTTTGATTTGCTAAAGTTATTGTGAAAACTGCAAATTACACGCTTACACGCTTTCTCAGAAATTTTACTAGATCTTGTAAGCGTCAATCAAAAACCGCTTATAACTGCCACATAAAAATTGATAAAAATTATTGATTCTAAGGTAAAAATGCGATTTGTTTACTGTAGTTTTTGACTTTGTTTACAGTTGCGATTGCACGAATGCTTAAAAAACGTTTAGGTAAAGTTTGATAGAAAAATGGCCATTACTATCAATGTTCTCAAGAATTATTTATTTTTTGAGATTTGTTTATTTGTTTTAGGGGTGTTGGGTGTGTGATGTGTGAAGGGAAGAGGCGGACGGAGCGGGGCATATTTTCCAATAACAACTCATTTATTTTGTCACACAAAAAAATTTTTTTTATGTTGGACATGTAAATATAGACTCGATAGCCAAAGCCCAAAGACCAAAGCCCAAGGTCCAAAGCCTCAGACACTAGGAATTAGATCCCTCTTTATTATTATTATTGTTATTGTTATATTTTTAGTTATACAGTCACTCATAAAGTTAAGTAAATTAATTGAAAAAGGAAAAGGATAATATTTAGAAAAGATTTAAATTCTTACCTTAGCACCAATTTGATTACCGCATTGACCGGCTTGTAAATGAACGATTTCCCTCATTTTTTTTAAAATTAATTGTTATTTTATTGTTTAAGTTTTTATTTTAATATATTTTGTTACGATTTTGTTAGCTTTAGATTAAGTTGAAAGTAAATTGATAACAGATCTTTTTGGTTTTTTTTATTAAGCTAATCAAATATAAATCTTCACTTTAATTCAATTTAATTTTATGCAATTTAATTGACTTTATTTTATTGTGTATCTGTTTGAATTTATTGAAAGTTTTCTAATATTTTTATAATAATGAATTGTGACTCGATCCCATCAAATCAAATCAAATCACCGATTTTTTATTTTGTATTTATTTTCTTCTCTGTTTTTTTTTTTTCGTAATATTTTTGTGATTTTTTTTGGTTCTTGCTTGTATCCGTGTTAAACAAAGCAAAAATTTTATGTTAGAGACACAACAGAGAAAGTAAGAGAGCGCTATTAGTTGTATTAGTTGTGTAGTTATGTGTGCACACTTGATAATCACTTGACTTACGAAACTCAACTGATCGTTTGCGTAAAGTTGATGGCATACAAGAAGCATTTATATCTCGTCTTGATGATTTCTATCAGACCCGAAAATGCGAACATTAAACTATCGTGTTACGATTTATATATATGTATATGTACATGTATGTATGTATGCGATTGTAAATGTATATGTCTCCGATGCCGATAATAATGATATTGCTTTGTTTTTTTTTTGTTTACTTCTTTTTTCTTTTTATATTCATTTATTTATTTATTTTTTATTTAGTTTGCTTGACTCTTCTGTTTTTAAACTCTCATTATGTTATACTTTGCTCATGACTAACCATAAAAATGAAAGACAAGGCAAAGCATAAAAAAATAAAAAAAGAAAAAAGAAGCAACATATTGATACGATTCTTATTGTTGTTATTGATATATATTTATGATTATGTGTATGTGTGTGTGTACGCTTGCATGTGGTTTCTATACCGAGAAATGTATACTTTACATGTGTAAGTAAAGTAAAACTAACATCTAGCATGTCTGTCCGTTTCATTTATGTTTAGTTTCATTTAAACTTTAACTTACAGTTATATTTATTTTATTGTACGTTTTGTTCATTCCGTTTAGGAGGATAAATTAATATATTACGCATACCAAGCAAAAAATTCCAATTACTGTTTCTATATCTAATAAAACATGAATTAGGAGCAGGAAGCATTAGCTCAACTGGTAGTGAGTTTATGGGTGAAAAATTTATGATAGTCTCAGGAGTTTTACGAGATAGGACAAAATACCACCATGCCCACAATGTCCATTTAATTGATATGGGAATTGGTTTTATGATGGCTGACTATAATGTCCATTTCCCCAGGGGTTTCTCTCTTAATCATATAGTTATGTGCTTATTGTGCCGATTTCCATTTTCCTTAATAAACTGTTAGCTGGCTGGGTCTGGTACTGTCAACTTGGACTAGAAGTTTTGGTAAGGTTCCGCCTTACAATATAGACTTTAAATGGGTAGCTGGTGGTGACGGTACCATGTATGCCTGACTACAAATTCTGAAACAAAATTTTGGTACAACGGTACCTTGTGTTTAAGCCTGAAGAGCAGATATGCCCATAAAATCACAACGGATTCTCTAATTTTGTTGTTCTGTTGTTATTATTATTGCTATTGGAAATTGGTCACACCCGTAACATAATGTGAATTGTACCCTTTTTTTTTTGGATGTTTTAGATTGAAAATATTAGGCAAAAATTTTTCAAAGAAGTTTTCTACTTCTGATTCTACAATATCATTATGAAAATTTTTATAAAAAGTTTTAACAACTTTTTGAGAATTACAAGGCTTAAAATGTTCTTTTAATTTGAATTTGAATCGATTTAAGCCAGTCTCACCATCCCTACGTTCGTCTATTAGAAATCTCTTTAAGATCAGGCTGTTATTGTTACAGTCAAGCCTCAAACAACGTCTTATTTTACAAAGAGCTTTTATATGAAAAAACTAATAATTCTGGGTATTTTTTTTTTTTATAAAAATGTAATGTAGGGCATTTTAAAAGTCTGCCCTGAACGATTTTTGCTTTTTCCTTGTCTTTCATTTCTTTTCTCGTTTTTTCTTTTTGTTGCTTGTTTTTGGTTACCTTTTTTCTTTGTTACTTCTTGAGATATATGTTGGCGATCACTGAATTTTTATATAAATAATTCTTGTTGAGATTTATTTTACATTATTTATTTTTATTCATACAAATGTATATGAATGTATATTTAAATGTAATGAAAAATATCAAGGCATAGATTTTAATTATGTCGAATATTTGAGTTTTCAGTTTTTTCTCCTTTTTTTTTTTTTTTGGTTTTTTTTCTTTGTTTTTTGTGACTCACTTGATAAAGTTTTATAAATGTAAAAACCATTTTGTTAAAGGGCCTCTAAAGTTTCATATTTGTATAACAATGTATTACAAATTTCTATTTGTTATGTTGATTTAATCGACCACAAATGGATTTAGTTAAAACCATCTGTAATGAATCACTAATCATTTTCTAATGTTATAAAGAAATTTTCGAATCAGCAAGGGAATAAGAAATCAAAATTAAGAACTTTATAGTCGATTGGAATCAACCCTTAAATACTTTACACCACAATGCTTAATTGGATTAAAGTTTTAATAAAAGAATTTAAGTCAAGAAAATTGAAAAAAAAAAATATTATAATTTCTCAATTATTGAAATAGTTTATTATATTGAGAGGAGATTCAAAAAATACATTGATTTGAAATAAATTTCGTACAAATGTTTTTTATGTTAAAATCCCACAAAGTGATAATTTTCGCTAAAGTATACTCAAAATTGAACCTTTCGCCCTTATAATGAGTTTTTTTTTCGAAACTTGGACTAGAAGTGGAATGGAAAGTGGCCGTAAAAATGGACCGATCCAATAAAGTTACAATTTATGTTAAAATATATTAAAAATTGTAATTTTTTTATCCATTGAAAGGCTTTTTTTTAAAAAAAGAGAAAAGCCATTATATGGGAAGTGGTCGTAAAAATCTACAGATTTAAAATATTTTCAATAGAATTCGCCTGCGAGTTATCAAATTTCAATAAAATATCTTCAAAATTTGAGACGTGTAGCTTGCACTCAAATGGACAGACATACAGACACACCCATGAATCGCATGAAGTATTGAGAAACACTTAGAATAAGTTGCTGTGGTAGAATAAAAGTTGGGGTTATGGACATACGTCAATTCCTCTTGGGTACAACAAATGATTTAGAGTATAAAATGAAGCAAAAATTACTGAAGACATTAAAAATTTTCTATTAAAAATTATCCTTCTTTATCTTATTTATTTTTTTTGTTTTCTATATTTTCTTTCTTTTGTTTTTTCTCATTTGAAAGTTTTTTGCTTTTTAACGAGTACAATTTAGTAGTATTGGCATAATCTAAATTGAACATGAAGAGGAATCATTATGCACGCAATAATTTATAAATAGATCTACTAAAAGAAAAAACCAAAAAAAAAAAAAATAAATAAATAAAAAAAAAAATAAATACTTAAAATGTAAAGCGAATGAAAGAAATTAAAGAGAAGTAAAATAAGATAAAGAAAATTACTTGTCTTCGTTCGTTTGCCCACTTACGCAACTTGCTACATGCTACATGCTACATGCTACATGCTACTTGCTACTTGGCACTTGCTACTTGCCATGCTATTTCCTTGCACAGCTGAATGAGTTGTAATTGTTTTGTAGATGTGTGGTAAGTTCATTGATCTATTTTCAAATATTATTTTATATTATGTGCATTTAGTGTACAGCATAAATGCTTATACATATTTATTTATATATATAAAATAAAATGAAATTGTCAAATCTTTGATCTGGTTTTAGATAAAATAGAAAACATTAATCTGAATAATTAAAGATCTCATCATAAGACGTAAATTAATATAATTTTAGAAATGTCTACTTATCTATCTATCTTCTATCTCTCACTCTCTCTCTCTCTCTTTCTCTCTCTCTCTCTCTCTCTTTCTCTCTCCCTCTCTCTAGCTCTTTAGCTATTTCCATTTGTAAGTATTTACTTCTCCCATTTTCTGGAATTAGTTTTAATCATTTAATCGCAAGATTTATACGGCAAATTTATCTACATTTTATGTGGAAATGTCTAAAAAATTTCTGAAATATTTGATCTTCAGACAAGAAATTTCAGAAGTCTTATGTTAAGTTAAAATAAATGTAAAAGAAAATTGTAAAAATTTCAAGGATTTAAAAATTTTGTTATATGAAAGTGATTCTAAAACATGGCTCAATTTGAACCAAGTTTTCATATTGCATGGGCAGGCAGACAGGCAGACAGGCAGACAGACAAGCGCCTAGATGGACATACATGTTTGTATCGAATTATATCGAGCCTTTCGTTAGTAATAATAGATGGGTACATATCAAGTCCCTTTTGCATCACAAAGTGATTTAGGCCACAAAAGTATGATTAAAATTAATGGAATAATTTTATTGAATTTAATTTGACTTTAATTCTGCTGGAAACTTTTTTGACATATTAAATCTTGGTGGATAATTTTAAATAAATTTTTCAAACATTTGCCTTATAAAATTGCTTCAGAAAAATATGACTTTACATGGGGATAAAATTGGATTTACTTGTTAACTTTTATAAAGGAAACGTAAATGGACTGACTGATTTCCAGTCTCTAGTGCATTTGTGAATCCGTCTTCCTTATAAACTTGTTCTTCTCTTTTTTTTGCTTCAGAATTTCATCTGAAGTTTACATTAGAAATTGTGGCATTTACAATTCATACATATAGAATTTTAGATTAGGTGTGCTTTGGATCAGAGGGGAATCCTATGGAATGTAGTTAAAATTGAACCAAAAAAAAGTCATTATATTAACAAAAAGTTACAATACTTAGTGAAAATTGGCATTGTCTTGTATTTTGCCATAAAAAATATGTGTACCAAAATTTTGGTTCAGATTGGTACATTTTTACGATCACTTCCCATATAATACATTTTTCGACAAAATGTGGTTATACGAAAAACAGTTACAGTTTTTAATATATTTTAACAAAAATTGGCCTATTATTGTATTTTAACATAAAATATGTAAATACCAAATTTGAGGTAGATCGATCCATTTGTTCGATCATTTTACACATAATGCTTTTTTTCGAACAAAAAGAAAAGTTATTACACCAACAAAAATCTTCATTTTGATTATATTTTAATGAAAATTAGTTTTGCCTTGTATTTTGATTATATGGAGATATATGTATCAAATTGGATTTAGATCGGTCTATTTTTTTGAACCCTTTTTATATATAACGAACTGTTCAAATAATTTAAAAATTGTAATTATTTCAATTTAATTGTGTTAAATATTATTTATTTGACTATTTAATGGCATCAGATAAGATGATATAGGATATTCGAAAGTCGTCTTCGACCGACTTGTTTAAAAATTAATTGGTCCCGTTTTCGTTTTCGTTTTTCCTTTTTTCTTTTTTTTTTTTTCTTAATTTAATCATAATAATAATGCGAAATTATTAATGGATATTTTTACATGAATTGCTAGAAAATATTTTTATTATGAATGGAAATGCAAAAAAAAAAGCCAAATGCATAAGTTTTGTAAATGATTAATTAAAATACACGCATAATAAATATGCTTATATTAGCAATGGGACTTGTACTCTTTCTACACATATACATACATACAAAAATAAACACACAAAAAAAAAAGAAAAATGAAAATGAAAAAAAAGAATTTTGTAAAAATTGGATTGGACCTGTTAACTCTTTGAGATATTTAAAGGAATGTTTTGTTTTTGTTTGCAGAAATGAATGATACTGTTTCTTTTTCTTTTCTTTTTTTTTTTTTTTTTTTTTTGGTTGTTCACATAAATTGATATGGAAGCGATTTGTGTTCATCAATTTTAATTGAAACGAAATAATGAAAAAATGGACTCTAAAAACAGGAAATAGGATTCTAAAAAGGTTCATATTTCAAAAGTTTTGATTTATGAAGCAAAGCGTAAAGATAAATTCTCAATGTTCTCAAACAAAATTTTTCAATAGAATTTTTAAAATAATAATTTAATAACCCAAATGTTACAAATTCCATGCCATATTTGCCATTAAAATTTATCATTTTTATTATTATTATTATTGTTTTTTTTTTTTTTTGTTTTCAAGTAAAGTCCAATTTTAATGCCCACTGTGTTTATGGATGGATATAAATTTTTAGCATATACTTTTTCATACATTTTGCTTTACAGCCATCATCCAAAGGTTTGGGGTATATTCATTTTGTTACTATGTTTGTAACATCTGAAAGGAAAGGAACAATTTAGACATATTTTTTTTTAGCTGTCCATCTGGCCATAAAATTTAAAATATCAAATTCAAATTTGGCAGAAATATTGAAAATTCTCTTGCAAAGACGTAAGTTCATACTAAAAAATGGACAAAATCGTTTTAAAGGACACGCCCACAATTTGAAAAAAAACATCTCTGTTTTTTTAAGCAAAACTTTGTCATTTTTTTGCTCAATTTACACAAATGATAAATGGCTGATATTTCGGAAATCGGCCACGCCCATCCAAATTATACAATATCAAATTTTAAGTTTTTCTATGTTTACATTTTCTATCGATTATATCAAAAGTTGACCTTTTTTCATAAAACGAGTTATAGGTGAAAAAGTAGACCCATCTGAATCAAATTTGATTCAGATCGATCCACGTTGTGCCACAACCTTTGTGTTAATTACATTAAATTATGACAAAAATTACGACCTTTATTGCGATAACAAATTTACATGGGCGAATAAACCATCGAATGGACGGACAGACAGACAGGTTTAAATCCATTCAGGAAATGATTTTATAACTCTGTAGCCACAAGTGGTGTCGGTTATAAAAGCAAAAATAACAACAAAAGCAAAAACAAAAACAAAAACAAAAACAAGAACATGAACAAAAACAAAAACAAAAACAAAAACCTGTAATAAAATGCTAGATATTCAAATTATTATAATATTATTTGCCTTTGTTCTACTTTGCAGCCATTTCATATTGATCTCTATTTATTTGCTTAAATAAGTTTCACAAAATAATTTCGTAAAAACATAACAAGCTATTTTGCAATTGGTACACAATTTGTAAAACATATTGTGCTATTTTATGAAAAGCGATGCAATTATTATTACAATGGATCGATAGGCAAGTGTGAAAATTCGCACAGTTTTCATATTACAAATTTCAATTTCCATTGGCCGTTTAACATAAGATTTCAATAAATACAATCATAATAGCAATAAAAAAGAAGGAAACTGGTAGTAACTGGAAGTAAATTTTATTGGCCTCTAAAATACTCACCATCAAAATAAGGCAATCACTGTTTATTAGTTTGAGCTATAAGTACTAAATAAATGGCTAAAAAATTTTGAATTATTGAAATAATTTGGAAAATATTATAGAAAATTCGATATCAAATTTATTTGAAAGAATAATAATGATATTTTTCTAAATGAAATATTCTCAGCTAAGAAATTTCTTGATTTCTTGATTTTTGATTTCTTGATTTTTTGAATTGCTAAAAAAAAATTTTTCATATGGTAAATATTATGTAAAAAGTAATATCACATCCAAAACAGGTAAAAATTTTATAATTAATCTAAGGCCACGCTAAATACTCTTAAATAATTTACACCTTCAAATAAATGACTTTTAAGTCAACAAAATAGAGAATTGTATTTGTTCAATTATTTGAAAAGTCATTATATGGAAGAGGGGTTCAAAAAATTTTGGACTCATCTGGATCAAATCTGGTACACACATTTCTCATGTCAAAATACAACGCAGAATCAATTTTCTTTTCACGATCTTTTTTTAACGATTTTTTTTTTTATTGAGAAGGGCGTTATATGGGAGGGGTCGTAAAAATGCTTCGCTTTGGATTAAATTTGATACCCAATTTTCTTTGATACATATTCTTCTTATGAAATTAAAGTTTCCATTGAAATATATTTAAAATTGTAATGTTTTAAGAAAAGTCTTCCAGGGGGTATAATTTTAAACTGCGTTCGCTTCTGAGCCTAAGTACACTCATGTACGAAATATATTTCATTTTTATATTCTCGAAAAATTGTAGTCTGCACTTTGTTAACAGACAAACTTATTGCAATTTAAAAAGTGATTCCGAGTCCAGCCATGCAATTCAATGTGAGTCTACATCAGACCCATCAGGGTGTGACACTTGTTTGAACAAATCCATTATATCAAATTCATTAGGACATAAAGAAAAATTCAATAAAATAAATACAAATACTACAAATTTGTACATTTTTCCGTGTCTCCACGCCTATGCCTTTATTCTACATACAATTTATAAATATATAAATAAATGTGCTCTGTGTTGATGCATTCCTTAAATGTAGGTATTCGACCTGGATCTATTGCTATGGTGTCAAAAGGAAATAAAAAAAAATAAAAAATAAAAAACAGAAAAAAAATGGAAGAAAAACAAAATTCAAATGCAATTTTTCTCTATAACTGTTTATTATTGTTATTATTTTTGGTTGGAGCTGTTGCTACAAATACTTTTAGTGGCTCAAATTTTATATAAAAAGCATTGAATAGTACCCTGGATGTGCTCATAACACTAAAGACAAAAAAAAGTGACAAAAAAATTTCTACCAAAAAATAAAAAGCAAAGAAACAAAAAGAAAAGGAGCTAGAAAATAACAAAATTCAACAGAATGTTTTTTCATGGTTTGAGAGGTAGAAAAGCATTCAGATAGACAGAGAGAGAAGAGAGAGAGAGAGAGAGAGAGAGAGAGAGATAGATATGGTAAGAGGTAGATATGATTTGGGGCAATTTCTTATTTAAATATTAAATTTGCTTTTTTATTGTGTTTTTTG
Organism: Melophagus ovinus; assembly: GCA_023089585.1. NCBI lineage: Eukaryota > Metazoa > Arthropoda > Insecta > Diptera > Hippoboscidae > Melophagus > Melophagus ovinus. The sequence goes on from JAKKIB010000180.1 coordinate 3,016,458, forward strand.
CAAATCTATTTCTGTAAGAATTTCAAATGACTGATCATTTGAGTTTTCTCTTAAGAGTGTTTTTAATATTAAATTTGGAACATCACATTTAATATTCACATTAAAGAAATATTTAAAATGTAGGAAAAAAAAAACCCAATACATTTCGAAATGTAAAAATTTCCCTTAATATAGAACCGCAACATCTAATTGCTAAACTTTAAAAAACTTTACGACAATTCACTTTATTTCGACTTCAGTTTAATACACCTCGACTTCGATTTCTAAGTAGCTAAAAATTTTATATTAAACAAGATCTTTATGAAAAATTTATGTACCCTACTTCATAAATATTTATTCAGAATTTTTAATCAAATAGCTAAGATTTATGATTGAATGAATAACCATAAGAATTTACCATTTGGCTTTTACTTACATCGATTTTTTTTTTTTGCTATTTTTCGAAAATGCGCCCATTCTAAAATTTCATGTTACCGCATCTTTCAATGACGGCCCGACCAGAGTGTTGTAAAATGAATTTCTAAGTATCAAATTCACTTGCAACATTTCCATTCTGATATGCATAAAAAATTTATCATGATGGTTTTTGTAGCAGTTTAAAGTTGGACCTAAAGTTGAACCTAAAGCAGTTTATTGAAATCGAATTGTTATGGTCAATTTGGCAAAGCCTACACCATTTGTGCTACAGGATATTTGAAGTCTGTGCAAATGTTTGTGATACCTTGAAAACTTTAAGATAGATATACCTCTTATTATACCGATCCACTCAGAATCACTATCTGATTCGATTTAAATCTGTCTATTCGTCTATGCATCCGAACATTTATCTCTCCATATAAAGTTTTTATAAAGCTACAAGTCACAATGTTTGAGATATTTTAATAAAATTTACAATCGTTTTTTGGGCCAGGGACGAATCCTATTGAAATCATTTTTTGTATCATTTTTACGACCACGCTCCATATAACGCATTTTGCAAAAAAAAAAAAAAAACATCCATTTCAATGTAAATTGCCACTAGTTTAATGTAGAAAAAAATTAGTACAAAATTTCGTCCAGGTCGATTCATTTTATCGACTATTTCCCATGTAAAATTTTTTTTTTGGAATGTGAACAAAAGGTTTAATTTTAAATTGGCGCTGAATCGTAGTTTAACATAAAAATCGTTTATATCAAATTTTGGTTCCAAATCGGTTCAGTTATTGACACGAACTTTTTATTTTAAATAATTTATATATTAAAAATTTTTTTCAACTTTATTGACTTGTAATTTATGTGTCACTTATTTAATCACTGATTAAATAAAATGGTGTTGTATAATTAAAAATCAGTCTCGATGGACTATAAAATATTTACTTGCTTGTTGTATCATAATAATCGATAATTTTTTTATTTGTTTTTGGGGGCCAACCAATATAAATGATCTTTCTCTTCTGTATAAATCCCATATTAAGCATACGATTCGTAATGATTTTAATTCTACTGCTCTAGGACGTTGTGTGGGCTTAGTTTTAGTTAAACGCCATAAAAATTTATATTCCTAAAAGCAGCATCGTCTCGTTAGAAATAAATTTTGCAAGTAAATACTTTTGCAGTTGTGCATTCCAATCCCAGATTGGAATGCACAATAAAATTGAAAATCTAAATCTGAGTTGATGGCTTCTTAATAACTCTGGCAACATATTGGAGAGGACCATCTTTTGATGGTATCATGATTAATGTTATTAAATGTTTGGTAAGTGATATAAAATTTATATAAGTTTTCTCTTTACCGAATTCCGAATTTAAATTTAGTCTGAGGAAGGCAACTGTTTCAGCCATTATGAGTAAAAAGGGAAAATACCAGAAAAATTTAAAGAAAATGGAAAATGTTTTTTATTTAAGAAAGCATACACTAACAATTTCATAAAAATCAAAATTATCGCTTAACTAACAACCAACAACCCAACCCAACAACCCAACAACCCAACAACCAACAATGAATGAAAAATAAGGTGATTTAATCAAGTAGAAGTTTTCCAGCTTAGACGGTAATAAAGTAATAAAAGAATAAAAATGAGTTGACATTCGATTTAGTTTGTTTGCTTCTAATGGTCATGGTTATTGGCCACTTAAGATTTGTAATTTATTTTGATAAAAAGCAAATTGAAAATACACTTAATACATTGTCCACTTTCTTGTTCTTCTTTTTCTTTTTCTCTTTGATAGTTTGTTTATTATTATTGGCAGAATAAACCACACATTCGACGTGAACTATTAAAAATTACTTGCAACAACAACAACAACAATAGTAAGAGCAGCAGTAAAAATAGATACAACAGACTTACAGACGTGCAATGCACAAGTGACTGTATATAAGCCATACATACATACATACAAATCAATATATGTCTACATGTGCATGTACATATGTATGTGTGTATGTATGTGTGTATGTATAAAGTGGCAATTCAAAAGTCTTTGCGAGTTATTACGTGGCTGGGCCAATAGTGCTCTTTTGACCTATGTGTTAGGTAACATAGAAAAAAAAAAGAAGAAGAAAAAAAAATTTTGCAAATTAATAACGGTAATAACAACGGTAACAAATAAGCCGACATTTATGCTTTTATAATGAATGTATGTATGTATGTATGTATGTATGTATGTATATGTGTATGCGTGGTGTGTGTGTTGTGTGTGTGTGTGTGTGTGTGTGTGTGTGTGTAATTGTATAAATGTCATATTCAAATATCTAGAGATGGTTATACATATGTTGTATATAGTTGTTTATTTTATGTATTAGTAATGTCAATTATTTGAAAGCGACAACTGTTGTCATATTGTGTAACATAATTATTTTCCTTCCTTTTTTTCCTTTTTATTCCATTGTTAGTCATGTTGTTACCATATCTCTATTTTTGTTTCTTTCATTCTTTCTTAACTTACTTAATTTACATCTCACTTTAAAGTTCTTCTCATCTCCCAACTTGCAACTTCCCAACTTCCCAACTTCCCAACTTCCCAACTTCTCAACTCCCAACTTCTAACTCCCAACTTGCAACTCCCAACTTCCAACTCCCAACTTGCAACTTCCAGCTTTCATTTTTCTTTTGTTGTCTATTCCATTCCATTCTATTCTACTTCATGCAATAGCGTTTAAATGTGTGTGTATGGAATATGCGTAAATGTAAATGTTTGTATGCATGTATGTATCCGAACTTTTACCTACAATCATAAATAATGTTTATATATATAAATTCTTTTGTTTTTTTCTCTTCTGCGCAAATTCTGTTTTCACACATAAATTGCAGCACACGCTTAAATCTAAAGCAATAAGCGCGTATGGCTACATTTATATTTATATTTATATATTGTTTTATGAGTGTATGTGTGCGTGTGTGTATTTTGTATATTATAATCTTTAAATGTATATTTGTTGTTGTACGATTACATTAATACAAATATCGTTTTGATGTTTGTAACAGCATAAGATGAAGTCAATCAAATCTTACTAGAAACAAAAACGCCACATGAAATGACATTTTATTTTTGTGTTTGCTCATTGACCGAGAAAGTTAAACTACAAACAAAAACAAAAACAAAAACAAAATGAATCCTGCAATGTTTTCTTTTGCCTTGTGAAAGCAACAATTCAGCATTTAGTTTCATTTGTTTTCTTTCCTTTGTTAATCGAAAATTACAAATTTTTTTTTCAAGGAACAAAGGACATTTGGACGTTTTGGTAGGACTATTGGCGAAATGTTCCAATCAAGAAATTCTTCATGAATTTTAATGCTCGCATCGATTTAATTATAAAAATATTAATTCAATAGGAAATGACAACAGACAGGCGGTCCTACAAGGACATACAGACTTAGATCAAGTTGAAAATTTTTTATCTTATTTTGTATCTGTCATCGTTCTTATCCTAATTCTTGGACTTGTCGTTGTTATTGTCGTCATTCTTGTTCTTGACCTTATTATGATCTTTGCTATTGTTCTCGTTCTCGTCCTTGTTGTGGTCATTGATCTTGTGTCCTTCTTTATTGTAGTGTTTGTTATCGTGTTCATTCTTGTTATTGTCCTTGGTGTTATCCTTGTTGTTATTCTTTTTGTTATTCTTGTTGTTGTTCTTGTTAACGCCCTTATTGTCGCCCTTGTTTTCGCCGTTGTTATCGCCCATGTTAACGCTCGTGCTACCGCCCTTGTTATCGCCGTTGTTATCGCCCTTGTTATTGCTCTTGTTATGGCCCTTGTTAACTCGCTTGTTAACGCTCTTGTCAACGCCCTTGTTAACGCTCTTGTTATCGCCCTTGTTAACGCTCTTGTTATCACCTTTGTTATCGCCCTTTTTATCGCCCTTGTTATCGCCCTTGTTATCGCCCTTGTTATCCCTTGTTATCGCCCTTTTATCGCCCTTGTTATCGCCCTTGTTATCGCCCTTGTTACCGCCTTTGTTATGGCTTTTCTTATCACCCTTGTTAACGCCCTTGTTAACGCTCTTGTTAACGCCCTTGTTATCGCCCTTGTTATCGTCTTGTTATCGCCCTTGCTATGGTTCTTATCATGGCTTTCCGTCTTCATCATTACTGTTTAGTGAATATTTGTCGATTTTTTTAAAATAAAATAATAGAGTCACGGGAATAAAAAAAGCACTTGGAGAAATTAAGAAGCCTTCACAATTTCATTCGGAATTTTCGCTTTAAGTAAATTCTATCTCTTCCTATTTCTCTCTCTCTCTCTCTCTCTTCAGTGCTTTCAAAAATTTGGAAAAGGCCATAGATTTTATACATTCATTTATTGCATGTTGGGGGTTTTCTTTTGGAAAAAAAACTTTTTATTTATTTATTAAATATTTATGCATTAAGTAATTTTTTTAAGAAAAAAAAAAATAAGCATATTTGTTCTTTTATTCCATTTGTCTTTGTTGCTTGGTATTTTTATAACCTCTACATAAATGTGTATGTGTATGTGTGTATGTGTGTATGTGTGTATGTGTGTGTATGTGTGTGTATGTGTGTATGTTTGTATGCGTGCTTTCGATATTCAATTTTACATATTTTCCACAAATAGTGCACTTTTTTATATAATAATTTTTTTCTTTTTGTAAATTTAATGTTAGCGTTATAGCTTCAGTACCAGATAACGCCAACAATGGCACGCATTATGCTGCTTCTGCTTCTGCTTCTGCTTCTATTTCGGTTACTTGTTTAAATTTTTTTTAGCCATCACCCAAAGTTTAATGGTATATTAATTTCAACAAAATGCTTGTAAAAAACCAAAAAGAAAATGTCAGAGAACTACGAACTCAATTCCATAATCTGTAACGATTTCAAAATGGATTTTAGTCTTAATCGTTTTTTGGACATAGATCGTTATTAAAAATAGATCAAATCGTTTTAAAGTTCATGTTTCTCAAAAAAGTACAAATAGAACAAAATGAACTTAATTCTTCAGTTATGGGGACACATTAAAATTTTTATAGAAATGTAATTATTGAAAATCAGCTTAAAGATTCCAAATGTTTTATTTCATGATCTTTTCAAATTTGAGAAAAAACAAATTTCAAAAGCATTCAATCATTTCATTCTTTTTATTTTCTTAGGCTTTTCAGTTTTAGAATGTAAAGTTTTTTTTTTTTTTAAATTTATATGAAATATTTTCTAATATTTTTAGCATCATAAATCTCATCAATAATTGTAGACTTTTCATTTTCATTTTGAGGCCTATTTAAGATTCGTCTTTAGCTAAATGCATTTTTATTTTTACTTGTTGCTTTTTGTTCTTGTATCTTCTTTATTCCTTTGGTATATTTATATAGCACAAGGATAAATTAAAAATTTTCTTTATTTATTTATTAAACTTTTTTTTTTCTTCCTTTTTGTTTTCCTTTTTTGAATAATTCACAAAAGCTTTTTGGTGGCACCCAAATTCCAACTCTCAAATGCCAGTCGCCATATTTCAATAGCAATATGAACAATACGATATCTGGCAACAACAACAATAACAACAACAATAACAACAACAATAACAATAGCAACAACAACAACAATAATAATAATAATAATAATAATAATAATAATAAATAATAATAACGATTATAACAATAAAATGGTTCACATCTGTTGTGCTCCTTCCAATCAGATTAAAATGTTTAAAAGTCACCTAAAAACATCGGATACTTTGGCAAGGACGATTTTATTTTACGTATGCATACAATTAACAAACGTATGCATATATAAACATAAATACATATACATAATATACATTTATACATATAAATATAAAAATATGCATTTTCCTAGGAGAATTTATTTATTTATTTTATTTTAAAATGAGAATTTTTTTTTCACTTTCCTCAAATTATATTTTATATATAAAATTATTTAGTATATGCATATTAACCATAGTTATTGCCAAAGAATATGAAAAATTAAGGTATACTACACAAGTTTCATTGTAATACAATGATGTACGATTTTTTGAATGGGACATTGAAAATTTTTAATATTGTACGCCAAAAATATGGACGATTAATGTTCGATGTTGTTTCGTTTCTAATAACGTGCATCCATTTGATGGTAAATATATTATTAAATTATTGCATATATTTTGATTGTATAATCAAAACTTTTTAACAAATTAAAGTTAAACATTTTAATTGAAAAATTTAAATCATACAAAGTTTTAAACAACAAATATCAACATATAAACATGTTTATTGCTACTCTAAATGTTTAGAAACATACATTTAATTTATATATGATGCTGATAGCTAATTTCTATCAACATTTCAATAACAAAATGAAATGATTTGATGACTTCACGCATGCATTAAAATAATTGCTCCTAATATAACCGTATATATATATATATATATATATATATATATATATATATATAATATTATATATATACAAGTATTGTCATACAGCTGTTGAGATAATTTCTAATTATTTAAATATATAAATACATTTTACGAAAAGGAAAGTAGATTTCGATATGCCTGAATTATCGAAAGCTGAGAAAGAATTTCTTTTGCGTAAACACGAATTAACTAAAAAATTACGTGCGGAATTTCAAAAGCAAGTATCAAATCCCCATAGATATGCAACGGGTGAAGGTGGCCATTTGGTATGTATGATTCTATATCAAATTGTTACGTCATTTCATTTAAAATGCATTTATCCTGATAATGTCGCCATATATTTATACATTATTTCTTTGTTTTATGTCTATTTGTTTTTTTTTTTTTTGTATTGTTTTCTTATAGTTTGATCCCGCTTTGCAACGCCATCAAGCAATGATGGTATCCAATATAGATTTTTTTAAACCTAATTTCCGTACATTTCGTATTGGTTTGTTTACCGTTGTATTACCCATAGTTTTATATGGTTGGGCTTTACATGCCGAACGTAGCTCACGGGAAAGGAAATATCGTAATGGTGAAGTGGCTTACAAAGATCGGCGTTTCAAATTTATTTAAATATTCAAAAAATATTTGCTAAAAAAATTGTGTTAAAATTTAGCAATTATACAAACTAATTATTAATAGAAATGATTAAAACGGATTAATGATGATGAACAATATTGCAAGTTTATTTCTCTTCCATATGTTTATCACGTGCGATAACATGATCGTCGAATGTTACCATATAAGTTGTACCTTTATGCCAATGGGCGGTTACTTTACAAGACTAAAATGAAATTATTTAGGAAGAATTTAAAAAAAAGGATATAAATTCTTCTTTAAATTTTTAATAATAATAATAATAATAAAGTGGAATTCACTTACAAAGCCGGAATTAGTTAGAACGGCTTCAACAATGCCAGCTGTAAAATTGGCACAATTTAATGAACTTTTATCTTTTGGTACACTAATAAATGTATTCACCAAAGGTAATTTCTCAATAATATAATATGTACGTTCATCGTCAGTGGCATGTTCTAATTTTTCAGCTTCTTTGCCAAACAAATTTTTCCATACTGTCGTCTTAATAAATAGCAGCATTTGTGTTAATTTCGTTTCACGTTTTGTGCCGCGTTCACGTAAAAAATATAAATCGATTATACGGGCACCAACATCTTGTCCCAATTCGTGTAATCTAAAAAAAAAAAAAGACAAACAAAGATACAAAATGGAAATGAATGTCACTAGATATTGGAATGATTGTATGGCATGCACTCATTTACAATACCTGTTTTGTAATTCGGGAACTGTATAAACGCGCGATTGACAATATTGTACAATTTCACTAAATAAAAGTGCAAACGTACTAAGTGCTACTTCAGATTTGCCCTTTGATAATGGCCGATCTAATATATTTGGTCGTGGACGCATTGAAGATATTTTTAAAGCCTCCAATTTTTCCATGTCTTGTCGTTATGTGCGACGTATTTCTCGATGGCTTTGTGTGGCTTTAATTCACCGCCTCTTTATTTACTTAATCTTTTTTATTTGTTTTTTTTGGTTTTTTTCGTATTTCTATTTTTATTTTTGGTTTTTTTCTATTATGTCTTGCTAAATAATTCCTCTTACAAAACAGCTGTTTTCGCGTCACAGCAATATAAATGCTGCTTCTTCCTACACAGTTATTTTTTTCCTATATGATGATATTGCAGCTGCATCGATAAAAGTGTCGCAAATTTTTTGAGTATTACTGCATCTTCAGATAAAGAAAAAGAATGAATTAAATAAAGTAAAATTCATTGCGAAACGTTTAAAAAGTAATTTAAAAAATACACATTCAATTTATTTAATTTTGGTCGTTAATTATTTCTAGCAAAATATATAATTAACAAATGCATATTATCTATATATAAAAGAAAAATAAAACTACAAATAGTCGTAGACGTTTCTACTTCCACCCTCTTGCCATTTATTTATTTATATATATATTTATTTGTTTAATTATTTGTTTCTTTAAATGTCATTTATTTATTGTAAAAGTATTATAATTGTTTAAAATGTTTCATTTAATTTACTGTTAAAATTATAAAAATTTTCAAACAAACTAACAGAAAATGTTTGTATATATTTCCGAAACGTTTGAAATTATCACAGTCGTGCGTCACCATTTATTATAGAATTATATTGTTCATGTGTTAATGAGCGATAAATGCCATCCCGATTCAAATAATATATCGGATCAGTTATTTTATGCAAATCATAACCTTCCAGCATTAATTCACGTTTTTTCATTTTAAATGTTGTTGTACGTGGTATTTCTTTCATCAATCGGATAAATAATGGTTGAGCGTAAGGTGGTAAACTGCCACGTATACCAATCGATAACTTATCTAAATCAACTTTACGTTCAGGATCTTCAATTGCGGCCATACCAGCTTTACCCTCCACATGTGGTATCTCAATGCCATAGACCACACAATCATGTAAACCAATAATATTAGTTATGATGGCCTCAACTTCTTGTGTGGAGACATTTTCACCACGCCAACGGAATGTATCACCGGTACGATCTTTAAAATAGAAATAACCCAAAATATCGCTTACCACCATATCGCCCGTGTTGAAGTAGACATCATTCTTTCTGAATACATTGCGTAACAATTTCTTTTCGGAAGCTTTTTGATCTGCATATCCGTGAAATGATGTTACCGCTCGACGTTCATCGACCTTACCAATTAACAAACCAGTTTCTCCAGGTAATGAGGATATACAAAAACCTTTGCGATCACGTAAAGGTTCACCAGATTCTTCGTCTATACGAATTGCTTGAACTGGAAACCAGGAACGTATTAATATTGGTATGAAACCAATAGCGCCTACTTGATTGGCAGCATTTGCTACAAATTCATATGATACATTTTATTAATTATCTATTAATTATTTACTAATTATGCTCTATACCACTTGTGGTACAGGGTATTATAAGTTTATGCAGATGTTTGACGCACCCCACCTTTTACTATACCGATATACACGGAATTACTGCTGGATTCGATTTAAGCTTGTCCGTCTGTCTACCTCTTTGTCCATATAAGTTTGTTGGTTAGAATCGGACAATTTTTAAGGTCATTCCCCCAAAAAAAAGAATCTTTGTATAGAATTTGAATTACAATTTGAATATTTTGCAATGGAAACTGACATTTTATTGCAGTTTGAGATAGAAAATACATGTAAAAAAGTTGGTTCAGATCTGTACATTTTTTAGACTCTTATCCATATAACGAGTTTCTCATATCATTTAAAAATCACAATTTTTTTACAGTCTCGATTTGTAATTACGGTATTTAACTTTTTAATTATATTAAGCAAAGTAGTGTAAAATTTTGAAGAGACGGTTCTGACCAACTATTATTATAATTATTATAATTATTTTTTCTTTTTTTTATTAATAATTTTCTATTGATTGTTTATTTAAAATACATGAATTACCCAAATTGGAATTGCCCTCAGTTGAGCCATATAATTCGGCTATATTTGGTATATTAAAACGTGAAGTAAACTGTGACCAAATTTGTGGTCTTAAGCCATTACCATACATTAAACGTATTTGATGTTGCGTATCTTCCGCTTTTCTTGGCGTACTCAATAAATACCGGCATAATTCACCAATATATTGTGCAGCTGTTGCATTATATTTAATGCAATCTTTCCAAAAATTTGATGCTGAGAATTTCTTTCTCAATGCTACAGTACAACCAAAAACGAAGGCATTACCGATGCCAACAATGCCACCAGATGTATGATAAAGCGGCAAAGCATCATACACAATATCATTCTCCTTTAAATTGACCATATAATGTGTACCGCTTGTCATAAAGACGTATCTTCATAATATAAAGAATATCGATTATTATAATTTCCGAAATGAAAAGCAAAAAAAAAAAAAACAAAAAAATATAAAACATAAAATTATGATTAATTACCTTAAATTAGTAATGACAGCCGCTTTCGGTAAGCCCGTTGTACCCGAGGTGTACACATACATAAGTTTATCTTTAGGCTTACACTGAGTTATATGGCTTTTTAGGCTCTCAATTTTTTGATTCCCTAACTCTTTGGTTAAATCAATGGCATCTGTAAATATAGTTGTATGTTTTACTTTAAAGGCAATCTCTCGTAGAAAAATTTCAGAATAGTTTTAATAATATTTATAGCTTTCATTTTGGTCTTTTTACCTTGGCCTATAATAAATTTATAGGATTTTGAAACAGTTTCATCTTTAATTATAGGATGATTAATCTCAGAAGAAAAATCTTCTGTAACGAAATTTTTATAAAAATTTGTTGTTGTTGTTGTGTGGCCCCGGTTTGCCTTTAAGATATATGTAAATAATGGAAAACTGAAAGTGATTCATATTGGAAAATTTTTTGCCACAACTCTTAAATTTAAGGGGGTTTTATTGAAAAACTTTTTGTTACTCTACAAGGTAAATAAAATGATTTAAGCATGTCTATTTGTCCGTCTACCTGTTTGTCTGTTAACAAACTATAAGTAGCAATTTTTGAGATATTTTAATGAAATTAAATATATAGATGTGTTTTGGTCCAGACACGTATCCTATTGAAATTGCTTAAAATCGAACCATTTTTACGATCACTCTTCACGAAAGAACATCATTTTATAAAATAGATATACAAATTGAATTATATTTTAAAGAATTATTGTGACGTTATTGTACCTTAACATGAAAAATATGTATACCGTATTTGATGTAGATCAGTCTATTTCTACGATCCCTTCCCATATAAGTACTTTTTCGAAAAAATGTTTTCATGTAGACAAATGGCAAAATATTTGAATATATTTTAAACAAAATAGCCTTTGCCAACATAGTGCGACTTAAGAAATATGTATACCCAATTTGGTCCAGATCGATGCGCCAGTTTTTAAACTCCCTCCTTCCCATATAACGAATCTTGCATTTCCTCTTCAAATAATGAACAAATTATAATTTTTCATTAATAATAACGTTAACTTTTACTTCGTTTATTTGACTTTTTAATTACCCTAATTACGTGTTCATTCCGTTCGATTATAATTAATTAATTGTTTCAAAATCTTAATTAAAATTGAAAATTTTCATATTTAAGTGATATTAATTGAATTATTTCTTTTTTGTATATAAAATGAATTAACTGAGATGATTACCTTTTATTAAATGGAAATTGTCATTATCTCGTTGATCCTCATCGCTAAATTGATAAATTGGTATTGATTTGAATTCTTCATTATTTAGTATCTCTTCCAAAACTTTTACCAATTCCGTACCAATGATAATCGCTTTAGCATTGGCAACTTTTATTGAATGCCTTAAAGTGTCACGCCTTTGATTTGTATTCATTAAAGCCGTTACAATGCCAATTTTTGATAAGCCCAACCATATTGTTGCATATTCAGGGCGTGATTCCATCATTAATGCAACACAATCACCATGCCTTAAATTTCGTCGAAGAAAATAATTGCCAATTTTATTACTATAATCTTCAACATCTTGAAATGTCATAACACGATCATCCATTATAAAGCATTTTTTAGTTGGATGTTGTGAACACTTCTCTTGAAATATTCGTGCCAATGACCATTGCTTCTTTTCCAAACGCCACAGATATAGATTTAATTTAAGAAAACGTATGGCCGCCGTAATGTCACGCTTTATGGTGGTGCAGATTACATAAACTAAAGTCGTATTCATTAGCATTAAAGCTAATAAAGCACCCAAGGCCATACTTAATAGCGTATTACCCTTAATTAACATATAACCAATAAAGCCACCAAAAGCTGTAAGTAGGCGTGTTGCATTCCGCTTTTTAAAATCTAATTCCAATAGCAAATGCATTATTATTTTATTATCTGCTTCTTCTTTTCTATTTTTTTTATCCTTTTATTCGTTTAACCTAAAAATTTATATCTATCTAATTATACATATATATATGTGTCTGTCTGTCTGTCTGTCTGTCTGTCTGTCTATATATGTAGTCTCTGCTCACTTAATGCAGACGCGATTAATTATTTCAAAAATCGATTAGATAATAAGCACATTGATTTTTTTCTAGACTTAAAATTTTTATTAATTTCTTTTTCTCAATTTTTCTTTTCTATATAGAGTTCTTTTTTTTTTGTTATTTACTTTTGTTTTTATTTTACAAAGTGTTGTATTTTGTGTGTGCCTGTTTTAAACGTTTCCCGCCAAAAAATGCACATTATTCATTTTATTATTTCTAAGAAATGGCATATGATTTAAGCGAAAATTATTTTTGGACTTTAATCTCTTAGTTTCTCAGTTTTCTTTTTTTCTTTGCCCTTTTTTTAAACGTTTTTTGATATTTTATTGTTTTTTTTTTGCCTCACTTTGTTTGGTTTTGTTTTGTCACTGTTTTGTTGCTACTTTTATTCAAATTCTATTAATTATTGAATTTTACATAGCTTTTGGTATGATAATTAATTCCTAGGACATAACGTTGAGGATGTTAGATTCATGTTTCACGTTATGCCGCCAATCTATTCAAAAATATATTTTGAATAGATCTTAAAAACAAGCAATCTAAAATGATTTATTCTCCACGTTATCACATCGATCTATTCAAAAGTGTATTCTAAATGGACTTAAAAAAGAAGTACTTTAGAATGATTTATAATCATCGTTATCACATCGATTTATTCAAAAATGTGTTCTGGACTTCAAAAAGAAGCACTCTAAAGCGATTTATGCTTCATGTTATCACGTCGATCTATTCTAAATAGATGTCAGACCTCGGATAGATATGCCTACTTCGATAGGCACACTTTTTATGATCACCTACTAAGAAACGATTTATTTTGATAATTTATAGACATATGAGGATTTTAATCAAAATTTTGGATACGTATTTTGTTTTTTGTTCCAGATTAACTTCATAAAAATAAAATTTTGATATATAAAAATTTTATATGGCACAAATTAGTTTGGATCACCTTAGTTTCATTCGATGTGTATGACTTGCAGTATATATCGTAAATTATTCGATAATATTTATAATGACAAATGATGGTGCATGTTTAAGAAGCATCAATTAAGTTCTTTCAAGAAATTTTTTCAATTTTTTTTGCGTACTTTATTTTCAGTATTGCAAAACTTTGCAATCACAAATCTATATCTATAACTGCATAAAAATATGCAATAATATCAAAACATTTAGTAATAAAAAGCAAAAAGAAGAAAAAATTGATAATTTTGAACTGCCATCATAAAAAAAAACGCAAAAACGAAAATACAAAAACAACTGCCCAAATTCAGTTTGATTGATTTTTATGTAGGGTTTTCTTTTTCGATAATATCTAGAAAATGATTTATAGCAATAAAAATTTTCTCCTTTTTTTATGATTACTTTACCGCTCTTAAGATATATTATGGGGCGTGGCATTTTAAGAATTTTTCGGTTTAGAATGAAATTTCGTCCACGAATAAATGGTTTTCATATATAAAATTTCTCAGCGTAACGTGGTAAGAAAATAATAACAACAACAACAACAATAACAATAACAATAAACAATACAATAACAATAACAAACAATAATAACAATAACAATAACAATAACAATAACAATAACAACAATAACAATAACAATAACAATACAAAACAATAACAATAACAATAACAATACAATAACATAACAATAACAAACAATAACAATAACAATAACAATAACAATAACAATAACAATAACAATAACAATAACAATAACAATAACAATAACAATAACAATAACAATAACAATAACAATAACAAACAAACAATAACAATAACAATAACAATAACAATAACAAATACAATAACAATAACAATAACAATAACAATAACAATAACAATAACAATAACAATAACAATAACAATAACAATAACAATAACAATAACAATAACAATAACATAACTAACAATAACAAAACAATAACAAACATAACAATAACAATAACATAACAATAACAATAACAATAACATAACAATAAACAATACATACAATAACCAATAACAATAACAATAACAATAACAATAACAATAACAATAACAATAACAATAACATAACAATAACAATACAATAACAATAACAATAAAACAATAACAATAACAATAACAATAACAATAACATAACAATAAACAATAACAATAACAATAACAATAACATAACAATAACAATAACAATAACAATAACCAATAACAATAACAATAACAATAACAATAACAATAACAATAACAATAACATAACAATAACAAATAACAATAAACAATAACAATAACAATACAATAACAATAACAATAACAATAACAATAACAATAACAATAACAATAACAATAACAATAACAATAACAATAACAATAACAATAACAATATAACAATAACAATAACAAATAACAATAACAACAATAACAATAACAATAACAATAACAATAACAATAACAATAACAATAACAATAACAATAAAACAATAACACAATAACAATAACAATAACATAATAACAATAACAATAACAATAACAATAACAATAACAATAACAATAACAATAACAAAAATAACCAACAAAAAGTTTTGTATGTGCATATGCACATGCACATGCACATGCACATTCAAACTATACTCAATCACATTTTTGTAGAGGCAAATGAGAAAATTATATTTGGCTGGGGCCAAATCTTAGGTAGGCACCATCTAGATCCGATTTGGCCTATTTTCAATATCAACCAATGTACCAATGTAAATTTTACATAGTTTTTACCAATTTTGAAAAAAACAAGTGCTTGCGACTAGAAAAATGTTTACCACAGATGGACACACGGACAGACATATCTAAATCGTTTCAGAATTTGACTTTATTGAAACGATTTAGATATATTCTTTTAGGTGTTACTAACATTATGACAAAATGAATATACTTTCAATCTCCTCTTGGTGGGTATAGATAACATTAAGGAGGGCAGAGGAAAAAAGAAGAGGCAAACAAAAAAAACCCAAATCAGTATCAAAATGTTACATTTACAATAAATGTATATTTGTTTATTGTTGTTGTTGTTGTTTTTGTTTTTTTGTTTTTAATTATATATATTTTCCATTTGTTTGTATTTATGCTTATGTTTTAATAAATTCTATGAAGGTCTGCTTATTTACACATATGAATTTGTTGCTTTACCGCCCTTCTAATTAAAATAAATTTCAATATTCATTAAGAAGAAAAAAAGAAAAAATTATTCTAAAAATTTATATAAAATTTATAAAATTTTATAAAATTTATATTTATAAAAATTTTAGATGTAGAAAATTTTTTTTGAAAGTATAAGAAGGTATTGTAAAAAAAGTTAAAAGTTTGATGTCTGCATTGATTTTGGAATTACTTACTGGTCTATTTATGCGTTAGGTTTCAAGTCCAAGCTCTAAGGTCTACGCCACCAAGTCCCTTAGTTTACACCCTAAAGTCTACGCCCTCTAATCTATGACCTCAAGTCTACGCCCTCAAGACTACGCTTTCAAGTCTATGGCTTCATCTTTACGCCTTCGAGTTTACGCCCTCAAGTCAACGCTCTTAAGTCTACACCCTCAACTTTACGCCTTCGAGTTTGCGCCCTCAAATCTACGCCTTTAAGTTTAGGCCCTCAAGTCAACGCCCTCAAGTCAACGCCCTCAAGTCAACGCCCTCAAATCAACACCCTCAACGCTTTCAAGTCTATGCTTTCAAGTCAACGCTCTCAAGTCTATGCTTTCAAGTCTACGCCCTCAAGTCGGCGCTCGCAAGTCTATGCCCTCAACTTTACGCCTTTGAGTTGACGCCCTCAACTTTACGCCTTCGAGTTTAGGCCCTCAGGTCAACGCCCTCAAGTCAACGCCCTCAAATCAACACCCTCAACGCTCTCAAATCTATGCTCTCAAGTCAACGCTTTCAAGCCTATGCTTTCAAGTCTACGCCCTCAAGTCAGCGCTTTCAAGTTTACGGCCTCAACTTTACGCTTTTGAGTTTACGCCCTCAAGTCTACGCCCTCAAGTCAACGCTCGCAAGTATACGCCCTCAACTTTACGCCTTCGAGTTTACGCCCTCAAGTCTTCGCCTTCAAGCCCACGCTCTCAAGTCTACGTCCACTGGTTAACGCCCTTTACACATCTCCCTATCAGCCTATTGACAAAATTTACTTTGATTTGGATGCTCCACAGTATCTGAAATCTTTCTACCATGTTCCTTTATACTGGAGAGTATTAAATTTTGCATTGCCTTCTTCTAATTGATGCACATCAATTGAGATTTTGCCATATACATTGTACTTTATTAAAAATGTCTTTAGTTTTATATATTTAATTTACTAACAAATTAAAATACAAACAAACACAAAATGCTAATCGATATTTGTATGCAAACAACATACGCATATTAATAATATCTGCACGAACGGCTTTTGCATATTGTTATTGTTCTTACTCTTGCTGCTCTTGTTGTTGTTATTATTATTATTATTATTATTATTATTGCTGTCGTTGTTGTTATTGTTGCTCTTGATATTATTTTATTTCGATTTAATTACATTTGAATTGAATTGATTCAATAAGGCCTTTTTATATGATGATCATTATTATGTTAATGATGATTATTATGATAATGATAATGATGACATTCAAATTGAGGCGAGTATAAAATTTAAACATTAAACATTGTAATAATGATATCCATATAATGAATTTGCTCACTCTTTCATTCACTCACACACTCACTAACTGAATCAGTCATTAAATTAGTTAGTCATTTGCTCATTCATTTCATTCCAATCAATTCCATACGCATACATCAAAGGTCACGGTCTCGGTTTACATTTATATAAAACTTATCACAATAATGTTTGAGGTGTGATTGGCGCATATTTGAATAAAAACTTAAATGCTTAATGCCATAATCATTAGTTCATTTTTGTATAGTAACAATTGTGGCCAATCTACAATGTACGCTACAGCATTTTTTTAAAGCAACTTTTATAGTCAAAAAAAAAAAAAAATCCAGGTCTATAGGTTATAGCCGATTGGGGCCGACTATTAAATAACCTGTCTAACATTTTTAGAAAAGTATTTTCAAAATTGTTAGTTTTTCCCCATTAAAAAACTCTTTGCAAAATAAGTCGTTATTTGGGGCATGGTCTTAATAATTGTGAGATATTAACCATAATTATTCCCGTGCATCTTTACGCCCACATCCCAAATTTCATTCAAATCGCTGCAACATTATGCCTCGCACTTTGATAACAAATTTACATGGATAAATGGACAGACAAACCTACATGTATGCTTAAATCGATTCAGAAAACAATACGGTGTCAGTCGGTATAATAAAACAAGGTGGATCTATACTCAACTCAATATCCTGGTATTGTAGGTGGTGCAGCATATAGAAAGTTAAAAATTGGGCAACTTATCAAAATTTCTCTTAAGGAACTGAAAAAAAGTTGATGTTTCAAAAAAAAAAATAGGCCAGCTTTAAATAAATTATAGAATTATTACAGATCGGGATATTAAAATTTTATCAAGAAATTATTTCAAAAATTAAGGACCTGAAATAACGCAAGGAAGGATGCTTAGATCTTTAGATAAAACTTTAGATCGTTACATAAAATCTACACGCTAAAATAAATGGTGATGAGTCTAAGTGAAAATCCATTTGAGTGCTAAATAACGCCATCGCATAAAATTTTTACATCGCATACAAGAAATATTTTTGAATATAAAGAAAAAGTACGTGGTCATGGATATTTTCGAAGCTGCTGAGTTTTTGCGATTCAATGTTAAGGTTAAAATGATATACATTTTCATATGATGTCCATTTTGCCATAAAATCATTAAACGATTAATAAACGTAAGTTACGTTAAGGGGTAATGCAAGTTACACCTTTTTCCCCATTCATTTTTTATTATAAGTAGGTGTCATTAAAAAAAGTCAAGCGAAATAAAATACAACAGAATAAAACAAAACAAAAGTGGAACAACAACAAAATAAAACAAGTAAGTACTATAAAGTCGGTCGAGGCCGACTCTTAAATACCACCACAATACACTTTGGCCATTGTGATGAAAAAGTCAAATAAGGGAATTACAAGACAACAAAGTTGAGAAAAGTTTTAATTTATAAATTATTTGAAAGGGTCTTTATTTGGGATAGGTTTAAAAAATGGATCGATCGGTAGCAAATTTTACACACATATTTTTTATGTTGAAACACAGAACCGAATCAAGTTTTTTTAGAAATATATTCAAAATAGTAACATTTGTCCAAATAACGTCCTTTTTTCGAAAAAAAGCCTTATATGGGGAGTTGCTGTAAAAAATGGACCGGTCTAGGTCAAACTTGGCGTCAATTTTTTTAAAACATGTTTAAAATTGTAACACTGAAATGGCTTTTTTTACAAACAGGCATTATATGAGGAGTGGTTGTAAAAATGATACGATATTAACCATTTTCAATAGGGTTTGTCTCTGGGCCCTAGCAAATTTCTTTAAAATATCTCAAAAATTGCGACGTATAGATTGATTAGAGGCGGACATACGAACAATCGGGCTTAAATCGATACAAAATGTGATTCTGAATTGATCGGTATAATAAAATGTGGGTCTATGCACACTTTCAATTCCCATAAATTAATCGTTTTATAAACTCTTTAGAATCCAAATAAATAAATAAAGAAATTGATTCTTCCATGCAACTTATTATACTGCATAACAGAAAAACTGTGCTGTGTAAACATGGATGAATAAGATATGAATAATATAAAAATTTCATCTAATTGAATCATTTTCCTTTCTTTTTTTTTGTCGAATTTACAATTGATAAATTTCACATTCTGTGCTCAGTCTCTGTGTGTGTTTTTTCCGCGTTGCATACCGCCTTAACTATAAGGTTGTATTTATATTCAATTCGAGATTTAGATACTCATTTTGTTCAGTGTCATTAGAAACTCATAGAAATGAATTTTAAATTAATTTATGTTAAGAATGGGGGGACAGACGGTACAATATTCAATATGGGTCTTACATGCATACCTCTCGTGAAAGCTTAACTGCATGGTACACAATTGTACATAATGATTGCTATCGTTGGTAGTTACATCACGAAGGGTGCATGCTACCGTCACGACTGGCTACCAATTTAAAGCTTACATTGCACCTTATACACATGGCTTAATCTTTGGTATCTAGATTCGGAGCCTTCCCACTACTCCTTGGCTTAGCTTAAATTAGCCCAATAAGTCTACCCAGCTACCCATTTTATTGCACGACAAGCATATATATGTTTAAACGAGTAACGCCCGCGATATGGATAACGCAGACCCTACGAATCCAACCTCAATATTACCACGATGGGCTTTATTAAAACTGGTGATACCGTAGTACCAAATTAAATCTTTGGTCGGATCTCGTGACTCATGATCCGACCCCTAATGGCCGGCAATACCAACGACCATCTCATGAGCCACTCCCAGTTGAGCAAATGCTTTTCGGGGCTGGTTGCCCCCAGGACAGATGGAACAGACAGACACATATGTAAATTGAATTACATGATGAGATTATGTTGATCGGGGGTGGCTCCAATATCAAACCATTCTAAACTTACCGCATAGTAATGAAAATTATTGCGAATTTCAGTGCAACATACAAACATTCAATTCCATGAATTTAGAGATGGATCGCATTTGTAATTATTTGAGAAAGGTAAATAACTCCCTTTCATGTGATTTGTTAAATGTTTACATCTCAATTGATTTGCATCTATATTTTCAAGAAATGCAATGTAACACAATACAAAATAAAACAAGTAAGAAAATTATATTTGGCTGGAGCCAAATTTTGTATACCCACGTCTCAGATACCATGGTATTTTTATTCAAAGCCTCAATTTCAGTTTTTTTCAGAAAACCTAAACATAAAAAAATGAAAATTTAAAATTTGGTATTGTATAATTTCGCGTAGGCGTACCCGACTTGCAAGATTTTTGGCCAGACATTATAGACTAATAATAGTCTCCCAATTTGTGCAAAATTTCAATTTTCTATCTTTTGCAGTTTGCAGTTTGCAGATGATGAGCTTAAAGAAAAGGAGTTATTTTCAGTTTATGTTCCATTGTAGGCGTATCCTTTGACCGATTCTGACCATTTTCAATTCCTACCTACGTGCAAAAAAATTTAAAATTTGTGATCGATATCTCAAACTTTACAACCAAGAGACAAGAGAAATTTTACAACAGATAGATACGCAAACGGACAAATGGACAAATTGACAAATGGACAGATGGACAGACACCTCTAAATCGTTTCAGATTTTTGATGTTGATCAAGAATATATATATATGTATATACTTTATAGGGTCTCTTAGGCTTCTTTATAGACGTTACAAACATAATAACAAAGTGACCTCTGGACGGTGGGTATAAAAATTCATTAAATGAATAAATAAATAAATGAATGAATAGAATGAGAATTATACTCTACCGCGTATGCGGTTGTGTTGGTGTATACGTGTATACCTATGCGTATGTGTGTGTGTGTGTATGCGTGTGTGTATTTCAATGATAAGAATGATCCCTTATTTATTTTATTTTGTTTGTCTAATCGATTTCTTCTTCTTTTTCCTTCTGGCGAATATTCATAATGTTTAGCTTTTCTTTTTAGCTTTGTTTTCCTTTCTCAATTTAATTCATTTTATTTAATTTCATTTTGTCCTAGTTAAATATTTCTTTCATATTTTTGTGTATTATCATTGTTGATCTATCGCGTTTTTATATCAAAATCTCATGTATATTTTTTTCATTATAAATTTCATATTCAAAATATATCTGCATTTTCATTTATTAAGCTAAACAATGGAACTCAACCAATAATGAATTTGATTGAAATTTTTCAATTTTGGACAGTTAATTTAACATCAAAATGTTGGACACATTTTATATAGCTCATGATAGAGATGTAGAAAAAGTAGAAATACGAAGGCCTTGTTTTGGTTCTATAAATTTCAATAAACGCATCACTTATGGCATAAAGTACAATAATTTCAGAAGGCCTTGTCATACATTCTTCAAGAATTCTAAATGTTTTCCATATAAAAACTTTGTTTCGAAAAAAGAGCTTAATCATAAAAATGTGTTTAATGTTAAAAAATTTGAAGAGCACTCGCCAACTTCATTAAATAAAATTACTCGATAATTGTCATCTAAGGCTGGCGAAGACAAATTTTCATGGGCAACTTTCAAATTGGGCAAAGGTACAGACAGACTTAAAATGAAATCGATGAATGATTTTTGAATGGATCGATAGGATAAAAGAACTCAACTTGTAATAATTTGTGTTACAAGATGCAACAATAAAAGATCATTCATCAATAAATTGATATATTTTTTTTATTGTTTTTTGTTTTGTTTTTGTTTGTTAATTTTATAAATATGACGAAATTCTGAAATTGTAATTTATAATTAATCATTATTACTTAATTGATATTTCTAGGTCAAAAATTAAAATAAACAAAGAGAAGGAAAGAGAAAAAACCAAAAATAAAAAAAAAAAAACAAACGAAAACTTAAAACATGCAAATTGAATGGAACAATCAAATTACGTTTAACACTGAACGTTATGATTTTTTCTGTTTATGTTTCTCTGTTTATGGTTTTCTTTTTTTGTTTTTTTTTTTTTTTTTATATTTATTTTACAGCTATTAACGTAAATATCGTCAGCCGACAATTGTCTCTAAATCATAAATCACCAATAATTGATCTCCTCTTGATCGTGATTTTCTATTTTTTAGTTTCTATTCGTTATTATTAAAATTTTTTTAATTTCCTTCAATTAAACTTTTCACAAATTTCATGAAATTTCGTTTGCATGCAAAATTCATACATTTTTTTTTAACTGTTTCATAAATGTTTTGTTTTATATTGAAGTTGCAGTAATGAAGCAAAAAAAAAAAAAAAAGATTTTTAATCACCAAACAAAAAAAAAAAACGTAAATAAAGAGAAAACTTAAATCCACTTGGAATGTTATCCTCCATAGACATTTAATAATAAACTATTTTTTCTTGGCGTACACACATCAATAAATTTACTGTTTTATCTTTTTACTTGCTTGCTTACTTGCTTGCTTGCTTAGTTGCTTATTTACTCGCTTACTTCAATTTTTCGCTCGTGCAATCATTTTTGTATCCTACACCATTTATGGTAGCATAAGTATATCATAAATTTGTACAGATGTCTGTGACATCAAGAAGTAGTTTAATTAGAGTTAGCTATTCTTTTATTATACCAAACGACTCGAAATCATTTTTTGAATTGATTTATGCATATATGTCCATCCGCCTGTCCATCTGTCTGGTGGCTTTTATCAACTTACAAGTCACAATTTTTGTGATATTTGAATAAAATTTAGTATGTAGGTGTATTTTGGTGCAAAGAGAAACTTTGTTGAAAATGGTTAAAAATGGACGTATTTTCACAAACCCCTTCTTAAAATCAGTCCCTAAAATATAAAGCCTTGTTTTTGTGCAATAAAAAAAGTTAACGTATGTTATTGTATATTAATATAAAAAATTTGCGTTTCAAATTTGGACTAGATCGGTTTCGATATCAAAAACCCTTCAAATACAACGCCTTTTTACAAGAAAGTTACGATATGGAAAAATATTGTAATTTTAAGTAGATTTGATTGAACAAAGGGTACTGCCTTAAATTTTGTCTTAAAAAAAATATGCCTGCCAAATTTGGTTCAGATAGGTCCATTTTTTGACACCCTCCTTTCATATAATTAAATAATTACAATTTTTTAAGCAATTTTCTAATCTTTTTGACTTAGATATTTTTTTAATTCAATTTCTTAATTAATTTAATTATTAATATTTTTTAGAGATAAAATGGTGTAGAGTATTTAAGAATTAAACCGGATCGACTATAAAATTCTCATTTGATTTTCTTATTAATTTTATTGAGTCTACAATTATAATTCTATATAATTCTCATTCTACTCTTTATCTTTATCTCTCGCTCTCTTTCTCTGTCTTGTTCTCTCAACCTTTCTTCATATCGGTCAATCAATTAATCTCATCATTTAATAACTTATTTGATTGGCAATATAGAATACCAACAAAAAAAAGCATAGAAAAAAAAATAAGGAAAAACATTAAACTGAAAATTCCTTTCCTCAATTATTATTTATCTATTTATTATTATTATTATTATAATTGTTTACAATAAATTTTATAATAGTAAAAATATATTTAAAATGTTTGTGATCATTTTCAAATTTCGTAAATGTTGAATCCATTCATTCTATTGCTAGTGAAAATTTTTCATTAAACTTTAACATTTTGTAGGTTTTCTTTATAAAAATTGAGCAAACTGCTCAAATTTTAGCTTTCAGTTGTAATTAACAGCACGGACTCTCTAACTTTATGTTAGAGAGTCTACAAGTGATCAGATTTACAAAAATGAAAACTTTCAAGAGAAACAAAAAACAAAGGCAAAAGCAAAAAAAAACAGGAGAGAGGGAAAGATTCTCTCATATTGTAATATGCCAATTAAAAATTTATTATTAAAGCACTCTACACACAATACTTTGTTATTCAAAAACTTTCAATAAGTTTTCTAAGGCGACTTTTATTTTTCTTAACCTATATAAATGACTTAGGTTAGACTTGTTGGGTTTTGTTTTTGATCGATCAATATTTTAAAACATTTTTGCTTTACTCTACTTTAAATAAAATCAATTTTAATCTATGTAGACATTTTGCCATTCGGTGTAAACTAAAAATAAAACATGTTTTAACAAATTAACTACATAAATAAATCGATATATCGGTACAGTTTTGTTAATAATCGTTTTTCTTTGGAAAATTTTATTTTTACTTTAATTTTTTTTCGATTTATTTTTCTTCTTAACGCTACATTTCTTGGTCTCTATTCATTTCGCTAAAGAAATTCTTGACTTTCCATATCGATGAAATGAAAAATGAAATAATCTTTGAAGGGTATTTAAAAATCGTTAATGCTCGATCGATTTGTATTGTTGCAAATGGGCTTTTTTGTTACAGTTGTTATCTAAAATTCTCACTTATCTCCTTTTTATATGCCCCATAAAGACTCACTCTCTCTTATTATGGTTTTATGGAAAGGAAAAACAAAAGACGAACAAAAAATGTGAGGAAAGAAAAAAAACAAAATAAATCGAAAAAGTTCAGTTTATTTACTTTTACTTTTTCCATTTGTACGGTTTTATTTATTTATTTAGTTTTTACATTTGTAATTCAATGATCTTTATTGTATTAGAAAAATTAGTGTCTGTTAAAAATGGTTCATGTCTTTGCTTATATTAAAATTAAAGCTTTCAGATATAACATCGATATAAAAAAAAAGGAAAAAGAAAATTTCATTTGATTTGTAATTGAATGGTTTTAGTTGTAATTAATTACACGTTTAAAATTCTAAGCGAATTTATTCTTCCGAAAATCTAATCGAATGGTTTAATTGTTGCGTTTAAATACGTCAAATGCCAGTAATAATAATTTTATATAAGAAAATCAAAGATTTATAAAGAAAATGAACATGACAAGATGATTTGAAATTTTCCCATAATCTGAACATAATTTTTGTATAACAAACGATAAAATCTTGGCAAAAGATCTTAAATGAAAACAAAAAAAATAAATGAGATTAAAATTTTCTAATTTTTATATACAATGAAAATAGTTTTAACATTAAAACCTGAAATAAGTTCATGAGGTTTTCCAAGTTAGCGTTAGCATTAGCGTTAGCGTGCGTTAGCGTCTGACAACAATTCTTTAGCTTTACATTTTTAAAAAATTTTTTTTTACATTTTTTTTTTGTTCCTTCAAAACGCCACAATGTTTTTTATTCTCAACTTCAAAATGATTATTTTTGAAGCAACGAAAGTACTCATTGCATATCGTAAGTTCCAACAACAATTCTATGTGAGTTTAGTTGGTTTGATTGCTTTTGAATAAAATAAAGCAATAAAATTCCCCGGTAAATATATTTTATTTAGCATAAAAAGTAAACATTTTCAGAGGAGTAGAGAAAATTTTCCATTATTGTTCACAAAAATGAATTAATTAAATTACACTGAAATTTAATTTTTTATTAAATTTAGTTCCTTTGCATGTGCATGAACGTTAAGCTGTCGATCTTTTATGTACAAAGTTCAATTATGATTATTTTTGATGAAAAACAACAAAAATTCATATAAAATTTATTTATTTAATTTTCGTGTTCTTTTTTTTTTTGTAAGAAATTTTCTTTTTTTTTTCTTTTATTATTTCAATACTTTTTTCAGCTCTATTATTTTTCTTTTGTGTAACTTTCATTAATTAAAAAAAAAATTAAATTATTTTTTTGTACGATATTTTCTTGACTGCCTAATTAGCCATTTAATATTTTGGTATTGAAGATTTGAAAAACGCCTGCGATATTCACTAAACTGATCTCATTTATTTCATCTAAAATTAATATAACATTGAATTTTGTTACATAAATGTTTTATGGTTAAAAAAATTTTTGTTTTTTTTTCGTTTCTACTTTTTGAAGAAACATTAAATGTAAAAGATTGAATTGTCGAATCGATACAATTTTGAATAAACATTTTTATATAACAATTGAATTTTTATAATAGAATTTTTTTTTAATAATAATAGATTTTAATAATAATCACTTTATGTGGGACAAACAATAACAATAACAATACTAATAACAATAACATACTAATCTATACAATAAAATAACAAACACATAACAATAACAATACATAACAATAACAACTAACATAAAACAATAACAATCAACATACAATAACAATAACAAAAATCAATAACATACACAAATACACAATAAAACAATAACAAACAATAACAATAACAATAACAATAACAATACAATAACAATAACAATAACAATAACAATAACAATAACAATAACAATAAAACAATAACAATAACACAAACAATAACACATACACTACAATAACATACAACATTTCTACTACATAACATCAAACAATAACTACAAACATAACAATAACAACATCATACAAACCAAACAACTACACACAACAATAACAATAACAATAACACATAACATACAATAACAAAACTAACAACTACAATAACAACAAACAATAACAATAACAATAACAATCATAACATAACTAACAAACTATACAATAACAATAACCAATAACATAACATAACAAAACAATAACATAACAATAACTACAAACAATAACAATAACAATAACAATAACACCATAACTCAATACAACACACATACAATAACAATAACAATAACAATAACACAAACAATAACAATAACAATAATAACAAAACAATAACAATTAACAATAACAATACATACATAACAATAACAATAACAATAACAATAACAAAAAATAACATAACAATAACAATAACAATCAATACATAAACAATACACAATAACAAAACATAACCAAACAATAACAATAACAATAACAATAACAAACTCACATACATACAATAACAATCCACTAACAATAACATAACACATCAACAATAACAATAAAATCACAATAACAATAACAATAACAAAATACATACAATAAAATAACATACAAATAACAATCACATAACAATAACAATCTAACAATAACAATAACAATAACAATAACAATAACAATAACATACAATAACAATAACATACAATAACAATAACAATAAACAATAACAATAACAATAACAATAACAATAACATAACAATAACAATAACAATAACAATAACAATAACAATAACAATAACAATAACAATAACAATAACAATAACAATAACAATAAAATAACAATAACAATAACATAACAATAACAATAACAATAACAATACACAATAACAATAACAATAACAATAACATAAAATAACAATAACAATAACATAATAATAAATAACAATAACAATAACAATAACTAATGAAATAACAATGATCAACATTTTGTACAATCAACTCAAGAAAGCTTTTTATATCATTTTCAATATTTTTTACATGATGTACATGTATGTATGTGTGTGTGTGTGGCGTGTGTGTGTGTGTGTAAATGTTGTTAAATAAATGAATGAATGAATAAATAAAATACGTAGAAATACGCTGAGGGTAAATTAGTTCTGTCAATCAATTTCATAAAATACGTGTATCTAACATTTTCTTGAAGTAAATATTTGTTTATTTATATACACATACAAACACATACACACACACACATATATATATATATATATAATGTATGTATGTATATGCCTATAAAATGTATTGTAGTATTAAAAGTGTTTGGTGTGTTTGTTGTTTCCCCCCTTTTTTAGATCCATCAACTACAGAGATTTTGCAAGCATTCTCAGTTTATTATTATATTTGTAATACCTAAAAAGATATGTCAGGGAATCTGAGATTAAAATATATAAAAATTTTGATTGGCATTCAAATCAAATGCTGTCTAGTTTTAGAAATGCCTGTCTGTCTGTCTATCTGTCTGTCTGTCTGTCTGCCTATCTGTTCACTTGAGTTTTTGTTAAATATTCTATTGGTCGCTTAGTAAATTTAGGCAAAACTATTGGAAATTTTTGGCAAGCTGATTGTTATTACAAATGGGTCAAGTCGATTAAGGCATGCGCTTACATGTTTTTTAAAAATTTTTCAGTAATAAACTGAAATTTTTTTTTTGTACAAATATTGAGGCCATTATTCTACAAAACGATTTACAAATTATTTGTGTAGTCGTTCAAGCAACAAAAAAAAGGTCTCTAGTTTGGATGATGGTGGATTTAGAATTTTTTATCCCCGCTAAATATAATTTTCTTACTTTTGTTGCTTTTTTTAAATTTAATTTAATTTAATTTTATTTAATTAATCTTTTCGTCTTTTAAAGGATAAGAAATTTTGGTAAATTTATATGAAACGTTATAAACGGATTTGTATACAAAAAATGCTTAAAAAAAATTTTTTTTTTTTTTAGTGTAAATTTATATGCGTAAATGAATGAATGAATGAATGAATGAATGAATGAACGCTTGGCTGAGTTGTTTTTAAATGAAAAGTTTCAAATTAGCAAAATTTTTATATCAATATTCTAAATTTTCTTAAAATTTTACTAAGACTTTAATAATTAAAATGTAAATATTTTGTAAATAAAATAATCAATAAAATCAAATGGCATATTTTAGACTTTATGAATATATTATTCCAATAGATTTATTTATATTTTATAGAAATTTCATATGGAGAAATTTTTTTACAAAATTTCTTGTTGAAAAATCAAATCCATATAAATAAATTGTATTGCAAGTGTCATGTAATTCCTGTTTGATATTAAATCTTTCACTTACTTTCTTTGTATTATATTTCTTTGTAAAATATTTATATCACATACATTTACATGCATACTCTGCTTGTGACAATATGAATATGAAAACTTTAATTGTTTGATAATTAATTTGCCAAATTTCCAAAGAAATTCAAAACAAAATATAAAAAAAAAAAAATTAGAAAAAATGAATAAAAAAAAAATTGAGAAACAATAAACCGGAACAATACAAATTATTCAAAAAAAAATTCTCAAAAATTTTTTATAAAGATGAATTAAAGTTATTTGAAGTTGCTTATTTGATATCTTAAATTATTTATTTTGAAATGATGTTTAATGTTTGAAAATGTCAACCCCCACCAACACCAAAAAAAAGGTTCGCTCAACGATTAGTTAAAATTTTATTTTGTTTTTACATGATTCGATCATGATTTTCGTTAAGATAACTTCTCAAAATTTTTGTATAGTTTTTAGGTCTTAGAAAAAAAAAGGGAGGGCGGGGGGGGGGGGGGTGGCAGCAGTTAAATTGTTGTTTCCTTCTTTAATATTAAAATTAAATGTAAAAAATAGCAATTGTCCGTCTGTCTGTCTTGATGATTGGAAAAAAGGAAGGAACTGTTTTAAAAAGAGCTCAAAAAATCAATTGATATAAACTAAACAAATATAGACAGTTTATGGCCAATTTTAAACACTCTATAATCACTTTGCCTAATATTTAAAGTGAACCAAAATAAAAAATTATAATTTTTCAAAAATATGAAAATGATTCAAAAAGTTCTTTATATAGCAGGAGGATTTAAAAATTTGCATTAATTCTGTACAAATTTGCTATATAAATTTTTCATGCTAAAATACAGTAATTTACCAATTTTCTGAATTGTAAACATGGACATGAACCTGGTCCACATTTGGTACATTTATTGCTTGTGTCAAAAACAAAAAAAAAAAAAAAAGCGAGGCCAAGCAAATTTTTTTTGATAAATATTCAAAATTGTCAATACAAAAAAAATTTTTTTTTTTTTAAAAAAGCCGTTATATGGAGAGTGGTTGTAAAAGTGGTCAAATTTTAATCATTTTCCACAAGATTAATTTATGTATTAAAAAATAATGATATACCAAATTTCATTGAAATATCTCAAATATTTATTAAAAATATCTTAAATTTTCTTAAAATAGTTTGATAACAAACAGACAGATGGTCAGACATATTTCAAATAATTCGGAAAGTTATGGTGCGTTTCTTCCAAACGTTACAAACATCTATACAAAATTATAATACTTTTTAGCATACACGGTCTAGAATACAAAAGATTTCTCCATGTTAAGTTGTTTCTCATTTTTTTTTTTTTTATGGAATTTTATGTACAAAAATATATTTATGTGTAAAATGAGAGTTCAATATAAATAAATTTCTGTTCGTCTAAGTTTACACCACAAATGAAATTACTTGAAAGTTTAGGCAGATGATTAGAATGTCGAATTTTTGCTGAATAACAAGCATTTGAAATTTTTTTCCCTTTTTTTGTGTTTTCTTTTTGTTTTATTTTTTTGTTGTTGTAGATGCTTTAACCCTTTTTTTTATAAAGTTTACATGAAATTTTCAAAAGTCTACAAGGCCTTATTATTAGGAACGATTATTGGTTCGATATTTTCTCTTAATAAATTTATTTGCACTTACACTTTAAAGAGATGAAAGTTATATACATTTTGGATACTTGATGGGGATTTGTAAAATTCAAAGGACTAAGTAGCATTTAAATGGTTTAAGGGATGTTTCCTTAACCGTAATACAAAAGTCTTGAAGTTACAATTGTAAGGAAGTACTTTTGCACGAGTTCTTCCCGCCCTGAGTCTAACTCAGCTGGGACGCCAGGGTTCAATCGGCTTCCTTGCAGACCAGGTTAAATATATACATGTATAAAAGAACCCGATCGTGCACTTACCCGAATACTTGAATTTTACATTTGCAGAAAAACAAACCTCTCCTTCAACAATAAGCACTAATTTCCGTTTAAATTTTTGTTTTATGCAAATTGATTGTTACTGTTAATTTGCCTTGAAAATTCTTAGTTCTAAAACGAAATTCATTTCACAATCGTTCAAGTACTTTTCAATTCTTCGTTTGCAAATGCTCTCGGTATGATTTTTTTTGTTTCTTTATTCTTATTTTAATTCTTCTTATTTACACGACCACATGCTTTTCATCCCAAACGGCGTATGCCTCACTTCGTACTCCCTAATTTTCATGTTTGCTCGTTTTTAAAAACATACAACGAATCTTCGAACATGTAAGCTCTCTCTTCTAATCTCGCTCTCACAGGCATAGACAGCATAGACGGCTAACGGGACTCTTACGAGTGATGATTTAGAAGGATAGAGTAATGGTTTTTGTTGTGGTATGGGAAAAAACGAGGCTTCCGACTTTTCCCTTACACAATATTACTTTAACGGGCCACGATTGTCATTCAGTTTATTTATTCAAATTCAAATTAATATAAAAATATTTATTTATGTACAATTGATAATATTATTTTATATTATACTAAAAGAAGATTTTTTTTTTGTCCTAATAGAATTGTACCTTTTTGCTATTACTGAAAACGCTCCTTTTATCATATAATGCCATTTGCCTTGAAGTTCTTTTTATATGATAAAATTGTGTAATTGAAAATATTGTAATTAAATACATACAAATACATTTACATACACACATGCACATACCCACACACACACGCACAACATTATTAATATTTACTTTTTCATATGGAAAGAATAGAAGCCTTAGGTTAAATATATTATCCTGTATCCTGTTTCTTTGTCTTTTGTAGTACTTCATATAATAAATTCTTTTTTCTTCAATATATCACTTTCATTTCAATGTTGAGGGCAAACAAAATTTAACAAAATATCTTCTAACATTATCAATTATCAATTACATGGAAATTTTACAGAGAGAGAGAAAGACGAACGGACAGATGGACAAATGGTGAAATGGACGGACGTATGGACAAGCAGAGTTAAATAGTTTTCGAGTTAAAAATTAAACGTTTTATTATGTTTTTTTTTTTTTGGCAACTTACTAACGTAGCTGTATCAGAAATGATGTAGGGTGCCTTGCAAAAAGTGTAAGAATTGCATTTCAATGTAAAAGAACCGTTGAAATGGTAGTTGGCTTCAGCCATTTGTGTTTACTACACATTTAATAATTTTGTAATAAGTTATTGAAAGTGTGTATGTAAGTGTGTGTGTGTGTGTGTGCTTCAATCGGCATATATATAAATTCTTTGTCAGTTTGTATTACAAAATTAAAACAAAAACAAAAAACTTTGCAAATTTTGCAAAAACAAACAAACAAAAAAAAAAAAACTGAGGTGTTCTTAGTTTACGTTTATCGATTTTATTCATTTTATTCAATACCAAACTGCCTGCGAAAATTTCCAATGTTTCTACCAAATTTTATTTAGATATTTAGACAAATGGTCAGTTCGATAGACGGACAGATAAACAGACAAACTTGTCTAAATCGATACGGAATTTAATGATGATCAAGAATATTTATACTTTGTAGAATCTGGATTGTTTCATTTTAATTGTTACAAGTATAATGATAAAATGAATATACCACCAAACTCTCGGTAGTAGACATAATAATATGCCCGGGGATCTATGAGTAATGTAATGTAAAATAATGTAACAATAAAATGTTTCTCTGCTTTTTTTTATTTTTATTTTTTTCTTCTTTTTATTTACGCTATCAAATTTACATAATGCCGCATTTAATAGATAATCATTACTTTTCTATATGGAAATTTTATAATAAAAAATTGTTAATAGATGTTTATTTATGTATAGAGATGATAAGAAGGATCATATTTAAATTTTATGAAATTTCTAATTTGTTCAATTTAATACAAACTTTTTCATAGTTAGTTAGATGATTGCCATAGAAAATGGCTAAGTGAATGAATGTATGTATGCATGTATGCATACATGTATGTATATAAGTATGAATAAAAGAATGAATAAATATGAATGGTATGGCATTGTACGGCATGCTTTGATTTAGTTTAGTTTGGTTTAATTTGTTGTTAGTTTAGTTTGGTTTAGTTTGGTTTGGTTTGGTTTGGTTTGGTTTGGTTTAGTTTGATTTGGTTTGGATTGGTTTTAGCATAGGTATATGGTATGGTATGGTATGGTATGGTATGGTATGGTATGGTATGGTATGGTATGGTTGACTTCAGTCGGTTGAAGCTGTCATTGTATATAGTATTATGTACACGTTTGGCATTTGTTTTTGGGTTGTCAACAAAAATTTTCTTTGAAATCACTAACAGATGTTGATTGAAATGAAAGCAATTGTTTTGTTTGTTAACTAACAAATTTACACATACACTCTTTTATATATGTACACAATATACAAAATATTATACTATGCTATGTAAATGGTTATGTATGCGGGTTATGGATATAATGATAATGCAAACAAATATGTACACAAATATATATAATATATATATATATATATATATATATATATATATATAATATATAATATATAGATGCCATTATCATAGAATACTCATTTATATGAAAATTGAATTTATGTTTAATATGCCACAACACACCATGGGCTGGTATTAATAAAATTCTCTATATGATGCTAAAATACTACTACTAATATCGCAGAGTTTCTAAAACAATGCCACATGTAAAAATGAGGGCAATTTATAATTTAACAAGAAAAAACTAAAGATAAAAACAAACAAACAAAAATACTAATAATGAAAAATGCAAAAAAAAAATAAATAAATAAATAAATAGAAGTAAAAATGACTTGAAATTTATGCCAGACAATTGATACCTTAAAATATTAAAATGAAAATTATGTCCTTAAACGATTTCAACTAAATTTGAATTCAGTACTCTAAAATACATTTTAATTACTTGCAACGAATTGATCAAGCGTTCCAGTTCCAATCTGTCATACTCTTTACTCTGAATTACACATCGATTTAGTCGAATATTATATTTCTAGGAGTATTGGAAAAATCATGCGTTAATAAATAATGCTTTACATATGAATCGATTTTATACTGCAAATTCTATATCGTTGATATAGAATTTAACAATACTTAATTTTATATTCTAAAATTATTTAATTTTATTAAAAGATAATTAATTCATATATTATTTAAATTAATAGTTAATATAATTAATTAAGAATTTAAATAATAATTAGTTAATAAATCAATTAATAAAAAAATTAATTACGTAATTAATTATTATAATTAATTATTTATTTAATAAATAATTAAATATTTGATCGTTAATTAATTAATTATGTATTTAATAAATCATCAATTGCTTAATTAACAAAATAATCACTAATAATTACTTAATTAATAATCAATTAATTACTTAATTAATAAATAATCAAACGTTTAATAAATTAAATAATTATTGATTGAGTAATTAGGGGTTTTTTCATTATAGAGTAATCAATTAATTAACAATTAATTAAATAATAATTAATCAATTAATAATCAATAATAATCAATTAATAATTATTTAATTATTTAAATAATCATCAATTAATAGAAAATTAATCTTTCACTTAATTGACATTTAATCCATTAATTAAATAAAATATAATTAATTAATAATTAATAATTAATTTAATCCATTAATTAATTAAATTGATTTATATGCATATTATGTAATTAATTAATTACATTTTATAGTTATCTTATAGTTAAAGGGGTGTAGCAAAATGACATTTGATATGCCAATGTCATTTCCGAAAAACTATAAACCTATTACATAAAAAAATCTTCAAGTAAAATTTATTACTGCGTAATACCATCTGTATAATTATGAACAGATTTAATGTGTTCCAATGTAAGGTAATTAATTGTCCATTGTAATGACAGGTGTATAAAATGTCGTATTATTAATTTTAAATAGACAGACAAACCATTTTTCGTAAATTGTATTTAATGATTATATGAATACATGAATGACTGAATGAGAGAATGAGTAAATACACGATTGAATTGATTCTTCTTTATTTTGCATTTACTTTGCCTTGCTTTTATGTATTTGTATCTAAATAATGTACAGATGGCGCCATCGTCTAGCATGTGTTGTATGATTATGATTGCAAATAATACTAAGAGCAATAGCAATTTGTGAAGAGAGCACCAACAAAAATAAAAACAAAAAAAAAAAAAAACAAACAAAAAAACAAAAACAAAAATGAAGTAAACTTTCGGTTTAAGTATGTTTTGTCACATACAGCTGACGATAATTGAAATCTATCATTGTTCTTCTTATGCTTTTCCTTGAACATTTTACTTTTAATTCCAGTTCTACTGTATTATTGTTTATGCTTTATTATTGTTATTGCAATTATTATTATTATTATTATTATTGTCTTCCCCCCCCCCCCACCCTTTTTTTTTTTTTTTGGTTGTTTGTTTCAATAATATTTCTTGTTCTCCTTAGTTTTACATTTCTCCCATAAGGACAATTTAAATATAAACAATTTAGAAATAAACTAAATGAAATTGTTAAAATCGATTAAGGATGTTTTTCAAATGCTCTACACATTCTGCTAAAACCATATAGAAAAGATAATAAAATAATTTATAAGTTGGGAAAGTCAAAAATTGTAATTTGCTTAAATAATGTAAAAAGTTCGTTATGTGCGAGAGTGCTCAAAAAATTATTCAAGCAAGGACCTGATGGCAACTTGCAACATGCTAAATGATAAAAATTATAAGGCTCTGGAAAATGTCGTCACAGATGAGAGCTAAGGCCAAGAATCATCATAAAAGAAATATACAATTAAGTCAGCACCAGAACCGGAATGGGCGCCAAATCTTAAAACTTTGCAAAAAGTTTAGCGTCTTTTATAAAACTTCGCTTTCTTTGCAGTCAGACCTTTCATTGAAGCCCGATCGTTTTAATCATGTTTTATTGATTGCAAAAATTATTTGACTATTTATACGATTTCAATCAGTTGATCATTTAAGGCAAATGAAAAAATTATGTGATTAGGAAAGTTGAGTTATTATCGTACGAAATTTAAAAGGCTTAAATTTGATGGAAAAGTAATTTGTATAGCATTGTAAATTTTAAGTGAACAGCCCCAATCACTTTATGTGTCGATTTATGTATTCTCCAATAATGAAGCATATTTTATTAATTTCGTATAAACGATTCTACAAATTTGTTTTGAATAATTCAGACGTCAACCATTTCGGAAGAAAGTAGATGTCATTTGACGTCATACTGTTTGAAATTATCCATAAAGTCCATAGTTTGATTAATGAATTTTCTTCTTTCATATTGAATGCATTAAAGTCCGTTCTAAATCCATTTTATTGGATAATCGATTTATGAAATTCTCTTACCTTTTCATTTAAATTTCTTTCCAAACAATAAAAGTTAAATAAATATACTAATTTCAATTTTCGAACATATTTTGAATATTTCCGTTTGATTTAATATGAAGTTTTTCTCTTTTTTTCTTGAAATTATTTATTTTGATTTAATTGTTTTTATTCATTAAACTAATTTCAATTAATTTCATTTAATTATTATTAAAATTTCTATTAGAATGGAAATGTACATAGATTTTATTTATGTTACGTGTTAAAACGGTAAAATACGTACTTTCAGCACAACAATTTTCATAAATAACATACATACATACAAACACACAAGCATACATACATACATACATACAAACATACACGTATACTGATGATGGCTTTTGAAAAATTAATTCAACAAAAATAAAAAAAAAAAATTACAAAAAAAAAAAAAAATTAAACAAAAAAAAAAAAAAGGAAAAGGAGTAAGTTTACTAAGAAAACATAGCAGAAGAATATCGAGATATATAGAAATTATAAAAAGATTTTTAAAAATTTCAATAAAAATTTTTACAAGTAATTTGAGCAAAGCATTAGACTGTTGAGAAAATCATGATAACATTGAAATGAAAAGTAGAGACAGACAAAGAGAAAGACAGGCAGAAAGAGAAAGAGAAGAGAGAAGAGAGAGAGAATGTAAATTTATATTATAAGAAAATATTATATTTTTTTATTGTTGCATTAATGAATGAATGAACTATTTAGAAATTATATTTCCAAAATTTTTAACAACTATCTTTGGATTTTTTTACTTAACACATAAAATTTGATGATGGAACAAAATAAAACAAAATGAAACAAAAAACAAGTTAAAAAGTTAAAAGTAGAGGAAAAGTTTTAAGTAAAAATAGAAAACAAAAAACTTTTGAAATAAAAATAATAAGTAAAAATAATAATAAAAAAAAAAAAAAATGAAAAACAATTAAAATATAAAATAAAGCAAATCAAAAGAATAAGTCAGTCTACAAAATGTTCAATTTCATTGAAAATCTTTGGTGGAGAAGCAAATCGAAAGTTATTTTGCGGCATACTTTTCTTTTTTCATTTCATTTCAATTGTTTCATTCGTTTTTTTTTTTTTTTTTTTTTTTTTTGTCTCATGTTAATCACATCGATATTATACTAGACACAATTATCTATGTATACATAATAAATGGAAAATTTCTATTTATATATATAAATGTAAATTTCTTCTTCCCCAATTTTACATTTTATATTTTACGTTAAAAAATTTTACATTTTCCGTCATATTTTTATTTTTCTACTTTTTTAGCTTCTTTTTTTTTTTATTTTTAATTTATTTGGTTTGCTGTAGCTATGAAATTTTGGCATAATCATAAATACACCACATACATTTACACATACAAATACATTAAAGAGTTAATTGGAAAATTGTATTTAAAAAACAAAAAAAAAAAATTGTATTCGATATTTTTGCTTACTGGTTTTATTTTCTATTGCATTTTCTTTTTCTTTTTCTTTTTTTCATATATTTATTCTTCTTTTGATATTTTTTTTTTTAGGTTTTTTATATTTATGTTTATATTTATATATTAAATATAAAAAAAATTCTTTTTCATATATATATATATATTTTTTTTGTAAAATTTTTATTCAAATATTTTGTGTATCCTTCACCCAGTTTATGTATTATAATTTAGAATGATTCTATAACTAAGTATTCAAGTGTAGGTATTTTATATACCTTAGGAATTGACATAACCAATTATTTTGTTTGTCCATTTATCTGTCCATTTTTATGCCTCCTATTAAAGCATTTATACTTAATATTCGATTGGTTGTGCATAAATATTTAATATTTCTTAAAATTATAATAAAATAATTAAGAATATTATAGGCGATGGTGACCGACTCTCAAATACACTCTACACAATTTTATGTAATGTATTTAAAAGGCCAAATGAATGAATTACAAGTCAAGAAATTTTTTGAGAGATTCCTTATATGGCAGAAGATAAAAGTCAAAAGACAGAAGAAAAAATAATCTAACCGGTCCAAATTTATTATACATATTTTGTATGTTAACATACAAAAAAATGAAATGCCATTTTTTATTAAATTTTTTTTTTTAAATTGTCAGTTGTTTTACATCTAAAAAATTTGGTTTTCTCGTAAAACACTTTTTATGGGAAATGGTCATAAAAATGTTTCAATTTTAATCATTTGTTATGGGATTCGTGTTTGGGTTAAAATATGTCTATACAACAAAAAATTTTATTAAAATATCTCAAAAATTAGGATCAGTAGCTTGATAATAGACGGACAGACAGATGGTCAGTTAGATAGACAAGCATCAAAAAAAAAGTTAAATATGCTTAAATTAATTCAGAATGTAATTCTGAGTGGATCGATATAATAAAACATGCGTCTATCTCAGCTTCTTCGGAATTTTAATAAACATTCATGCACACTTATTATACCTGGGTACCTGGGTACCTGGGGGGTACCTGTGTACCTGGCGGGTACCTGGGGTACCTGTGTACCTGGGGATACCTGTGTACCTGGGGGGTACCTGGGATACCTGGGTACCTGGGTACCTGGGGGTACCTGGGTACCTGGGGGGTACCTGGGTACCTGGGGGGTACCTGGGTACCTTGGGGGTACCTGGGTACCTGGTGGGGGTACCTGGGTACCTGGGGGTACCTGGTACTGGGGGTACCTGGGTACCTGGGGTACTGGTACCGGGGGTACCTGGGTACCTGGGGGGTACCTGGGTACCTGGGGGGTACCTGGGTACCTGGGTACCGTGGGGGTACCTGGGGGGTACCTGGGTACAAGTGCTGTGCGGTATAAAAGGTATGCTGAGAAATTTTGTGAATGTTTTAGGCCCTTAATGGCCACATTAATTATATGAAAGTTATTCTAATCTTTATAGAAAATGATTTAGTAAAACTTGTATTAAACATAACGATCATATGAATTAAATAAAGTTAAAATATCTGTATGATGAAGAAATGCAACTTGTAATATTTGTTTTAGGTTTTGCCTTTGCCTTTGCCTTTGCCCTTGAATTTGAATTTACTTGTGAATTTGCTTGTGAATTTGTCGTTGCTTTGCGTTTGTTTCTTCATTGTTTTTGTTTGTTTGCTTAGTTTATTTATTTATTGTATTTTGAGTAATTTTATTAATTAATTTATAATTTATAATTCGACTAGCACATGTACTTCTTTTTGGGTTTCATCATACGAATGCGTCATTTGGTTGCAATGCCATTAGTTATTAGATTGCGTGATTGTGGTGGTTGCGGTTGTGCGGATGGTGGTGCCACAACAACCGATACACCTGAACCTGATGTTTGCTTCTGTTTTTGCTTTTGTTGATGTTGCTGTTGTTGTTGTTGTTGTTGTTGCTGTTGCTGCTGCTGCTGTTGTTGTTGCTGCTGCTGCTGGTGATGTTGTTGTTGTTGTTGTTGCTGCTGCTGCTGTTGTTGTTGTTGTTGCTGCTGCTGCTGTTGTTGTTGCTGTTGTTGTTGTAATGTTGGCGCCTGTGATGATGGTTGATTATGGCTTGCCGTTTGCAAGGGCGTTGATGGTGAACGTGGCATAGCACCGCGCATGTTACTTGTTAAGGGTATAACTTGTGAGCCATGTTTTGCCGAGTGCTCTGTTGGACGTGTTGTACCACAAATCTTATAAATATATCGATACAAAAAAAAATGCAAAAAAAACAAATACAATAACAAATAAAATGATGAAATGGATGCAAAAATAGCAAAGAAATTAAGTACAATTTATATTTATACAATAATTTATGTACTTGATGATGATGTTCCCAATCTTTGTGTTGACAAAATGCACCACAATAGCGAGCCAAATTACAGCCGGAACATGTTTCTGCAGCTTTGCGTCCACAATTCCAACAAGCCTTTCGTATCACATGAAAGTAAATTCTATTGAAAATATTATAATCATATGCTCCCCAATTAATCCCAACTACCCGTTATATATTTTTATATTGAAATTTTCTCATACATATATATAAAACAGGTACTTACATTTTGTGTTGGCGCAATTGATGGTGATTTATTATCTAAATCGCGTTCTATGCCACCCGATTGTCGAGTAATTTCAACAAAAAATTTTTCCATACGTAAACGTTCTTGGGCCATTACTTCAGCGGCTCGCGTTTCGGCAGCTACTACAGCTCTTTGAATTTCAATTACAGCTTGACGTTTTACCTTAAGTGAAAAAAATTTTACTTATGAAATTGTCAAATGTAGCAATGAAAAAATTAAAAAAATAGCAAAATTGTCAAAAATCGAAAAAAAAAATTTTTTTTGAATGATTTGCAAGTTTAACTTATTTTTTAAATAATTAATTACCTGATTAACAGCTTCTTCGGCATTTCTTTTAAATTCAGATACTTTCTCTTCAGTTTGGCGTCTTAATTCAATTAAAGTTACTTCTCCATATGACGGTTGTTGAGGCTCAACACCTCTTTGTTGTAAAATAGTAATAGCACGTTTTGTCTTATCGACCATGGCAGAAATACAATTAAGCATGGTATGAATATTTTTCCATTCTTCTTCACCGCTCATACCTGGACCATTAATTGTATTACTGGGTCCATTATTTCCACTATTCGATATAATATTACGTGGCAATTGGCGATGATTTACCGTTTCATTTGGCACAGAATTCCGTATTTCTCGTTCGTCTCGATGATTGGACTAATTAAAATACATTAATACAGACCAAGTTATTTGGCTTTTTTTGTTTTCTTTTTTTTTTTTTTTTTTTTTTGATACTTACTTTCTCTACTAAATTATTGAATGATGATTCGGTTTGTGGTGCTGTCGGTCCACTTGTTGAATAATCAAATATCGTCGATGGATTGGTTGTGTATTGTAAACGGCAATCTGGCGGCGGTCCTGATACAGTTAATTGCGCATTATGGGCATGCATACGTTTCGGTGGTGGATAAGTAACCAATATTACCCAATCTTTGCCCCATTCATGACCAATTTGACCCATCTCCATACATCATATGCCATCAGAAGTTCGCCTTTTAAATGCCATATTACCATTTGCCGTTGATGGATTATCAATTTGCACAAAAATATCACTATATTCAGCTGGTGGTCCATGTGGTGTAAATTCCATAACACAATTTTCGTTCGAACTTACATATTGTAAGGTCGTCTTGTTTTGTTTTTTTTTTTTTTTTTTTTTGGTTTAGATGTAACCACAAATGACCACACAAATAAACCAGAAAAAGAAAAAAGCCAAAATCAAAATCAAACTCATAATATAACGATTGGAGACGACATACATACATTACATACCCTACATCACGTACTTGTAAAGGAATACCCAGAATTGAAATAGTTTAAAAATTGCGTCCTATGCATTTTGATAATAAATTTTTATGTACAGATAGACAGACGTACAGACAAATAGGCTTAAATCGTATCAATCTAATATTACTGAGTTGATCTATAAAATAAATCGTGGATCTATATCAACTTCACATAAACATATAATACCAAGGTACCACCTTGTGATGTAGGGTATAAATTAGATGAGGTATGACTAGAAAATAAGATAAGGCATTGCCACATACTTGACTGGTAGCTCGTGCTAGAGCAACAATTTCTCGTTGTAATAATGTAACGTGATTCTTTAAAAGTGGTATAACGTATGGTCTCAGAGGTAAATTGATGGCATCTTGTAGAGCTAAACGAAAATCCTCTATTGTCATATTGCCACTGGCCAATGATATGACTAGACCTCTAACACGTTCACTAACTTCTGGATGGACTTCTTGAGCTAATTGCACCAAAGAGCCAAGAAATTTACGAATTTTACCTAATAATCGAGCTTGCTCCACATGGGCAGCAACTACTGCTGCACTAGTTGCTGCTACAGCTGTCGCTTGGGTAGTTTGACATTGAGATGGTGGTGGTGGTGGTGGTGATGGTGGTTTTGGCGGTGGAACAGATGGAGGCGTTTTTGTTGTTCTTACAACTGCACCATTAATTACGGGCGATGCGCTAGCATTTCGATTCGGTCTAGGCGGTAAAGTCATCGTTGTTGTATGCTGATGAGTTTGATGCGGTTGATGTAATTGAGGTGACATTGGCGAACGTGGTGCTATTGCACGTACTGATTCTGGTGAATCAGGTGTACGACAGGATCGTTTATGATTCGATCCAATCATAGAATTTCCACTAGAATTATTATTAATAGCATTAGATGTACTTTGGGCATCCTTACTGCAACTGCCACCAGAACTATTCGATATGCCTTCAAAATTCAAACAAAAAAAAAAAAATCCAAAAAATCCAAAAAAAACCAAAAAAACCAAAATAATTCTAGTCACTCTAATAATAATAATTGGTAATTGGGTAATTATAATATTTTAGATTGTACCATCTCATTCATAATGAATATTTACAAAATAAAAATATCTTTTGAAAGAAAAAAAGTACACGAAATTATTTTCAACTGTTTAAAGTTTGCTTACAAATAGTTGAAAAATTTTCTATAAACCAGAACACCATCATAAGCTCCTAAAATATTGCTCAGATACCTAAAAGTTTTCTTACATTAAAATTATTGGCCAAGGGAAAAGTTTAACACAATTACAGAGAGGGGTAGAAGTACAAAGTTTTATTATGTATTTTGTATATTTGTGCCATGCCATGAAATGCATTTGCCTTGTGGCACTTTGTATATATATATATATATATGTATGTGTGTATATGTGTATGTGTGTATATGTGTATGTGTGTGTATGTGTGTATGCATAGTTGATTGAATAGATGGGTTGGCTACTGAAAGGTTTTTACCATGCATACACACACACACCTAGACACACATACATACACAATTCATCTGTACACTTAGACGCAGGCAACAGCTGTCCGACACATCATAAATGCATTAGTTAAATAGGAAACAACTAAAACATCATCATTAACAACAACAATAACAACAACACCAGCAGCAACAACAATATAAAAAAATATTATCCTGGCAATAACATAAATGAGTGAATAGCCTTGCAAGAATATAACGTTACATGGAAATGAAAGATGCCGATCGTGACCAACTCTTCAAAATATTCCACACGATTTTGCTAAATCCAGAACTTTCTGCATTAAAATGTTACAAAAAAAAAAAAAAAAAAAAACAAAAACAAAAACAAATAATAATTAATTATAATTATAATTTCAATTTTTGTGAATGATTTGCAATGTTTATATTCTGGC
Organism: Melophagus ovinus; assembly: GCA_023089585.1. NCBI lineage: Eukaryota > Metazoa > Arthropoda > Insecta > Diptera > Hippoboscidae > Melophagus > Melophagus ovinus. The sequence goes on from JAKKIB010000180.1 coordinate 3,060,441, forward strand.
AAGGGGCGTAGGGTGGTGGGTGGGTGGTGGGGGTAGGGGGGATCTACCACAAATGAAACTTTTGAGCTATACAATAATTTCTGAAAAAGTAAAGAAAAACAAACATTTTTAAGATAAAAAACTTGTTAAATGTTACTCATATTTATTTTTTTTTTAGTTCTACTAAACCAAAATATTCTGCAATTTTTTTTGCAGAAATAAAATACCGAATAGATCTCTCTAATAAAAAAAAAGATGACTTTACTTGCATGTCACAGATATTCATCTAAAATTTATAATGCCATCTTACTACAAAAGATGTTGGTTTTAAAAAAAAAAAAAAAAAAGGAAAAAACAAATGTAGCAAACAATAACAACAACAAAAACAACAATAATAAAAAAAAAAAGGTAAAGAGAAAGAAAATTGCATCTAGAAATAGTTCAACAATGTTAAATGTTAATGATAAGAAACAATGATAAATCATAGATGACTTTTAAATATCCTACATCACTTGATTTAAAATGATAGAAATTTCAAATAAATGAATTTTGACTCAAAAAAAAAAAAAAACTCGATTTACATAAAATTTTGTCCACATACTTTTTACGTTAAAATGCAAGACAACGCAAAATTTTTTATTAAAATCTATTCAAAAAATCGTAAATTTTTTTTTTGTTTTTTTTTTTTTTTGTTTTGTTTTTGCCGAAAAATTTTTAAATGGATAGAGATTTTAAAAAATAGTTTAATCTAAATGAAATTTTCTGTAAACATTTTTAATATAAAAATATAAAGTTATATTAAATTTTGTAAAATTTCTAATTAAAAGTGCAATTTTTTTATTCAAAAAAAAAAAAAAAAAAAAAAAAGGCCTTCAAAATGATCTAAAAATAATACTTTTTGATAGATTTCATTTATGTAATAAAATTTCCAGAAGTTAAGTCACAAATTGCACTCAATAAGCGTACTGAGAAATGTTCGTACAGATGAATTTCAATTGATTCAATTCATATAATAAATGAAGGGATTAATCTCAAAATCTTTCTAGAAAATACAAATAGATACAAATAGATATAAATACAAATAAACTTATAATAACTTGGCCAATAAATGATGTTATAGTATAAAAAAATAATAATTATGAGCGGTTGTGAGCAAAAATGTTTAATGTTTAATTTTGATATTGATGGCACTGACAATGGCTATGGCCATGGCTAATGATCTTAATATTGTTATTAATGTTGTAACTGATGTTACGTAATGTTTCGTATTAAATTTTAACATGCATAAATTATGAGATATATCATCAAATATTATTAATATTAATACATTTTTGTTATAACAATTTTTTACTTACCACTCATAGCAATTTCAGATGTGCTTTGCTTGCTATTGCTAACATTTAGTTAATTATTTAAATTTTATATGTAATTTATTTTATATAAATAATAAAATTATATAAATATTTATAAATAAACAAAAGTTACAAATTAAATGAGTATAAAAATGTGACAAAAAAAAATTGTTGATTTTTTTTTCTTTTTTTTTTTTTTTTTTGAAATTTTGAAAGGTGAATTATCTTTAAAGAAAATTGTTTTTTTTTATTTTTTTTTATAGATATATGAAAATTTTAATAATTAGATTAATGAAAATGTAAATTGCATGAGGTTTAGATCACTCCAATGCTGTCTAACTGTTTAACTGCTTAACTTCTTAACTGCCTAAACTCCATGGAGCAAAAAAGGCGTACTGGGCATATGAATTTTGGCCCATTTGTTACTTTTTCTTCTTCATCGTATTATTTTTGTTTGTTGGTTTTTTTTTTTTTTTGGTTTGTTATTTCCCCATCTAATCAGATTTTTTATTTTTTAATTAGATGATTTTATGATCGAAATTTGAGAAATCCCTTTGAAATATTTGTTAATCATTGTCCATGAAGTATTATAAATTTGTATGGCAATTTCTATGAATGTTATAATTTTTTTTTTTTATCCATTTAAAGGTCATTTATATTAATTACAGTAAAATTAAGGATTCAGAGACTGCCAAAGTTGATTGATTGTTTTAGTATTTGATACCATTAAAAAATCTCTTACGTGATAACTGATAACTGACAACTGTTAATTTGTCAAAAAAAAAAAAAAATAAATAAATAAATAAATCTTTAGATTAAGTGATTTCTTTTACTACCTTTAAATTCTACATTCAAACGAATCAAATCATTCGGCTAATTTTTCTTTTTTGCAGAAGAGTTTGATTTTTTTTGAATTTTTAAATTTGATGAATTTTTCTAACTCAAATATTTAATTATGAATTAATTTTAAAAACCATAATTAATACAACAATGCCAAAAATGTTGTTATTAACGCTTGAGAAGAATTTTTAAATTTAATTGAAATTATTTTTTTTTTTTAAATTAACAACAAAACAAATTTTTACTTTGCTTCATATTTTTAATATCAATTTTTATATAATTAGCAACATTATTAGTGTTGTCAACAATGCCAATTATTATCAATAATAATAATATTAAGAATATTATTGTTACAATTATTTAAAAAAAAATTCTATATAGTTTTGTAATAGAAAGGCAAAAAGGCAAAGCACAAAGAAACAAAGAAACAAAGAAACAAAGAGACAAAGAATTTTTTCGTGTAATAAATTCTTGTAATAATTTTGTCATTTTACACTTTTATTATTTAAGTGTTACTTTTGTTTCTTATTATTATTATTATTATTATTATTATTATTATTATATTATTGTTTTTTATTATATAAAAATTTTTTCTATTACAATTATTATAAATGTCAATACAATATAAAATAAAAACGCCTTCAGTAGAGATAATATTTTATCTGAATAATTTACAAATGAAAGCATGTAATTTATGTAAAAAATATTTACATCTGCATTTACATATAATAATAATAATAATTAATATCGATCATATACGACTATTGGATACTCTATAATATATATAGATATATATATATTTTTTTTATAAAGGCATCTGTGGTTTTTTTTTTTTTTGACAACTTTTGATTGGCTTTAATAATCGTCTAATACTTATACCATAATTATGGGCGGACATTTTTGACTTAAGGCCTTGTCAATCAATGAAATTACATTTAAAATGTTTCAAAGTATCCTTCTTAACACTTTGTTAACAAAATTTACATTAAACAGAGAAACAGAGAAACAGACAGACAGACAGATAGAGAGAGAGACAAAGAGACAAAGAGACAGACAAACAGACAGACAGACAGACATATATCGACTCAGAATTTGTTTCTGAGTTTCAATTTTACGGGTATGTTACATACTATGTTACTGCACAATATGTAATACATATAAATATAAAGAAATACAAAAATAAAGTAAATTTTATCACAAATATGAATGTTACGAAATGTTACATGTTATAGAAAAATATACACAAGAGGAATGCATATGGAACACACAGTTGTTCAATTGAGCCATTTGTTAAAGCTGTTAAAGCAAATGTTACAATATGGTTTTATCGATACATTAGAGATGAGGTTTTATTGGCTGCATATAGAGATCATATTAAAATGAGTTAAGAGATGCTCTGCCATAATGCTTAAATGACATGGGAATGATAAATTTCAAAATTATATTTTACTTTTATATATAGAAAAAGTATGTATGTATGTATGCATATGTATGTATATATGTATGTATGTATTTAGTTATATAGAATGCGTACATTTGTCCATATAGAAGCTTTTTATATGATTATGACAATTTTTATTGGCCATCATGATAATAATAATGATAATAATGATGATAGTGATGATAATGATTTTGTTAATTATGTAGCTGAGTATTATGATGATATGAATATTTGTTAAATTATCATTATTTACTTGTCTCTCACATCCCTCCCAAAATAGAACAAAAAAAATGAAGAAAAAAAGAAAAAAGAAAAAAAACCAAAAAAGTAAAAATAAAAGAAACAAACCGGGCAACAATTGAGCTTAACTAGCTATGTGGAGCATCCTAACCATCCTAACCATTCTGTCCATATATTATTTAACCACAAATATGTCAAGCTAAAACAGGCACAGCTGTATAAATTTTACATAAAATTCTCTTGCTCTCTCTCTCTCTGTTTCGCACTCTCAGGAGGATGTAAATGATAAATATATATAACGGTAGTTATAACAATAACAAACAAATAAATAAAATAAGCAAATTATATGAGATTTTAGTTACATCTTGTGCACACACCATTCCATCACTCAAGATCTCTAATTCAATTTGATTAGCACAATTCTTCTCTGATCCAATTTTTTTGCCGTTTTTTTTTTTGGTTTTTTTTTTTTGAACAATTTTTGCCTAATTTTTAAGGCAAATTTTATAGTTTGAATGTGCAAATACACACACAGCCAGAGAGAGGGAGAGAGAGAGAGATAGAGAGAGATAGAGTGTGTGTGAGAGAGAGAGAGAGGGGGGGGGGAGAAAGTAAAAGACAGAGTCAGAGAAAGAGTTAGAGAGAGTGTGTGAGTGAGAGATTTTAGTTTAAATATGGAAAGATTTAACGAAAGTTCCTTTATAGACCAAAAATTTCAAGGAGGCATGACTTAAATTCGTTTCTTTTTCAGAAATAATTTTGAAAATTTTCGATAGACCTTGTTACATTTAATAATTCGAGTTTTTTGCGAATCTATAAATAAAATTTTTGCTTGAAAAAAAAACAATCGTTCCATTAGGCCATTAATAATTTAGGCCACATTTTATTATTAAACTTAAGTCTAAGAATTTTTCTTGGTATCTATTAATTAAATAAAATTTTTACACGATAATTAGGAGACATTTAGGATCTTTGATGCTTATTCAAGTGAGTACAATCAATTTTTAGGTAGCGTTTGCAAAATTTGTTAGAGAAAAGTCTGGAAGAGTACAGGTAAAATATTTGTTGCCTATTCGCTTAAGGGCCTTATAATGTTACCATACGCTGCCTCATCTAACTTTTATGTTTAATGAGTAAAATGAGTTTTATCGATTACAGAGCAACATAAATGACAATGTCAGCTGCAATATAACGATTTAGATTTCAAAATATGTGGGGGTGTTGTGCTTTATTTTTGTGTACCACCACCTAGAATTTTGGGGTATGTTCACTTTTTCATTATGTTTGTAACGCCCAGAAGGAAGCGTTGAAGGCCCAATATATTTTCGATTAATACCAATTTTTGAAATGATTGTAAATATTCCTCTGGTCTTAAAATTTTAGATAAAGATCTCAAATTAGACAGAATCATTCGAAGTTCTTGCACGTAGTTCGGAATTGAAATTGGATTAAATCGGTGAAAGGATATGCCTACAATGCACCATTAACTAAATCAAAACTTTTTATTCGTTAAAACATAGAAAGCTAAAATTTTGTACAAGTACGGAGACTATTAATCTATAACATCTATTCAAAAATCATGTTTCGTTTTCTATTGATGGCTCCAAAACTGAAACAATCTCTCTAAATCGTAATGTTATAGATTTGCCTCTAGCCAAATATAAATTTCATAGTTGTTTTCTTTTTGCTTTCAGGCTAAAGGGTTTTATCTGTTTTTGCGGACGTCCATCCAGAATATTTAGAAAAAGTTGAGATTTATCCATCATTTATTATGCCAATTCGTGTTAGAATCATTTTTTGATACAGTTTAACTCTCTATATCCGTCTGTCTAACTGTCCACTTATCCATATGCTTGTCCGTCTGTCTATGTAAATTTTGTTTAAATCAAAGTTGAAGCGAAATTGAATGAAATTTGCTATGTAGGCGTGTCTTGGCCCAATGATGGCCGCAAATAATTTCCATTATTTTTTGTTATTATTTGCTTTTGGCAAAATTTTCGTGTGAAGACTTTAAATTGTTAATCAACTAATATTAATAAGAGATCCAATAAATTGGGACGGTATTTTCAAAATTTTACCTATAAATTTAATATCTAACTTTCAAATGATAATCGCTGAAAATTATCCAAAAAAAAAAGGAAGAAAAGGAAAAAATTTAACGTAGAAAAAAAAAAACAAAACAAGGGAAAAAATTCCATAAAAAAAACGGCTTTTTTTGCATAAATTGTATCATCTGAAAAGTGATTGCTAAACAACAAAAATAATTTTGTTTCATTTGTATTTTATTATTTTCCTTCCATTTCATGTTCTCTTTTTTTTTTTTGTTTTGTTTTGTTCCTTTTTCTTCTTGCTTTGCTGTTCTTTTGGGGAATATTTTGTTGAAGTTTCTAATTTCCAAAAAAAAAAAAAAAAAAAAAAAAAAAAAAAGAGTTTTCTTTTTGTGGACCAATATAAAAAAGTAAATTTAATTTTCAAAATAACTATAAAATAAAATATGTAACAACAACAACAACAACACCAGAAGCAGCAGCAGCAGCAGCAATAACAATAACAATAAAACTAACAACAACATTAATAAGAAGAAGAAAAATAAGTGCATGAAGTACATGAAATATCAGAATAAAAAAAAACAAAAAACAAAAAACAAAAAACAAAAAACAAAAAAAAGTAAAAATAAAAGTAAAAGTAAATAAATGTACAATGGCAATAAGTATAAGCGACGTCAGCTGTTGTCATGCGAAAATGGCCACTAGAGACGGTCGCCAATAATGTGATTGTCATTATTGTTACATTTGTTATTGTCGTTGTTGCTATTATTATTATTATTATTATTATTATTATTATTATTATCGTTATATGCAAATACTTTTTTAAAACTTTGAAGCATTTTCATGTTTTTTTCTTGTTAGATTTTGCTTAAACATTTCTCACTTTTTCTATTCATCTAACAAAGAATGGGCGTACATTCATTTTGTAAAACAATTTTGAAACGATTGTGGCATATTTGTTTGTCTGTCTGTCCGATTAGCCATCTGTCGGTTTGTTATTAACCTACTTTTGGATGTAAAATTTGAGATATCAAGCATAAATTTTACAGAATCATTGCACTTTGACACTTCTTGCGATTTTGCCCAATTTTAAGATTAAAATTGGGCAAAATCGATCGAAGAATACATCCACAGTGTAATGTTAACTGAGAGTATCTATATTTTTTAAAGTAAAAATTTGTTAGCTTCTTTGCTTATAACTTATGGACTAATTACAAAATTGCAATTGGTTGACAATGCCACGCCTACCTAAAATTATACAATAGCAAAATTGCACTTTGCTTTTGTTTACGTTTTCCATCGACGACTCCAAAAATTTAAAGAGCTTTTCTGTGTCATAAAATCATAGTGTTTGAGTGCTCGATTTTCAAGACTTGGCTCCAACCAAATATAATTTTTTTACTTGTCCATTATTGTGCTGTTCTTGTTCTTATAATTTTTCGTAATTTTTTTATTTTGTTTTTTTGCTTTTGTTGTTTTTTTGTTTGTTCCCTTAACTTGCTACAATTTAAATATGCTCAAATATTATGAGAGGTATTATTATTATTATTATTGTTGTTGTTGTTGTTGTTGTTGCTGTTGCTGTCATAGATATTGTAACAATGAAAAAGTAAAAAAATATTATTTATTTGATCAATATTATGCCAATGGAATCTGAAATGATAATCTCAAAGCCAATGTCAAATTTGATATTTTCGTTGCGAAACGACCAACTAAGTAGCCAACTAGTCAAACGTCCACTCAAATAACCTATCTTTCTTCTAAAGAGAACTATAATATTTTAGAAAACTCTAAAACAAAAACACAGAAAAAAAAGAACGAAACACCATAAGAAAATAAGTATAAAAAAAAAGACCAAAATGTTATCATGGCGTTGTCTGAATTTATTGTTAACCATATGTTGCCAATGGTTGGTTTTATTCTTGTACTTGCCACAAACTATACAACAATAATAACAACTGTAAAAGTTGCTTAAATGAATGCAGCATTTTAGTATTTTTTTTTTTTTTAGCATTTAGTATAAATGAATACATAACAAATAAAAGTCTATTAGAATCTTTTGAAACTGATCATTCAATATAAATTCGCATCAGGAAAATCGAATAAAAAGTAAAAACAAAAAATAATAAGTAAAAAAATTATATTTGCCTGGGACCAAATCTTAAATATGCAACGTGTCATAGTTAGAAAATGTAAGTATAAATTAATGAAAATTTGTTATATTATAATTTCATGTAGGCGTGGCCAATTTATATAAAATTAGCTTACTGCCTTTTGGCCGTTTGCGAATAATGAGCAAAAAACTAGAAAATTACGCTTTAAAAAATGGAGATGTGTTTAATTAACGCTGCACTGTAGACGTGCCTTTTAAGGGGTTTAGATCATTTTCAATATCAGCCAGGGTGTAAAAACTTTTAATGCTTCTACCAAATTTGACCCTAATATTTCAATTTTTACAAGCTATAGGAATATTAATAATTCAAGGACCGAGCCACGATTCAGAATTGAATGCTGATCAAGAATTTACATATATACTTTGTAGGTTCTCGAAGGCGTTTCAAAAAAAAAAAAAACATGGATTTTTCTATAAACAATATCAAGAGTTTTGTGAATTCCTTTTATTTTTGAAAAGCTGAATAATATCTTAAAGGGAAATAAGATTTTAATATCAGGATAAGCTCAATTTTTAATTATCTTATTTGACAAATTTTTACAAATTACCAGACAAGAAAGTAAAAAATTATAATTTTTGTGAAATGTTTGTGCATGATTTAGAATATTTATTATATGGTAGGGATACCAAAAATTACATAAAACAAAATTAAAAAATATACAAATCTGATCGAAATTTTTTTTTACATATAAATTTTATGTTAAAAAAAAAATGCCATAACATAACCGTCTTTGGGTCAAAATATCATTTTGTAAAAAATTTTATTAAAAGAAACTTAAAAAATTGTGCCAGATAATTTCTTAAGAAATTTACATGGATGGTTGGATACCGATCTGTTAAAAGGATGGACAGATGGACAAATGAATGTAAGTGAAAATGAAATAGGGAAATGGAATAAAATTAAAATAAAGATGTTGAGAAATCTATGAATACGCAAAATTGTTAAAAATCTTTGATTTTACTTTACTAAGATTTCGGAAAATGGTTTCATGTGACTCTTTTATTTTCTACATTCTACATCAGCCTCTAAATCATATACGGAAATTATTCATTTCTGAATTCCGTTTGCTTTCGTTAGCTACAATCTCTGTGTCATTATAAATTTGATAATCAAAAATACTAAAATGTAAACAATTTCCATATTGTTGAGCTTAGCGTAAAAGGATATTTCTAATGGAAATATTTATTTGATTGCCCAATTATATTTTTTAAAAGGAAATGTTAACATTTATGTTTTTATTTTTGTTTTTTAAAGTAATTATGTAAAAAAAGCTTATTTAACATTTTTAATGTAAAAATACATACCTTTGGTGCGACGACTTGTCAAAAGACACGAAGGCGCTTCATAAGCATCCTTCTCAGTAATTTCTTCTTTTATTATGGTCTTACCATCCAAAGCCATCTAAAATGAATATAAGAAAAAAATCATGTGTCATACGTAATAAATTACATAAATTATAATAACAGTTAAAAGTCGACTTTTAAACACCCTACATCACTTTATCTAATAAGTTGAGTTAATAGTCTTGAAAAGAGATTTATTAAAACTTCAACATGGGAAAAATGATGATTTTCTTATTGCATAAGAGAGGCAAAAAGGGGCTCGTAAAATGGATCCATCTAGTCCAAACTTGGGATGGGTACATATATATATGATTTTTGTACCAATTTTTATCAAAAAATAGAATAATCTGATTTTCTTCAAAAGTAATCCTTCATGCATCTCTGGGTCTTAATTACGTCTGTCAGTCAAATTATGTTATTTCAGTCAAAAGTTGGGTCCATCTCAACTCCTTCAGGATGTTACATACATTCGCACAAACACACCAAATGGTGTGAGCCATAAAATCATATGTAAAAAATATAACAATTTTTTTTCCAAGTTAAACGTTTTAAGGGGCGTGGCCTTTGAGTCAAAAGAAACATGACAATTAATCTTGAATTGCAATAGAACAGAACAGAATAAAACGAAGAGAGATAAACCTTAATCTACTCCAATGGTACGAATTTTTAATGACCGATACAATAATCTACATGGTTCAGGATTCTGGCCCTTCTTACCAAATAATGCAATTATTACATATAAAATACTAAGACTATTTGTAAATAACGATTTATATTGGAATTTGAATAAACAAATTTTCAGGTGGACAGATTTAAAGCACTGTATAGCATAATTCTAATTCGATCGATCGATATTTGCTATACGAAAGATTTTCCAACGTCATATACAAGAAAAATTCTTTAACAGAGGGAAGAGCACACAGTGCAGTGAGTGTTTTACATACATGGTACACAAACGTACATAATGATCGCCAGCGTTGGTAGTCATGTCACGTCAAAGGCAAGGCGCCCCACAAATCTCAACTGTAGAGGAAAATCATTAAAATAATGAGCAATATTACGTTAGCAATTATACATACAAACACAATACACACATACACGCATACGTATAGATAAAAAAACTAAATAGAGATAGAGATAGAGATCGATATCGAGATAGAAGTATAAATTTCCGAGACGATTCTTAAGAGCTTATTTCAGTTATTTCCCATGCTTTTGCATTAACAAACAACGAATTTATGCTATCACTTCTTGTTAAAGTTTTTGTTATTTTGTTATTGTTATTGTTATTATTAGAATAAATGTATTTAGTTATTGCCATTGCTTGTGATTGTTTGGTTGATTGGTGTTCTTTCTATCACGAGGTACAAGTGTTTTAAAAGTTAAGCACTTAACAGGCGAACGCTGTTAATAAACACGGCCAAATGATAGCTAATGTTTCTGATGCCATTTAACATAACACTTGTCGGATATCACACATACACATACATTAGTTTACATTACATTGCATTGCATTGCATTATTTTCCATTTTATTTTTACTTTCGTTGAATCTCTTTTATTTTCTTTTTTTGGTCCTTTCGCTTTCTTGCTTCTCTGCTTTTCTGCTTTTCTGCTTTTTTTGTTTTTCTCTTTTTTACTTAAGTTAAGTTAAATTTCTCTAAGTGCTCTTCCCTGGGGGCAACCAGTCCCGAGAAGTACCTGCTCAACTGGGAGTAGCTCATGAGATAGTCGTTGGTAATGCCGGCTATCAGAGGGCATAATGAGTCACGAGATCAGATCCAAAGATTTAATTTGGTACTACAGGATCACCAGTTTTAATATGCCCATTGTGGTTATATTGTGGTAGGCTTCGTGGGGGCTGTGGTGCCCATGTCGCTGGCGTTGCTCGTTTAAACATATATATGCTTGTCGTGCAGGGTTCCATTTCCCGAATAAAATGGGTAGCTGGGTAGGCTTATCAGGCTAATTTAAGCTAAGCCAAAGAGTAATAGGAAGGCTCCGAATCTAGATACCAAAGATTAAGCCACGTATATAAAGTGCAATGCAGGCTTTAAATTGGAAGCTAATCATGGCGGTAGCATGCGCCCTGCGTGACATGACTACCAACTCTAGCGATCATTATGTATGTTTGTATATCATGCATTTGAGCCTTCACGGCAGGTATGCATGTAAAACACTCATTGCACTGTTTGTTTATGTGTTTGAGAAGGAGGGTGGGGGGGGGGGGGGTTAAGTGAGGGTGTTACCAGTTCTGAGAAGCAACATCTTAACTGAAAGTGTGTCACGAGCAGGTCATTGCAAGGACCGGCCTTTGGGGGCGTTCGAACCATAGACCAGCTTTAATAATACTTTCCGTTGTGTTATAGAAGTTGGCTTCGTAAGCCGATGTTGATTCTAACATATATCTATATGCTTGTTGTGCAGGGTCCCCACTTCCCCTTGAGCTAAGCGCATTACACCTAGAGAAGAAAGGAGTCTGAACTGAAGTACCAAAGGTTAAGCGAACGTCCTGACTTTTTTTACCACATTTAATAAAGTGGACAAAATTTTTTTGTTATTTGTTGAATTTTTTTACTCTAAACAATCTACAAAACTTTTTTAAAATTCTATTTCTGTTTTATTCACCAAATATTTTTTTTTAACTTGTGTTCGCCCAATGAAGTCTAGACGTTTTGAGCACTCATTACGTCATTAAAGTGTACGGGGGCTTTCTCTGTAATTACTTGTTTCTGTTTTTAAATATCGGCTTACACACACACACACACACACACACACACACACAGAGAGAGAGAGATAGAGAGAGAGAGAGAGAGGTAGGAGTGTCACAAGTTTCTTGAGCTCGTTTATTTTATCATATAGATGCAAAGAAGTAATTGCTTTTACTTTTTTGATATCCCTCATCTTTTTAAGTTGAGAAATAAACAAATGCAAGAAATACAGACAAGAAATCGTGGAAGCAAATGACAAAAGGATCAGATGAAAATTTTGCAGAAATTATAAGCAGAAACCGCAAAGAAACTCATTAAAATCATTACATTTGTTTCACTTGTTGTTTATTTCACTTTTTTTCACTTTTGTTTCCTTTGTCTTGCGGAAATTTTTCTCATATTTGGTTTTGAATTTCCTCTGTATTTTTAATGCATCTATAATTTGTACATGTATAAATGAAAATATCTAAATATACACAAATTCACATTTCCTCTATTTCATATTTTCGTTATAATAATACAAAAAATGTAAAAAAGAAGATAGAAATGCGAAAACGAAAAAAACAAACTAAGTAAAAGTGAATTGAATTGAATTGAATTGAATTGAAAATGTCGTTAGCACGCACACAGTGCAAAATTCACATGTTTCTGTCATATGTTAAACAATACAGCAAACATATAAAACAACATACATCTACACACATATAAACAAACATGTACGCCAACAAACATACATAAACACAGCACAATAAAATGGTATAAATTTTGTTGCAGCATAATACATTTTTATTTTTACTTTTACCCTTTTTTAATGTTTAATGAATTAATCTCCCTCTCTCTCTCACTCTCTCTCTCTCTCTCGCACTCTCTGAGTGTGTGTGTTTGTGTATGTTACTAGTTGAGTTGAGTGTGCCCGCATTTCTATCAAACTTAAATATCAACATTTCGTTTACGGCATACGCTTGCATTCATATTTACATGCACACACACACACATACACACACACACACATATGAATATGTAACAAGAATAACAAGAGGTTACATGTGTATTATTATCCTGGCAGCCTGATGACGGCATTAACTGTGAATATAATTGCAGTTAGCTGCTCGTGATTTGCCTTTGTTTTACCATCTTTCTTTTGTTCTTTCAATTCGTGTTTTTGTCTTGCTTTTTTGCTCTTTTGCATTTCTTTTTTTTTTTTGGTTTGATTTGGTTTGTTTTTAGTACAATTTGGTTAAGTTCCTCTTAACGTTTACTCTCTACAAACACACACACACACACACACACATATATATATATATATATATGCATATGCAATCAAACACATACACATACATGTAAAAATAAAATTAGAAAAAAAAAAGAAATAGAAAACAAGTAAATAAATAAATAAATAATAAAATGAAAGTAAAATACAAATGAAAATTAAATAAAATGTCTACGCTTCTATATGAAATTTATGAAATGTAAAATTTACAAAAGGCATGCACGTTTGTGCATGCAGCTGTATATGTGTGAATGTGAATGTATGGATGTGTGAGAATGTACCCTCTAAATATGTCACTAGCGGCTCTCTCTACACACATCTAACGTTCCTCATTCTCCTTCACACCATATTTTACACTCCATCTCTTTTTATCATTCTCTCTCTATCTCTCTTTCTCAATCTCTCCTTTTTTATCTTTCTCTCTATCTGTCAATCTCTCCCTTTCTCTCTTACCCTCTCTCCATCATTCTCTCTCACTCTCCTTTCCTCTCGCTCTTTCTGAATGCATATATGCGTGTGTATGTGTATGTGTATGTGTAAGTGTTTGTATGTAATGTAACACCGTCACCCCATTTGTGCGTTTTATTTTTTCGTTTTGTTGGCCGTGTCATTTACTATTCCAAGCAATTCATATTTTCTTCAGTTCTGTTAATGACACATAAAACATACAACCAAGTGTTGCCGAACTATTAAGCGCTCAATTTGCCACCAACTGATGCTGCTGTTGCTGTTGCTTTTATTGTTATTGTTATTGCTGTTACTATTGCTGTTGATGCTGCTATTTGCTTTGCGCACAATTTTTTTATATATAAAAGTACAAATTGTTGTAGTAGACGTACTTACTAACTGCACATTAAAGCACAAAAAAAGAGCAGCAACAAATAAAGAAGAAAAAAACTCCTAAGCAAAATCAAACACAACAAAACTGTGGGAAAGAGACAAAGAGAAGGAAAAAATTGTTATTGCATATTAACTCTCTCTCTGTCACTGTCTCTCACCCTCTCTCTCACGATCTCCTCTCTTATTTTTTCATTCTTTCTTTATTTCTCTTTTCCTTTCCGTGTATGTGTATCTTGCATGTGTGTGAGTGTGTGTGTGCGCTCAATGTTTGGATAAGTGAATGAGACGAACGTGCTAAGTTACGTTAGTTATTTTCTCTTTTTTTTGTTTTTTTTTTTTACTTCCTCAATTTCTTCGTTTCTTTATATACATTTTTTGTTTCATAATATTTTCGTTTTCTTTGGCTTTTCTTTGGTTGAAGGAGAGCTCACTTATGCGCAACATTTAGAATTGAGCAAATGTTTGCTAATCACAAAGACCTTTCTAAGTAATTTTTCTTTTTTCCTTTCTTTTCTTCTCTTGCTTACTCTTTTTCTTTTCTTCTATTTTCATATACCGTTTTTTTTTTGTCTTTTTTTTTTTTTTGATGTATTTTGGCAAGAACATACAAGAAGTAAATGATCATATAAATTTTGTTATTGTGTCATGTTAAAGGCACACTTTAATGTTTTTTGATTTCTATTTTGCTTTTGTTTTACATGCGTTTGTCTTGATTTATGTTTTTTGTTTTAGATTTTTTGCTGGGGATTTTTGTTTTTATATTTGAACTCTGAAATATTATTAAATATTTGAAAATGACAGTAATAATTTAATATTAAAATATAATCAATTTACATATATTATAATCAAATAATTAATAATTAATATTATATAATATAAATAATAATAATAAATAAATAAATAAATAAATAAATAATAATAATAATAACAATACGCAGAACAACGAATAAAGACGCACAAGTACACTTGGAAATGACTTTCAGTAGGCTCTAATCTCAGTGTCTTGTCATAAATGAACATACGTTCGATTGGGCAACAAGAAAATAGATAGACTACTTAGATTCCTTAGTTAATGATATAGAGATACTTATAAATATAATAAGAGAGAAAATGAGAAAAAATAGAGAAAAATGGAGATAGATAGAATCAGGCATCCCTCATTATTGGATTATAAGTTTGCACTTTACTCTGACAGCACAAATGTTCGTTTAGCCTTTAAAAGTTTTCATATATCTTTATATATATACATATATATATATATATATATATATATATATATATATATATATATATTATTATATGCATAATCTAATATCTATGTATATATAGATGTATGAACACTTTCAATATAAAGTTGCATTTTATCTAAAATATCTTAATGTAAATGTAAATGTAAATGTAAATGTTGGTCGTGAATGCAGCATCACATCTGGTATATTTGTGAGCTGTTACAGCTGTAATTGCTGCTCTTGGCAGTATAATGCTAATGCCAAACACACACACATACATATACACACATACACACATGCACACATACAACAACAATACAATTACAATAATAATGATATTCAAAATAGCACAACTGAATATGCCAAAAAAAAAGAAAAAAAAATAAGAAGCAAATACACTTTTTTATCAATTGCTTTTATATATTCAGTTTAGTATATATATAGTATATATATATATATATATATATAGATATTGGTTTCATACAACTAACAGATGCCATATCGCAGCATTGTTGGAAATTCCGTTTCCATTTTTTTGTTTGTTTTCTTTTTTTTTTTTTTTTTTTTTTTTTTGTTTCAAATATAAAGACTATCAATTATTTATGTTTATGTATATGTGTGTGTGTATGTGTATATATGTAATGCTATGGGTGTAAATGTAAATGAATCAAACAAAAATAAATAAATAAAACAAAGAAATTACGGTTAAAGGTATCGATTTTGAAGTAAGTGTTAAATACGACCCTTTCAACTAGTGGTTGCTTGGGCCCTTAATACTTGCACAAAATCTTTTGAAGATAATTTTACATGTACCTTGGAAAATATTATCTCATAATTAAATGAAATATAACTAACACTACAATACTTTTAAGTCACCTTTTGTGATGATAAAATTCTCTTTGAAAGAGGCCCACAAAATTCTAGTTTGGCTTAATATGAATAAACATTAAAAAAGACGAATTTTTTTCAAATAATTACTACAATTCACATTTATGACACTTATAATTTTATTGTAAATTTGTAATTTACAATAAAATTAGCAACATACGCATAATTTCATGGAAAATTTCGAACAAATTGACATTTTTTATTTTGCCTTCATTGGATTGAATTTGTTCATATTGGATTGAATTGAAAGGACTTGGATTGTATTGGATCTATGTGCATCGTGTTGGACCTAATTGGTTGGTGTTGTATCGGAAATGATCATATTGGTTCGATATGAAGAAAATTGGATTGAAGAGACTTGGATAATATTGGATCATATTGAATCGAATTGAATGGACTTGAATTATGTTGTAACAAAAAGGGTCATATTGGATCGTACTGGATGAAACTGGATCGACATGAAGGAAATTGGATCATAATGGATCGACTTAGATAGTATTGGAACGTATACCTTCGTTTTGAATCGTGGATCGTGTTAGGCTTAATTTGAGCGTATTTGTATCAAAAATAAAATTTTTAACATAGAAATTTCAGACCATTACACATAACGGAAATTAGGCATAATTCTAAAAGAATTAAAAGCAAAGTAACAAGGTGAAAAAAGTTGGTTAAATAATTTAATTGTATTACATGATAAAGATGATAATAACCGATTAGAGATAGAGAAACAATGAAATATTTTTGTTATTTTAGGTTTGTTAAAGGCGCCATCAACGTATCAACATAATCAAATTGCCACATCGAATGTATTGAATTTTGTGTATTTTGCTTTTGGTCATCAAATAAATTATTTTATATATAAATATATACATGTACATACACACACACATACATACATACACACACATACACACACACACACACACACATATATATATATATATATATATATATTGTTGTTGCTGCTGTTATTGCTCTTAATGTTGAAGCGGCTGCTCCGGACATGTCATTACCAACGGCTGTGTTTGACATTAAAAATAAAAATAAACGTTTCAATAAAACAAAATGTGTGTATTTATATATAAAATAATAATAAAAAAATAAAAGAAAGAAAACACAAAAAAAAAACAAAACAACGAGAGAAAATGACAAAAATTAATAAAGAAAAAGCATTAAAAAAGTAATCAAGGCATGGATGGAGTGTAGTCGAATTTTCATATCATATTTTATGTCCACTTTGCCAAATGTATTAAATAATCATGTACAAGTCATTGTCGTCACTTAAGGTGACAGAAGAAATGGAGAATTTGAATTTTGGAGAATTTGTTAAAGTCTTTTGTTTGAATGATATTTCCCAAAAATGGCCTATTTATGGATAATTTTTTTATTTTGGCATCTAATTTAGATGGAATATTTTGCCTCTGCAAAATAAAAAAGGAAATAATTCCCCCCCCCCCCCTTTGTTCTTTTATTTTTTTGTAGTTTGAGAAAAGTTTACAATTAAAAATTTAAGAAATTATTATTAAAAATTTGTCATGTCCATTGTAAGTGATAGTCTCTTCATTCAAGATTCGATGGCATCTTATTTATTAAGGAATAGTTATGATGAATTGTGTAACGTTTACAAAAAGCCATCCACCAAAACTACTAGTCAAGAGATCTACCACAAATGATTCATTTTATTCAGATCATAGAAATTCCGCTTGACATAAGCATTCACTTCGATTCAGTCTGGTAAAATTTATGAGACTAGAGATTACGGCTATCAATTGAGATAATTTTTCAAAAATATCATTAATTACCATAAACTGATCCATTCAGATCATACATCCATTAACTTTATTAAAAGTATATGTAAGTTTCTAAGTCTGGAAAAGAAAAGTGATGGATATTACGAATGCCCCAAAAATCTTTGTATCCCAAAAAAAGTTCAGTTTAATAAAAGGTCTATTAAATATCGCACAACACATTTTTGTATAATCAAATACTCAGAATAGAGTTTTGTATGGGGCTTGTATGTCTTCAGCCTAAGCCACGCCTATTTATCAAATTTCATTTAAATTGCTGCAAAATAGAGCCTTAAAGTTTGATAAAAGAAATAAGCTTCATGAACATACAACTCACAGACAGACAAATCGATAGATATGCTTAAATCGATTCAGAATGTATGGCTGAGCCATTCTATATAAAACAAGGTGGGAAACTGGATGTTTCATATATAACACAAATGATGTAGAGTATAAAAATTAAAATGTCATCATTCTGCCTCTTAGCCAGCTGTGTTTCTCTTACATTTATCCAATACAGTTAAAAGATATAGTTATATTTATAAAAAGTGTTATATGATGATGCTTTTCGTCCATTCTCCTTCCCAAAAGATATAGATAGATGCTAGATTCTAGATGGTGTGTTAGAGAATAAAGCTTGTGGTTTTAGTTGCCATACGGCCGCTTAATCATTCAATGTAATAAACGATCGGCTTATAAGCTTTCTCTCACCATCACAAATGACAAACGGCAAATGGCAAATGGCAAATGACAAACGGCAAACGACAAATTGCAAAGTGCAAACGGGTAACGCTATCGCTATTGCTTTCTCTATATTTTTATCGTTATCTTTCATTGTATGTACGTGTACGTGTACGTGTACGTGTACGTCTACGTGAGTCCTTTAAGTAACATATGTTGGCACGTGTCGCTTGCACAAGGAAAATTACAAACAAAAAAGCCAAAAAAAAAAGAAAAAAAATTAACAAAAAAAAAAAAAAAAACAGAAAACAGAAAACAAAAAACGAAAAAGAACAAATGTTCATGTTCATGTTTGGTTGAATTGGAAGATAAGGTAAACAGGACAAGCAGAGCTAAGCCGGTTAAATAGACCAGTACAGAGAGGAACAAATCGACCAGATAGGCAGGCAGGCAGGCAGGCAGGCAAGAAATTCAAGACTACTTTATTCATTCATTCATTCATTCATTCATTCATTAGTTCATTTTTTAGTCATGTGTTATCGATTACTGCAGCATGAATTGTACTAGTGGCCGTGCCAAAGCCAGTGCCAATGCTATTGCTATTCATGTTGCTATTAATGTTGTTATTATTGTTGTTGTTTTTAATGTTATTGTTATTGTTATTGTTATTGTTATTGTTGGTGTTAGTGTTGGTGTTGGTTATTTGTATTCGAATTCAATTAAAAATTGTGAACGACA